>CAMZMU010000117.1:72519539-72872700 GCA_947311845.1 Poa pratensis
TCTCAAAAGTATCTATAATTTTTGATGTTCCATGCTTGTTTTATACCAATTGCTACATGTTTTGCATCTACTTTATATCACTTTTATACATTTTTTGGGACTAACCTATTAACAAGATGCCGAAGTGCCAGTTCCTGTTTTCTGCTGTTTTTGTATTCCAGAAAAGCTAGTCTGGAAATATTCTCGGAATTGGACGAAACTACACGGGGGTGCCTATTTTTCCAGAACCACTGAGGAGCGAAGGAGCACAGAGGAGGGCCACCAGGGCCACACGCACCTAGGGGCGGGGCCCCCCTCTGCCGCGCCCTAGGGTGGTGTGGGCCCCTCGGGGTCGCAGCCGCCGCCCTTTCGCCTACTTATTCCCCCGACGCGAAAACCCTAAGTACCTGAGCAAATATCCACGAAAAGTTCCAGAGACGCCGCCGTCGTCAACCCTAGCTCGGGAGGGTTCAGAACCTCTTCCCGGCACCCTGCCGGAGAGGGGAATCGTCACCGGAGGCTTCTACATCGCCATGCCTGCCTCCGGAGTGATGCGTGAGTAGTTCATCCTTGGACTACGGGTCCATAGCAGTAGCTAGATGGTTGTCTCTCCACTTTGTGCCATCATGTTTAGATCTTGTGAGCTGCCCTACATGATCAAGATCATATTATTGTAATGCTACATGTTGTGTTTGCTGGGATCCGATGAATATTGAATATTATGTCAAGTTGATTATCAATCTATCTTATATGTTATTTAAGATCTTGCATGCTTTCCGTTACTCGTAGATGCTTTGGCCAAGTAGATGCTTGTAACTCCAAGAGAGAGTTTTATGCTAGATAGTGGGTTTTGCTTTTTAACCTGGGACAGTGACAGAAAGTTCTAAGGTTGTGGATGTGCTGTTGCCACTAGGGATAACCTAACGATGCTATGTCCAGGGCATATGTGTTTGTTTACATTACGCACTTTACTTAATGCAATTATCCGTTGCTTGCAACTTAATACCAACGGGGGACTCGGATGACAACCCGGCGGTGGATTATTAGTCATAGATGCTGTTGGATAACGTCTATGTATTATGTCGTAATGCCCAATTAAATATCATAGTAGTCAACATGTCATGTATATGCATTGTCATGCGCTCACTATTCGTCAATTGCCCAGCTGTAATTTGTTCACCCAACATGTTAGTTATCTTTTATGGAGAGACACCACTAGTGAACTGTGGACCCCGGTCCATTTCTTTTACACTGATTAAACAACACCAAACTGCAAACTGTTCCTTTTTCATTCTCTGCAATTTAATACTCATTTTCCACACCATACGTTTAATCCTTTGTTTTCAGCAAGCCAGTGAGATTGACAACCTCACTGTTTCGTTGGGGCAAAGTAGTTTGATTGTGTTGTGTGCAGATTCCACGTGTGACTCAGTACGGCGCTGACAACCTTCTGAAGAGTTGCTGCTCCTACTGGTTCGATAACCTTGGTTTCTTTCTGAGGGAAAACTTGCTGCTGACTACATCATACCTTCCTCTTGGGGTCTCCCAACGAACGTGTGTTTCACGTCATCAAGCTATTTTTCTGGCGCCGTTGCCGGGGAGACAGCAGTCTTCTGCAAGGGGAGTTTCACGCTTCCAATCTCTTTACTTTGTTTTTGTCTTGCTTAGTTTATTTTATTTTATCTTGTTTGCTTTCAATTATCAAAAACACAAAAAAATTAGTTACTTGCATCTAGTTTACTTTCAAGTTATTTTCTGTACTGTTTTTATTCTGCTAAAATGAGTACTCCTGAGAACACTAAGTTGTGTGATTTCACTAGCACGAACAACAATGATTTCATATGCACACCTATTGCTCCACCTGCTGCTTCAGCAGAATTTTATGAAATTAAACCTGCACTTTTAAATCTTGTTATGAAAGAGCAATTTTCTGGTGTTAGTACTGATGATGCTGCTGTTCACCTTAATAACTTTGTTGAACTTTGTGAAATGCAAAAGCTCAAGGAAGTAGATGGTGATATTATTAAACTGAAACTTTTTCCTTTCTCCTTGAGAGGACGTGCTAAAGAATGGTTGCTATCTTTGCCTAGAAATAGTATTGATTCATGGACTAAATGCAAAGATGCTTTTATTGGAAAATATTATCCTCCTGCTAAGATTATTTCTTTGAGAAGTAGCATAATGAATTTTAAGCAATTTGATAATGAACATGTTGCTCAAGCATGGGAGAGAATGAAATCATTGGTTAAAAATTGTCCCACTCATGGACTGACTACTTGGATGATCATCCAAACCTTCTATGCAGGATTAAATTTTTCTTCAAGGAATTTATTGGATTCGGCCGCTGGAGGTACCTTTATGTCCATCACTTTGGGTGCTGCAACAAAGCTTCTTGATGATATGATGATTAATTATTCTGAGTGGCACACCGAGAGAGCTCCAACAGGTAAGAAGGTAAATTCTGTTGAGGAAACCTCTCCTTGAGTGCCAAAATTGATACTATTATGTCTATGCTTGCAAATGGTCAAACACATGTTGATCCAAATAATGTTCCTTTAGCTTCTTTGGTTGCTCAAGAAGAGCATGTTGATGTGAACTTCATTAAAAATAATAACTTCAACAACAATGCTTATAGGAATAATTTTGGTAATAGCAATTATAGGCCCTATCCTTCTAATAGTGGCAATGGTTATGGAAATTCCTATAGTAACTCCTATACAATAATAAGAGTGTACCCTCGATCTTGAAGTTATGCTTAAGGATTTTATTAGTACACAAACTGCTTTCAATAAAACTGTTGAGGAGAAATTTGGGAAAATTGATGTGCTTCCTCTAAAGTTGATAGTCTTGCTCTTGATGTTGACTTGTTGAAACTAAAGAACATGCCTCATGATGTTAAAGAGAGCAAAACTCTCAATGCTATACAAGTTAAAATTGATAACAATGTGAGGATGTTAGCTGAATTGCATGCTAGATGGGAAAGAGAGGATGAAATTGCTAGAAAGAATAATATTGCTAGAGTTTATACTATTACTACTTCTGAAAATGCTTCAAACTCAAGTGTTACAAACCTCCTACCATTAATGGCAAGATATTGGTGTTGGTAATGTTTCCACTTCTATTGCAAAATGTCCTAAATTGCCTGATAACTCTGAAACTGTCCTTGATAAAGATGCTGAAATTTCTAGCAATAAGGAAGATAATAACTCCATTACTTTTGAATAATGACTTTGATTTTGATGGTTGCAATATTTCTGAAGTAATTAAGTTCTTGCAAAAGCTAGCTAGAAGTCCTAATGCTAGTGCTATAAACATGGCTTTTACTAAACATATTACTAATGCTCTCATGCAAGTTAGGGAAGAGAAATTAAAACATGAAGCTTCTATCCCTAGGAAGTTAGAAGATGGTTGGGAGCCCATCATTAAATTGAAATTGAATGACTTTGATTGCAATGCTTTGTGTGACCTTGGTGCTAGTATTTCTGTTATGCCTAAAAGATTTATGATATGCTTGATTTAGCACCTTTGGAAAATTGTTACTTGGATGTTCACCTTGTTGATTCTACTATTAAAAAACCTTTGGGAAGAATTGATGATGTTCTTATCATGGTTAACAACAATTATGTCCCCGTTGATTTTATTGTCTTGGATATTGATGCAATCCATCATGCCCTATTGTGCTGGGAAGACCTTTTCTTAGACTGTAGGTGCTATTATTGATATGAAAGAAGGGAATATAAAATATCAATTTCCTCTCAAGAAAGGTATGGAACACTTTCCTAGGAAGAAGATTAAGCCACCTTATGATTCTATTGTTCGAACAAATTACAATGTTGATGCTTCTTCACTTGGTAATACTTGATGCATGCTTTGTGCCTAGCTAAAAGGCGTTAAAGAAAAGCGCTTATGGGAGGCAACCCATTATTTTTTCTGCAATTTTTCTTTTATTGAGTCAAGGAGGATGTTTACTTCTGTAGCAACTCCTTTGTATCTTTATTTTCTCGCATTGTTGTGCCAAGAGTAGCCTCTAATGTTAAGATGATGCTTAATTTTGATTGCTGCGCAGAAACAGATTTTTGCTGTTCACTGTACGAAATTCCTAAAATCACCAGATTGTTAATTAAATCTGAAATTTTTTGTGCGTAATCTTTATGAATGTCTGAAACTTTCATTAGTTCAAGTTTTCGATCTGAGCGTCGTAAGTGCCTCGAAAAAATTCGTCTTTGCGGACTGTTCTGTTTTAGACAGATTATGCCTTTTTATTTTGCATTCTCTCTTTTACTAGTGTTGAGTGAAATTCTTTTTTGGGTGGAAGAGCTTCACATAACATCAGTGGCTGTAGCTAATGTTTAAAGTAACAAATCATATTGCGTCTTTATAGAACATGTGATTTTTGATTATGCACTAACCCTCTAATGAGATCTACTTTGAGTTTGGTGTGACGGAAGTTTTCAAGGGTCAAGAGAGAAGGATGATATAATAGGATCAAGAAGAGTGAAGAGCTTAAGCTTGGGGAGGCTCCCATGGATCTCCCCAGCATATTTCAAGAAGACTCAAGCGTCTAAGCTTGGGGATGCCCAAGGCATCCCCTTCTTCATCGTCAAAATTATCAGGTCATCTCTAGTGAAACTATATTTTAATTCTTTCACATCATATGTGCTTTTCTTGGAGCGTCTGTGTGCTTTTATTTTCAGTATTGCACTTTTATTTTCAATAAAGCTTGACTGGACCCTAGCATTCTTGATTGGGAGAGAGACACGCTCCGCTTTTTCATGAGAATACTCCTATTCTTCACTTATATTTGTTGAGTATTCATATCTAGCGCTGTTCAGCTTTTAGCTCTTGTTTTCATGTATCTCTTGTCAGAGCTATTAGCTTTCTTTTGTAGAAAGTACTCTCTTGCTTCACTTATATTTGTTTGGAGAGTTGATTAAATAAATTGATTGGTGTTTGGTTGGTTCAGAAAATGTTGCATGTGGTAATTGGTATAAGGAAAAACTTGCTTAATCTTGTAGATCACTAATGGATAACTTGATGCTTGTCAATTGTTTTGAGTTAACAAGTAGATCATGATTAAATTGTGCATCACATGAGTTAAGCCTATTAGTGAAGAACTACCGTAAAGCTTGTTGAAAATTTGGTTTGCATCGGTGGTATCTCTAAGGTCTAGATATTTTCTAATAACAGGGTTTGGTTAACAAGGAAGACGGTATGAAGTCTTATAACGTTTGCAATATGTTTGTCATATAAAACTTGGTGTACGGGTTGATATTCTTGTTTGCTTACATAACCTTGCTAGCCTAAACTCTGTACTGAGAGGGAATGCTTCTCGTGCATCCAAATCCTTGAGCCAAAATCCATGCCATTTGTGTCCACCATAACTACCTATATGTGGTATTTCCTTGCCACTCCAAGTAAATTTTTCATGTGCTACCTTTAAATTATTCAAAATGTTATTATTCCCTTTTTGTGTCAATGTTTACTAGCTCATGAGGAATTAGTGTGGTTATTCTTTATTCTATTTGTGAATGGACTTTTACACCTGGACTAGTGGCATATACATCCGCTTATCCAATAACTTGCAAAAAGAGCTGGCAACGGGGTGCCCAGTCCCAATTAATTACAACTTTAACCAATTAATTCTCTTCACACTTTTGCCCTGATTCATCAGTAAGCAATGACAAACAGTGAAATACCTGAATGTGTGTAAACCAAAGAGAAAGAGGGATGATCTGCCTTGCTGGTAGAAATAACGTCCTTCATGGGAGCCGCTCTTAAAAGTCCGTTTGACAGGTAGAATACTGTTCTCACCCGCTACCATTCGTTGACAATTAACAAACACCTCTCAAAAATAGATACTCCTCCATGGTATGTGATTGATGGAAGGCACCCGAGGATTCGGTTAGCCATGGCTTGTGTTAGCAAGGTTGGGAGGAGTATCAAATATTTTATGCAATCTCTATATGCTTTCAAAAACCTAAAAGCTCTAGCACATGATTAATCCCTGCTTCCCTCTGCGAAGGGCCTTTCTTTTACTTTTATGTTGAGTCAGTTTTCCTATTCTTTCTGTCTTCCACAAGCAAACACTAGTGTCAACTTTGTTACAACATGCGTTATATGCAATGTATTGGACTTGTTATACTACTTTGTGTTGACAATATCCATGAGATAAATATGTTGAAAGTTGAAGCAAATGCTGAAACTAATTCTTCCTTTGTGTTGATTAAATACCTTTTATTAGAAACTATTGCTTTATGAGTTAACACTTATGCAAAACTGTTTGATGCTTGTCTCGAAAGTACTATTCATGAAAACGTTTAGCTTGTGTGATTCATTGTTTACTCATTATCTATTTGGTAGCAAATTATAGACCATTGACTTGGATCACTTCATTCATTTACATGTGCCTTGCAATATTATATGATCAAGATTATGATGGTAGCATGTCACCTCAAAAATTATTTTGTTTTTATCGTTTACCTACTCGAGGACGAGTAGGAACTAAGCTTGGGGATGCTGATACGTCTCAAACGTATCTATAATTTTTGATGTTCCATGCTTGTTTTATACCAATTGCTACATGTTTTGCATCTACTTTATATCACTTTTATACATTTTTTGGGACTAACCTATTAACAAGATGCCGAAGTGCCAGTTCCTGTTTTCTGCTGTTTTTGTATTCCAGAAAAGCTAGTCTGGAAATATTCTCGGAATTGGACGAAACTCACGGGGTCCCTATTTTCCAGAACACCTGACGGACGAAGGAGCACAGAGGAGGGCCACCAGGGCCACACGCACCTAGGGCGCGGGCCCCCCTCTGCCGCGCCCTAGGGTGGTGTGGGCCCCTCGGGGGTCGCAGCCGCCGCCCTTTCGCCTACTTATTCCCCCCGACGCGAAAACCCTAAGTACCTGAGCAAATATCCACGAAAAGTTCCAGAGACGCCGCCGTCGTCAACCCTAGCTCGGGAGGGTTCAGAACCTCTTCCCGGCACCCTGCCGGAGAGGGGAATCGTCACCGGAGGCTTCTACATCGCCATGCCTGCCTCCGGAGTGATGCGTGAGTAGTTCATCCTTGGACTACGGGTCCATAGCAGTAGCTAGATGGTTGTCTCTCCACTTTGTGCCATCATGTTTAGATCTTGTGAGCTGCCCTACATGATCAAGATCATATTATTGTAATGCTACATGTTGTGTTTGCTGGGATCCGATGAATATTGAATATTATGTCAAGTTGATTATCAATCTATCTTATATGTTATTTAAGATCTTGCATGCTTTCCGTTACTCGTAGATGCTTTGGCCAAGTAGATGCTTGTAACTCCAAGAGAGAGTATTTATGCTAGATAGTGGGTTCATGCCTCCGTTTAACCTGGGACAGTGACAGAAAGTTCTAAGGTTGTGGATGTGCTGTTGCCACTAGGGATAACCTAACGATGCTATGTCCACGGGCATATGTGTTTGTTTACATTACGCACTTTACTTAATGCAATTATCCGTTGCTTGCAACTTAATACCAACGGGGGACTCGGATGACAACCCGGCGGTGGATTATTAGTCATAGATGCTGTTGGATAACGGTCTATGTATTATGTCGTAATGCCCAATTAAATATCATAGTAGTCAACATGTCATGTATATGCATTGTCATGCGCTCACTATTTGTCAATTGCCCAGCTGTAATTTGTTCACCCAACATGTTAGTTATCTTTTATGGAGAGACACCACTAGTGAACTGTGGACCCCGGTCCATTCTTTTACACTGATTAAACAACCACAAACTGCAAACTGTTCCTTTTTCATTCTCTGCAATTTAATACTCATTTTCCACACCATACGTTTAATCCTTTGTTTTCAGCAAGCCGGTGAGATTGACAACCTCACTGTTTCGTTGGGGCAAAGTAGTTTGATTGTGTTGTGTGCAGATTCCACGTTGGTGATCGTACGGCGCCACCAACAACCTTCTGAAGAGTTGCTGCTCCTACTGGTTCGATAACCTTGGTTTCTTTCTGAGGGAAAACTTGCTGCTGAACTGCATCATACCTTCCTCTTGGGGTCTCCCAACGAGCGTGTGATTCACGCATCAAGCTCTTTTTCTGGCGCCGTTGCCGGGGAGACAGCAGTCTTCTGCAAGGGGAGTTTCACGCTTCCAATCTCTTTACTTTGTTTTTGTCTTGCTTAGTTTATTTTATTTTATCTTGTTTGCTTTCAATTATCAAAAACACAAAAAAATTAGTTACTTGCATCTAGTTTACTTTCAAGTTATTTTCTGTACTGTTTTTATTTCTGCTAAAATGAGTACTCCTGAGAACACTAAGTTGTGTGATTTCACTAGCACGAACAACAATGATTTCATATGCACACCTATTGCTCCACCTGCTGCTTCAGCAGAATTTTATGAAATTAAACCTGCACTTTTAAATCTTGTTATGAAAGAGCAATTTTCTGGTGTTAGTACTGATGATGCTGCTGTTCACCTTAATAACTTTGTTGAACTTTGTGAAATGCAAAAGCTCAAGGAAGTAGATGGTGATATTATTAAACTGAAACTTTTTCCTTTCTCCTTGAGAGGACGTGCTAAAGAATGGTTGCTATCTTTGCCTAGAAATAGTATTGATTCATGGACTAAATGCAAAGATGCTTTTATTGGAAAATATTATCCTCCTGCTAAGATTATTTCTTTGAGAAGTAGCATAATGAATTTTAAGCAATTTGATAATGAACATGTTGCTCAAGCATGGGAGAGAATGAAATCATTGGTTAAAAATTGTCCCACTCATGGACTGACTACTTGGATGATCATCCAAACCTTCTATGCAGGATTAAATTTTTCTTCAAGGAATTTATTGGATTCGGCCGCTGGAGGTACCTTTATGTCCATCACTTTGGGTGCTGCAACAAAGCTTCTTGATGATATGATGATTAATTATTCTGAGTGGCACACCGAGAGAGCTCCAACAGGTAAGAAGGTAAATTCTGTTGAGGAAACCTCTCCTTGAGTGCCAAAATTGATACTATTATGTCTATGCTTGCAAATGGTCAAACACATGTTGATCCAAATAATGTTCCTTTAGCTTCTTTGGTTGCTCAAGAAGAGCATGTTGATGTGAACTTCATTAAAAATAATAACTTCAACAACAATGCTTATAGGAATAATTTTGGTAATAGCAATTATAGGCCCTATCCTTCTAATAGTGGCAATGGTTATGGAAATTCCTATAGTAACTCCTATAACAATAATAAGAGTGTACCCTCGATCTTGAAGTTATGCTTAAGGATTTTATTAGTACACAAACTGCTTTCAATAAAACTGTTGAGGAGAAATTTGGGAAAATTGATGTGCTTTCCTCTAAAGTTGATAGTCTTGCTCTTGATGTTGACTTGTTGAAACTAAAGAACTGCCTCATGATGTTAAAGAGAGCAAAACTCTCAATGCTATACAAGTTAAAATTGATAACAATGTGAGGATGTTAGCTGAATTGCATGCTAGATGGGAAAGAGAGGATGAAATTGCTAGAAAGAATAATATTGCTAGAGTTTATACTATTACTACTTCTGAAAATGCTTCAAACTCAAGTGTTAACAAACCTCCTACCATTAATGGCAAGATATTGGTGTTGGTAATGTTTCCACTTCTATTGCAAAATGTCCTAAATTGCCTGATAACTCTGAAACTGTCCTTGATAAAGATGCTGAAATTTCTAGCAATAAGGAAGATAATAACTCCATTACTTTTGATAATAATGACTTTGATTTTGATGGTTGCAATATTTCTGAAGTAATTAAGTTCTTGCAAAAGCTAGCTAGAAGTCCTAATGCTAGTGCTATAAACATGGCTTTTACTAAACATATTACTAATGCTCTCATGCAAGTTAGGGAAGAGAAATTAAAACATGAAGCTTCTATCCCTAGGAAGTTAGAAGATGGTTGGGAGCCCATCATTAAATTGAAATTGAATGACTTTGATTGCAATGCTTTGTGTGACCTTGGTGCTAGTATTTCTGTTATGCCTAAAAGATTTATGATATGCTTGATTTAGCACCTTTGGAAAATTGTTACTTGGATGTTCACCTTGCTGATTCTACTATTAAAAAACCTTTGGGAAGAATTGATGATGTTCTTATCATGGTTAACAACAATTATGTCCCCGTTGATTTTATTGTCTTGGATATTGAATGCAATCCATCATGCCCTATTGTGCTGGGAAGACCTTTTCTTAGACTGTAGGTGCTATTATTGATATGAAAGAAGGGAATATAAAATATCAATTTCCTCTCAAGAAAGGTATGGAACACTTTCCTAGGAAGAAGATTAAGCCACCTTATGATTCTATTGTTCGAACAAATTACAATGTTGATGCTTCTTCACTTGGTAATACTTGATGCATGCTTTGTGCCTAGCTAAAAGCGTTAAAGAAAAGCGCTTATGGGAGGCAACCCATTATTTTTCTTCTGCAATTTTTCTTTTATTGAGTCAAGGAGGATGTTTACTTCTGTAGCAACTCCTTTGTATCTTTATTTTCTCGCATTGTTGTGCCAAGAGTAGCCTCTAATGTTAAGACGATGCTTAATTTTGATTGCTGCGCAGAAACAGATTTTTGCTGTTCACTGTACGAAATTCCTAAAATCACCAGATTGTTAATTAAGGGCCTATTTGGTTTATGCCCCTAGCTGGCCCTACCAAAATATTGGTCATGCCAAATGTTTCTACACTTGTTTGGTTTGCTGCCAATTTTTTGGCTGCCTTTGGACTACTTGGTGTGGCCTTCACAGATTCTGGCCAATTTTTTGGCCAACCGTGGGCGGTGGAATCCCACGCCAAATAATTGGCTAGCCAATTTTGGTAGGGCTGCTGTGGGCATAATCCAAACGTACCCTAAATCTGAAAAAAATTGTGCGTAATCTTTATGAATGTCTGAATCTTTCATTAGTTCAAAGTTTTCGATCTGAGCGTAGTAAGTGCCTTGAAAAATTCATCTTTGCGGACTGTTCTGTTTTAGACAGATTATGCCTTTTTATTTTGCATTCTCTCTTTTACTAGTGTTGAGTGAAATTCTTTTTTGGGTGGAAGAGCTTCACATAACATCAGTGGCTGTAGCTAATGTTTAAAGTAACAAATCATATTGCGTCTTTATAGAACATGTGAGTTTTTGATTATGCACTAACCCTCTAATGAGATCTACTTTGAGTTTGGTGTGACGGAAGTTTTCAAGGGTCAAGAGAGAAGGATGATATAATAGGATCAAGAAGAGTGAAGAGCTTAAGCTTGGGGAGGCTCCCATGGATCTCCCCAGCATATTTCAAGAAGACTCAAGCGTCTAAGCTTGGGGATGCCCAAGGCATCCCCTTCTTCATCGTCAAAATTATCAGGTCATCTCTAGTGAAACTATATTTTAATTCTTTCACATCATATGTGCTTTTCTTGGAGCGTCTGTGTGCTTTTATTTTCAGTATTGCACTTTTATTTTCAATAAAGCTTGACTGGACCCTAGCATTCTTGATTGGGAGAGAGACACGCTCCGCTTTTTCATGAGAATACTCCTATTCTTCACTTATATTTGTTGAGTATTCATATCTAGCGCTGTTCAGCTTTTAGCTCTTGTTTTCATGTATCTCTTGTCAGAGCTATTAGCTTTCTTTTGTAGAAAGTACTCTCTTGCTTCACTTATATTTGTTTGGAGAGTTGATTAAATAAATTGATTGGTGTTTGGTTGGTTCAGAAAATGTTGCATGTGGTAATTGGTATAAGGAAAAACTTGCTTAATCTTGTAGATCACTAATTTGGATAACTTGATGCTTGTCAATTGTTTTGAGTTAACAAGTAGATCATGATTAAATTGTGCATCACATGAGTTAAGCCTATTAGTGAAGAACTACCGTAAAGCTTGTTGAAAATTTGGTTTGCATCGGTGGTATCTCTAAGGTCTAGATATTTTCTAATAACAGGGTTTGGTTAACAAGGAAGACGGTATGAAGTCTTATAACGTTTGCAATATGTTTGTCATATAAAACTTGGTGTACGGGTTGATATTCTTGTTTGCTTACATAACCTTGCTAGCCTAAACTCTGTACTGAGAGGGAATGCTTCTCGTGCATCCAAATCCTTGAGCCAAAATCCATGCCATTTGTGTCCACCATAACTACCTATATGTGGTATTTCCTTGCCACTCCAAGTAAATTTTTCATGTGCTACCTTTAAATTATTCAAAATGTTATTATTCCCTTTTTGTGTCAATGTTTACTAGCTCATGAGGAATTAGTGTGGTTATTCTTTATTCTATTTGTGATGGACTTTTACACCTGGACTAGTGGCATATACATCCGCTTATCCAATAACTTGCAAAAAGAGCTGGCAACGGGGTGCCCAGTCCCAATTAATTACAACTTTAACCAATTAATTCTCTTCACACTTTTGCCCTGATTCATCAGTAAGCAATGACAAACAGTGAAATACCTGAATGTGTGTAAACCAAAGAGAAAGAGGGATGATCTGCCTTGCTGGTAGAAATAACGTCCTTCATGGGAGCCGCTCTTAAAAGTCCGTTGACAGGTAGAATACTGTTCTCACCCGCTACCATTCGTTGACAATTAACAAACACCTCTCAAAAATAGATACTCCTCCATGGTATGTGATTGATGGAAGGCACCCGAGGATTCGGTTAGCCATGGCTTGTGTTAGCAAGGTTGGGAGGAGTATCAAATATTTTATGCAATCTCTATATGCTTTCAAAAACCTAAAAGCTCTAGCACATGATTTAATCCCTGCTTCCCTCTGCGAAGGGCCTTTCTTTTACTTTTATGTTGAGTCAGTTTTCCTATTCTTTCTGTCTTCCACAAGCAAACACTAGTGTCAACTTTGTTACAACATGCGTTATATGCAATGTATTGGACTTGTTATACTACTTTGTGTTGACAATATCCATGAGATAAATATGTTGAAAGTTGAAGCAAATGCTGAAACTAAATTCTTCCTTTGTGTTGATTGAATACCTTTTATTAGAAACTATTGCTTTATGAGTTAACACTTATGCAAAACTGTTTGATGCTTGTCTCGAAAGTACTATTCATGAAAACGTTTAGCTTGTGTGATTCATTGTTTACTCATTATCTATTTGGTAGCAAATTATAGACCATTGACTTGGATCACTTCATTCATTTACATGTGCCTTGCAATATTATATGATCAAGATTATGATGGTAGCATGTCACCTCAAAAATTATTTTGTTTTTATCGTTTACCTACTCGAGGACGAGTAGGAACTAAGCTTGGGGATGCTGATACGTCTCAAACGTATCTATAATTTTTGATGTTCCATGCTTGTTTTATACCAATTGCTACATGTTTTGCATCTACTTTATATCACTTTTATACATTTTTTGGGACTAACCTATTAACAAGATGCCGAAGTGCCAGTTCCTGTTTTCTGCTGTTTTTGTATTCCAGAAAAGCTAGTCTGGAAATATTCTCGGAATTGGACGAAACTCACGGGGTCCCTATTTTCCAGAACACCTGACGGACGAAGGAGCAACAGAGGAGGGCCACCAGGGCCCCACACGCACCTAGGGCGCGGGCCCCCCTCTGCCGCGCCCTAGGGTGGTGTGGGCCCCTCGGGGGTCGCAGCCGCCGCCCTTTCGCCTACTTATTCCCCCCGACGCGAAAACCCTAAGTACCTGAGCAAATATCCACGAAAAGTTCCAGAGACGCCGCCGCCGTCAACCCTAGCTCGGGAGGGTTCAGAACCTCTTCCCGGCACCCTGCCGGAGAGGGAATCGTCACCGGAGGCTTCTACATCGCCATGCCTGCCTCCGGAGTGATGCGTGAGTAGTTCATCCTTGGACTACGGGTCCATAGCAGTAGCTAGATGGTTGTCTCTCCACTTTGTGCCATCATGTTTAGATCTTGTGAGCTGCCCTACATGATCAAGATCATATTATTGTAATGCTACATGTTGTGTTTGCTGGGATCCGATGAATATTGAATACTATGTCAAGTTGATTATCAATCTATCTTATATGTTATTTAAGATCTTGCATGCTTTCCGTTACTCGTAGATGCTTTGGCCAAGTAGATGCTTGTAACTCCAAGAGAGAGTATTTATGCTAGATAGTGGGTTCATGCCTCCGTTTAACCTGGGACAGTGACAGAAAGTTCTAAGGTTGTGGATGTGCTGTTGCCACTAGGGATAACCTAACGATGCTATGTCCACGGGCATATGTGTTTGTTTACATTACGCACTTTACTTAATGCAATTATCCGTTGCTTGCAACTTAATACCAACGGGGGACTCGGATGACAACCCGGCGGTGGATTATTAGTCATAGATGCTGTTGGATAACGGTCTATGTATTTGTCGTAATGCCCAATTAAATATCATAGTAGTCATCATGTCATGTATATGCATTGTCATGCGCTCACTATTTGTCAATTGCCCAGCTGTAATTTGTTCACCCAACATGTTAGTTATCTTTTATGGAGAGACACCACTAGTGAACTGTGGACCCCGGTCCATTCTTTTACACTGATTAAACAACCACAAACTGCAAACTGTTCCTTTTTTTTCTCTGCAATTTAATACTCATTTTCCACACCATACGTTTAATCCTTTGTTTTCAGCAAGCCGGTGAGATTGACAACCTCACTGTTTCGTTGGGCAAAGTAGTTTGATTGTGTTGTGTGCAGATTCCGCGTTGGTGATCGAGTAACGGCGCCACCAACAACCTTCTGAAGAGTTGCTGCTCCTACTGGTTCGATAACCTTGGTTTCTTTCTGAGGGAAAACTTGCTGCTGAACTGCACATACCTTCCTCTTGGGGTCTCCCAACGAGCGTGTGATTCACGCCATCAGCCGGCCGTAGCAATATATTTACCGTTCCAAGTTGGCAACTTGCCCGCACACTTATCCTCAAGATGTTGGAAGTCCACCCGTTTTAGACGCCAAACGGAGAGCGGGAGCCCAAGGTAGCGCAAGGGAAGGTAGTACGTGTAGCCGAATGCCCTCAAGAATGTCATCAAGATTGATCGCCCCACATCTTATTGGAACCACGGAGCTCTTTTCAAAATTGGTGCAAAGACCGGTAACCTCTCCAAAAGCATGAAGGATGGCCGCAAAGTTTCCAATGTCCTCCTTATTGGGCGTCACAAATACCGCCGCATCATCCGCGTAGAGGGATGTCCTCAAAATTGTGTCTCTCCCACGAAGCTTGCGAGGAGTCCTTCTCTTGTTGCATTCTCCAAAATTTGAGAGAGGGGGCCTATTGCCAAGATAAAAAGGAGTGGAGACAACGGGTCTCCTTGCCTAAGGCCGCGGCCATGCAAGAAAGGAGGGCCGCCAATGCCATTAAGAAGGACCCGGGAGGAAGCGGTGGAAAGCAAAGCGGCGATCTCACTTTGGCAACTAGATATATTATGCAGCAATCTGGCAGCAATGAACTTGTGATTAATGGGCAACTTGGCATGATCGATCTTCAGCTCGAAATTAAACAAACTCGACCGAGCTGGCTGCTCTCAAACGTTATCTCCAATCTAATTTGCACGATCTCAAAAATCGAAATGTGTTGACTTCGTTGGATATATAACTGGTGAGGTGGTTAGATTAGCTAGCTGTGCGCGCACGTGTTCGTGGCTATTGCCACGAGGTTTCTCTATTCGCTTGGCCGGCACAGAAGGAGACCGCAACAGCTCACACCTTAATCTTATTCGTTTTGAGACACTGGAGGGTGAATGAATCAATTGTGCAATTAACAAATGATCGATACTCCCTTTTTTGGTCTGAGAACTGAAAACCAGTTGTCCCGCGCTTCGTAAGCATGTTTGGCGATTGGATTGTGCCAGCAGTACAATTTCAAGAGAACGCCTTAGAATATATGTCAACGCATTAAGGACGAGTCGATATATCTCTAAGCACCAACCAACAACTTGTAATAATGCATATTATTGCTTGAAATTCTTTATACTCTTCATGGACTAATATTTTTTGAAGTGAGGCAAAACCTTTGACTTCTAAATTGATATAGAAGGAGCAAACCTAGATGCGGCCGAAGCCAAAAAAGAAAAGAGAGAAAGGACGAGGGTTTAGATCACATGCTTAAGAGATAATTTCCGCTGCGTAATTTCTGTGGGTGCTTGGTGTTCATGGTAATCCAGTCTTTCCTCTCGTTTTGCATTGAGTACAAGTTGTTGAAGACACACGCGTTTCTTTTTTGACTATGACTACGGTGGGCTCTTAGAGCCAGCCTGAACTTCATTAATCAACTGCCTATGAGACTTTGCAGCCTCTACAAGATAGGTTCAAATGAATCAGAGTTTACAGGGGGTACAGGAGAAGAAAAATAAAAGAAAAGAACGCACACCAGCAACACAAAGGGGTTACTCCGAGAGAAAAACTCGGAGACAGCTGATTGATGAGAAGCTCATCACGACCCAAGCACTGCGATCACAAAGAGGATCCACGGGACACGCACGTTTCTCTCTCGTTCCAGATCTCCTAACAGACCAAATTGATGGCAGATTTCAGCCCTTCCGGTGTCATGGACTAGTAGTCCAGTGATGTGATCCAACTGAACGTCTAAACCGCAGGAACACCACAGATAAGAGATGCCATCCGGAAGGTCTGTGGCCTAGCTAATTATAAGCTCGATCGATCGCCACCTCCCTGCTGCTTAACGTACACGTGACTGCCGGTTGAGAGGCAGCACAGCACAGCACAGAGCGACGTACGTGCCATCCCTGGAGATTCCACATGTCGGGCCTCTTGGCTCTTGCACAACTGAGATTATATCTGTCCCCTCGAATTGAAAATGACTCATCAGAACAAGCGTAGGTGCCCATCTTCATCAGAAGCTTCAACATGGAAAAAGAAATCAAGTATTTCGTCTTCATACATTTTCTTCTACTACGTACAGGGTACAATCATGCTACTAACTGCGATAGTGAGATGGGTTCAGTCCCCAGCAAGAACGGCCCAAGCAATCTCAACGCTGGTTCCAAATTATACTATGAAGCGGAAGACGGGAGTAACTAGCGGAAGAAACCAAGAGATTAGATGATTTTTATCAAGTCAAACGTTGACGCAGGGTTTAGCATCGATAATGGCTCTGCCAGCACAAGATCAATAATAATTGAAGATGACAGGGACTGTACGTAGCAGCTAGCTGCTGTGACATGCATACCCTTCGTCGTCTCAGATCTCTTGACGGCACAGGCCTGAGCTCTTCCTAACGGAATAATTGTAGCTGGCCAGCTGGTGGGCTGCAACCGCATCAAATCAACTCTGATTGTACGGATGTGATTGACGTGATGGTGGATGGCGGGAATTCTCCTTGCCCGACAGCTGCAATCTACGACAAATGTACCCACCTTTCACTGCAACTAGATAACGCCGTTTTCGCTCACTGTACCGTTTTTGGGTCCGGTTTTCCTTATAAACTGGGTCAATTCTTTCTTCTATACGAATTGCAGGAACGCCCTGCCCTCTTCGAGAGGTTACTCAAAAAAAAAAACAAGATATGTGCATTTTAAAAATGACAAAGAACCGCAAAACAAATTCGGGTGTTCATCACCACATTCTATTTGCGCATGTGAAAGTTTCGAGGAATTTTTCTTTGTTTCCTGTGTACAAAGACAAATGCCACGATGCTTTTTTCACAACACTTCGTGTGCGCTTGAAAACCCGATTTTTTTTCTAGAATTTTCTTTTGCCAATCAGAAATTTTCATATATTAACACGTACGGAGTATGTGTTTTTTGACAGTATTTTTGTCAAGGTAAAGAGAAGAGTGTAGCGAGCCGGGAATGCACTAAACTCCGGCCGACACGTGAAGGACGTGCAATAGAAAACAAGTGCCCCTATATATATATGGCTACATCAGACCCACCGCGCCGACCACATAAACGCCTCTCGGCTCACTTGTATCGTTTGCGTGCTCCATCGTCAGCTTTGTCGCTGTCGCCGGCCGGCCGGTTCCATCATCCATGGATACACGAGCTCCATGCGGCCGGCCAGCGACCCATCTTTGTTTCGAGGAGGCAACGTTCGTAACCTAGAGCCACGTCTTGCGTCGCAGTCACCGTGATCGTGATGGTAACGCCGGCCTCTGGGTTTATCTGTGTGCCAAAGTTTTACGTCCAGACGATTTTGGTCCATTTCTTATAGGCTGCGACGCATCGATCGATGGTGATAACCTCGTTGAACAACGATGCATGTGTCACTACAATAATACTCCGACGACTTTGTTATGCGAGCACACAAAGTACTTTGTTAATAATGCTACTTTAATTAATGAGTATAATCTTGGAGGTGGGACAGATGGATATATACGAGCGAGTACGTACCGAGTATGTAATTTGTAAAATTTAACGGTCTAGAGTATTTGAGAACCAACCCGTGGTTGCATGGTTAGCACGGCCGTTGTACATTCGTTTCACGAGTTTAAATCTCAGAATTGATACCAGTGCTTCTCATTTAACTCGAAATATTCTTCAATAGCAAGCGACACTCATGTCGATAGCAATGCGCAGTTCAGACTCTCGGAGGTAGGGCTGGACATGTGCGTTCACATAGGTGATTATATGTGAGCGTCTACGTTTGTGCCGTGTTTTGCAAAAAAAGAAAAGACGAATACTTGTCTAGTTGTGGCCAAGGTGGGCCATGGCTCTCCCTACCCACCGAAAATTTGCACACTACTACTCATATTATTTTGGAATGAGAAAAAAAATTTAGAAGTGCCCTCTCAACTCTCTCGGTTAATTTTTCCGCGCCCCCTCTATTATTTTGGTGAACATCCGCCACTGGTTGCATTGCCTAGTAGCACAGTACATCAAGTACAAGACCGGCAAAAACAAGTATGAAAACGAAGATAAGTAAAAAGAAACAAAAAAGAAGGTCCACAAATAGATCGTCATTTTTTTTGAGGGTTCCACTACTTTATTACAAACTTAAGACATTAAACTGGATACAAACACCGGGCGGCGGTGCCATCAGCCACACTTGGCGGCCTGAATCATCACGCACAACACTTCTAGCTAGAAGGTGTGCATCTGTATTGAACTTCCTTTGACTAGCCAATTGGCCCCATCCGGCATGCGATCAAGGGGGCTGGACTGGAAGATCATCGAGATAGGCCAAAGACCCGCAAACGACCAGGCATTGCGCCTCGTCCATGATGCGAGCCAGGACCTGATCCACCGTGGAGGGTTTAGCAGAGAAAACCCTTTCATCTGTCTCTTTCTAGTTTCAAGATCATCCAGGACGTGATCGAGGTGGACCCCGGCCTTCCAAGTAGCCATGCATTTTAATCTGAGAAACACTAACTAGCAAATTTGTTCTTATTATTCTCACACTACGGGAAACTGTCAAAACGCCGGCGGCCGTCCTGTACGCCGACGGCCAAATGTCGGGGCCGTCGGCGTACAGCACGGGCTAGGGCAGACGACGAACAGGCCGTCGGCGTTCGAAGCGCCGTCGGCTTAGAATTACGTCCCCGACGGCTGCCGTCGGCGTTCTAAATCCCGTCGGCGTACAAAGGGCGGCATAACGGAACCGTCCAGCGTCGTTGATACGCCGACGGCACGCGATCATAAACACCGACGGCTGCCGTCGGCGTTTAGTTGTTTTTTTTTTCGTATATAATATTCATTTCTTTATTTCTCTATATAATATTTAATGTAGTTGTAATTTATATATATATTGGACCTATAATTGCCCTCCCAATTTCAGTATCCCACCCCCGTAAAATAACGGTTTGAGTTTTCCGGAACCCAACCCTACAACATATACATGTAAAACAAATAAAAACTTTTCCTGACTCACTAGAGAGAAAGTGATGCCGGTGATGTCGGTCACACCTAGGAGTAGATTCTTGCACATGTACAACACACAACACACTTGTATACATATGGTATGTCACAACCTAGGTTTGGGTAGGGTTCCGACGCTCCGGGGCCCCGCTTCGGTGAAACCCTGAATCCGCTGGAAAAACCCTAACGTTTCCGTCTACCCCCATAGACGTGCGTCGAAAGGGGTAGCCCAGTGGACTTTTTTGCTTGGTTGTGTTATGTTAGGCCATAGGAACATGAGAAACCAAAGTCTACCCCAAATCGACACACGATTCCATCCGGTTCGCCCGAAAGGGGAGTTGTCACCTCTAAGTGCAGAAACTCACTAGAGAGAAAGTGAAGCCGGTGATGTCGGTCACACCTAGGAGTAGATTCTTGCACATTTACAACACACAACACACTTGTATACATATGGTATGTCACAAGCTAGGTTTGGGTGGGGTTCCGACGCTCCGGGGCCCCGCTTCGGTGAAACCCTGAATCCGCTGGAAAAACCCTAACGTTTCCGTCTACCCCCATAGACGTGCGTCGAAACGGGGTAGCCCAGTGGACTTTTTTGCTTGGTTGTGTTATGTTAGGCCATAGGAACATGAGAAACCAAAGTCTACCCCAAATCGACACACGATTCCATCCGGTTCACCCGAAAGGGGAGTTTTCACCTGTAAGTGCAGAAACTCACTAGAGAGAAAGTGAAGCCGGTGATGTCGGTCACACCTAGGAGTAGATTCTTGCACATTTACAACACACAACACACTTGTATACATATGGTATGTCACAAGCTAGGTTTGGGTGGGGTTCCGACGCTCCGGGGCCCCGCTTCGGTGAAACCCTGAATCCGCTGGAAAAACCCTAACGTTTCCGTCTACCCCCATAGACGTGCGTCGAAACGGGGTAGCCCAGTGGACTTTTTTGCTTGGTTGTGTTATGTTAGGCCATAGGAACATGAGAAACAAAAGTCTACCCCAAATCGACACACGATTCCATCCGGTTCGCCCGAAAGGGGAGTTTTCACCTCTAAGTGCAGAAACTCACTAGAGAGAAAGTGAAGCCGGTGATGTCGGTCACACCTAGGAGTAGATTCTTGCACATTTACAACACACAACACACTTGTATACATATGGTATGTCACAAGCTAGGTTTGGGTGGGGTTCCGACGCTCCAGGGCCCCGCTTCGGTGAAACCCTGAATCCGCTGGAAAAACCCTAACGTTTCCGTCTACCCCCATAGACGTGCGTCGAAAGGGGGCAGCCCAGTTGACTTTTTTGCTTGGTTGTGTTATGTTAGGCCATAGGAACATGGGAAACCAAAGTCTACCCCAAATCGACACATGATTCCATCCGGTTCGCCCGAAAGGGGAGTTTTCACCTGTAAGTGCAGAAACTCAGTAGAGAGAAAGTGAAGCCGGTGATGTCGGTCACACCTAGGAGTAGATTTTTGCACATTTACAACACACAACACACTTGTATACATATGGTATGTCACAAGCTAGGTTTGGGTGGGGTTCCGACGCTCCGGGGCCCCGCTTCGGTGAAACCCTGAATCCGCTGGAAAAACCCTAACGTTTCCGTCTACCCCCATAGACGTGCGTCGAAACGGGGTAGCCCAGTGGACTTTTTTGCTTGGTTGTGTTATGTTAGGCCATAGGAACATGAGAAACCAAAGTCTACCCCAAATCGACACACGATTCCATCCGGTTCGCCCGAAAGGGGAGTTTTCACCTCTAAGTGCAGAAACTCACTAGAGAGAAAGTGAAGCCGGTGATGTCGGTCACACCTAGGAGTAGATTCTTGCACATTTACAACACACAACACACTTGTATACATATGGTATGTCACAAGCTAGGTTTGGGTGGCGTTCCGACGCTCCAGGGCCCCGCTTCGGTGAAACCCTGAATCCGCTGGAAAAACCCTAACGTTTCCGTCTACCCCCATAGACGTGCGTCGAAAGGGGGTAGCCCAGTTGACTTTTTTGCTTGGTTGTTGTGTTATGTTAGGCCATAGGAACATGGGAAACCAAAGTCTACCCCAAATCGACACACGATTCCATCCGGTTCGTCCGAAAGGGGAGTTTTCACCTCTAAGTGCAGAAACTCAGTAGAGAGAAAATGAAGCCGGTGATGTCGGTCACACCTAGGAGTAGATTCTTGCACATTTACAACACACAACACACTTGTATAGGAAAATGAGAAACCAAAGTCTACCCCAAATCAACACAAGATTCCAGTGCATGTAGTATGCCCAATCAGGAAGAAGCACACGGATCGTGTGTTTCCTTCGAGCGCTTGTGAGCCATTGGATCAGCGGTGTGTTTCTTTCGAGCGCTTGTGAGCCGTTGGATCAGCACCTCGTGTTTCTTTTCAGGGCTTGTGAGCTGTAGTATGCCCAATCAGGAAGAAGCACACGGATCGTGTGTTTCCTCCCAGCGCTTGTGAGCCGTTGGATCAGCGGTGTGTTTCTTTCGCTTGATCCAACGGCTCCCTAGCTCTCGAAGGAAACACACGATCCGCGTACTTGTTCCTGATTGGCTAGCTGGAGGGAGTCACTCGGAGAGGCGGGTCTATAAGAGAGGCAGGAGTACATTTCACATCCATCATTGATCCCTCATCACTCTCCCATGGCTTCCACCGTACCCACTCTAACCAACTCGGAGGCGGAGGCGCTTTGCCCTCGAACTACCCCTGCCCACCCGGCTACGACGTCCCCACCGGCTGGAGGCTGAGCACCGGAGGCGTGCCAGTCCCTCCTGTCCCTCAAGGTTTGGCGCGCCGGGCGGCCATCACGAACCACTACTACCTCGAGCTTACTCCGGAGCAGCGGATGGATTCCCGCTGGCATCCAGACTATCGCCCAACTTGGGACGCCTTCTTCATCGAAAGGCGTGAGAAGGCGCTCGCCAGGTACGAGGAGGACCGCCCGCGTCCTTCGAACTTCAACGAGGCCGGCCGTCGGCTGTGGTGGGCCGGCCGGACTCTCAAGAGGGTCATGGACTACATCACGGCCGGTGATAACCCCCGCCTGCGCTACCCTCAATCACAGTGCAGGAGACAACCCCCATCAACGACTACATCACGGCCGTCCGACGACAGCGACGACGACGACGGCGACTACGACGACTACACCCACGAGTATTATAGGCCTAGGCAAGAGTATGACTAACCTGAGCCACATCATTGGTTAGGACAAAATGGTTTGTTGTCACTCGTCTATGTACCCAAGTTTGTTGTCATTCGTCTATGTACCCAAGTTTGTTGTTATTCGTCTATGTACCCAAGTTTGTTGTCATTTGTCTATGTTCTCATCTTGGTCTTCTTATTGACCCAAAGAGCGACTCCTCGGTGTCAAAAGTAGTTCAACAACTTGGTTTTGTGGGTCTGCAGCTCTACCGGGAGGGAAATTTCTACTCAAGCCGACTAGTGGAGGATTGTTTCTCGACGCACGTCTATGGGGGTAGACGAAAATGTTAGGGTTTTTCCAGCGGATTCAGGGTTTCGCCGAAGCAGGGCCCCGGAGCGTCGGAACCCCACCCAAACCTAGGTTGTGCCATACCATATGTATACAAATGTGTTGTGTGTTGTAAATGTGCAATATCCTACTCCTAGGCGTGACCGGCTTCAGTTTCTCTCTAGTGAGTTCCTGCACTTAGAGGTGAAAACTCCCCTTTCGGGCGAACCAGATGGAATCTTGTGTTGATTTGGGGTAGACTTTGGTTTCTCACCTTCCTATGGCATAACCTAACACAACCAAGTAAAAAAGTCCACTGGCCTACCCCCTCTCGACGCACGTCTATGGGGGTAGACGAAAACGTTAGGGTTTTTCCAGCGGATTCAGGGTTTCGCCGAAGCAGGGCCCCGGAGCGTCGGAACCCCACCCAAACCTACGTTGTGCCATACCACATGTATACAAGTGTGTTGGGAGGCATTGGTGAACCGTCGTACGGAGAAATCTCGGGGTGAGATATGCGGGGCCCATCAGACTAGGGTTTCGCTGGAAAAGGATAGCGGAGCGCAGGAATAATTTGCGCGTGGGCCTACCACATAATACAATATATTATAATAAAGGTCTAAAAAATTATAATATTATTGTATAGTACAACTTAAATAAATTAGGGAATATGGACTAAATTAGGGAATATATTGACTAAAAAAAAAGGATACGCCGACGGCATTGCCGTCGGCGTAGTCTTATCCACTTACCAAAACGCGCGACCCGCGCGCGTGGTCGTCCCCAACCCACCCACACACACACACACACACACACACACAGCACGCTCGCCGCCGCCGCCCTCGTCCCCCTGCTCGATCTCCGGCCACCGGCGGCGCCGCCCTCGTCCTCTCCTCTCCTCCAGCCCAACGTCGACCGCACCCACACCCCAGCCTCTCCTCTCCTCCACCCGCGCCGCATCCGGTCCGGTCGAGCACCACCGCGCACCCCCGCGTCGAGCAGCGCCGCCCCGGTCGAGCAGCATCTCCCACCGCGCACCCCCACGTCGAGCAGCGCCGCCCTGGTCGAGCAGCGCCGTCGCCCCGTCGGCCCAGCCATCCCGCATTGCCGCCGCTCCCCTCCCCTCTCCGGTACACCCTATTCCTCCTCATCCCCTCCCTTCCCCTCCTCTCTCCTTGTCCTCACCACGGATTTGAGCTCACCACGGATCACCTCGACCCATCTCCCCCGATTCCGGCGATCCAAGTCGAATCCGTTCGATTCGAGGTAGCTCGAGACGGATTTGTGGTGCGGGGATTTGTGGTACCATGGATTTGTTTTCCGCATTTACTAGCAACCATGAATATAAGATTGTGTTAGTGATTGTGTCGGTGTTTAGTGCTAAAAATTATAGGATTTTAGGAGTAGGATTTTAGGGATTTTAGGAGTAGAAACCACTGGAAATTATAGGATTTTAGGAGTAGGATTTTAGGGATTTTAGGAGTAGAAATTATCCACTGTAAATGTAGTATTGTCCACTGTAAATTAGATTTTGTTCATCAAAATCCATGTTATAATAATTGTTCATTTAGTACAAAAGAATGTTGTATTTAGGGAAGTGTTGGATGGGTCTTATTATCTTAATGCGGGATGGTTTGGTGTTAGGTTTACTAAATTGTGAACATTTTCAAAGAAATAACCAGTATTGCTCCCATAATAATGATTAATAACGCAACACATGCAAAATAATGTAGCAAATAAAATGTTGTTGACAATTATTTTTCATATATTCATTTCATATATGACTAACCCTGTATCAAATGCTTTTACTTAACTAAGTATCATGTCGGAGCCGGAGCGAAAGTTTCGTGGTGTTCACCGGAGACCCACGAAGATCCCGACTTGGGCAGCTCAGATCACAGTGGATCACAGGAAGATCCAGCTTGGTACTTTCAGGTGCCCGTGGCAGGCGGCCCGCGCCTACGACTGCGCGGCGGTCCAGCACTTTGGGGCGAGAGCGATCCTCAACTTTGAGGATGAGCGGAGCGTGGCGCACATGTTAGCGCCAGATGGCATGAGGATCGCGACGAAGGCCGAGGAGAGGGAGCACCGGCAGGCAGAGAGGCTGCTCAGGGCGCGCCACCAGCGCGAGGAGGATGACCCCTTGGTCAAGGATCTCCTCCTTGATCCCCAGGTGATGGCGGTCCAGTACCAGGTCTTCAGCGAGAGCCGGCAGCAGCGCGGGCAGGGCGAGGCCGGCCCCTCCGGCACGCAGCAGCAGGGCGAGGACTCTAGCAGCAGCCTGTCCTCTTGTTGGGGCCGCTTGGACGACGTCACTGACACCGGCGCGAGTCGAGTTTAGGATGTCTATCATCCTACCTGTCGTACTACTAGACTTATCTTGCTACCTGTTGTACTGCTAGACTTATCATACATGCTACCTATGTATTATTGTGCTACTTGTCTATATGTGTTATGTTTAGCTAATATGGTTACATCGTTCTATGGTTTATTCTGTTTTATGTTTAATTATTAGGTAAAATGGAGGGATATTTGCTTATATATTTCGATTGTTTGTACTTTTTAGATGACGTAGCTTCCCGCCAGCCAGCACCGTCGGTCCCGCGCGTCGTCGCGGCTTCTCCAGCTGAGGAGGGGCCGCCTCGGTGCCCTTTGTTTTGTCGCCTCTTCCGGAGCACGTCCTCGACCTTCTCCGGCCACCGATCACGCTTCGAGGGTATAAATCTTTCGCCTCTCTTGCTGCATAGGTTTATTTTGGTCTAGATCACCAAGTCAGTCGCGTAACCCGAGTCAGATCCCATCCGGAAGGGTTACAAATTTATAAATATGCAGGATTGTCCATCTTTGCATATTTATAACCGTAACACTTCCGGGTTGTCCTGTTGGACAGTCCGAGTACGTGTAGATCGGGTCGTGTTCCACGTTCTACCCCTTCCTGAGACGGAATTTCGGCAGCACCTCCCTGTTGTTCTTCGGATGCACACCCTCTCGGCTTGACAAGCTCGAGACGTGTATTCTGAAGAACAGCGGGGAGGTGCTGCCGAAATTCCGTCTCGGGTCGGGGTAGAACATGGGACACGACTCGATCTACACGTACTCGGGCGGGATAGGCCCCTACCTATTAGAAGTGTATGTGAACCCTTGCATGTTGTAAAAGATAAAATTTGGCCGTAATAAAATGGTGACATTGCATGCAAGAAAATAAAAATATGATGCATTTAATTTCATGTTATTATTATTTGGCTCACAGTAAAGCAGCAGAGGATGGCAGATAATGGGTGGATGTACAGTGGCCGAACTAGTTTGGTTGACAAAACAGATGAGTGGGTATGGAAGACGCATTTGTTAGTGAAGGAGTTAGCGCGTAAGGGTTCAGAGTCAGGCGCTCGTGGACAGTGCCCTTGCCCTCGTTGCAAGTTTCGTACACGTCAGGGAAAGGATGATATGATTAAACACCTCTTCTCTCGTGGGTATATGCCGAACTTCGTGACGACAGTCAACTTTGATGAGTACGAGCGCGAGAGTGGCAGGGTGATGCGGCAGCGGATCAATGGCAATGAAGATGATGGGATTAGAAACTGGCTAGATGATCTCCGTGCTGGCGACATGCCAGATTCGCCACCATCACAGGAGGAACCGGAGGAACCTCCAGAACCGGAGGAACCGCGTCAACCAGAGGACCCAGAGCCAACCGCGAAGGCCTTCTTTGCTATGATGGCCTCGTCTCAGAGGCCTCTGTACGAGGGTGCAAAAGTTTCTCAGCTCGATGCCATCTCGCAAGCACTAGCCAACAAGCTCCAGTATGGCAGCACCCGTTCATGCTTTGAAGCGCATCTGCAAACAACTGGTAACCTGTTGCCTGAAGGGCATTGTCTGCCTCAAAGCATGTACGAAACGAAGAAAATCCTGCGAGATCTCAGCATGGATTATCAGAAGATAGATTGTTGTCCAAAAGGATGCCTTTTGTTTTGGAAACAGTTTGCCAATGACAAGTACTGTATCTTGTGTAAGGCCTCTAGGTATCATGTGGTAAAAGGAGCCGATGGTACGAAGACGCAGTCAAATGTCGCCGTTAAGATTCTTCGTTACCTCCCATTCATACAAAGAATCAAGCGGCTTTACATGAACAAAGAGTCTGCCACACAGATGCAATGGCACAAAACGGGGAAGAGATACAAGGATGAGCACGACCGGGAATTGATGGGACATCCATCTGATGGTACGGCATGGAAGAACTTTGATGCGAACCACCCCGATGAGGCAGCAGATGCTCGAAACGTGAGAATCGCGATAGCAACCGATGGATTCAATCCATATGGTTTGTCGACTACCTCGTACAGCTGCTGGCCCGTGTTTGTTATTCCGCTCAATCTCCCTCCTGGAGCCCTAATGCAAAAGAAGACCATATTCCTCTCGCTGATCATTCCAGGTCCTGAATATCCGGGGAAGAATTTAAGTATGTACATGCAGCCAATTGTGGATGATCTGAACCACTCTTGGCACCACGGGACGTTGACATATGATCGTGCATCGAAGACAAACTTCTTGATGAAAGTTTGGTATCACAATTCCATGCATGACATGCCCGGGTACGCCCTATTCTGCGGATGGTGTACAGCTGGTAAGTGGCCATGCCCAGTGTGCAGGAACCGACTTGAGTTCATGTGGCTAACGGCGGGACGGAAGTATTCCGCGTTTGACACACATCGAAAGTTCCTCAAAAGAGGGCATCCGTTTAGAGAAGACAAAAAGAACTTCAAGAAGGGCAGAGTTGAGCGTGAAGAAAAAGCGATACCAACTTTCGATGGTGCAGCTGTTGACGCCGAGCTAAGTGCTCTCGTGCCTGCCCAGGGAAAAGGCCCACGATATGTGGGATATGGTGTGGCGCACAACTGGACTCACGTGGCAGGCTTGACGCAACTCGAATATTACAAGGACCTCGAACTTCCCCATAGCATCGATGTGATGCACACCGAAAAGAATGTTGGAGAGTCCCTCTTTCACACAATCCTGAACATTCCCCGAAGTCGAAGGATAATGTTAAGGCTAGAGTTGATGTTAAGAAGCTCTGTGATAGGGAGAGAATGCACATGAAGCCTCCTGAAGGCCGTCAAAAGAACTGGTTCAAGCCGCATGCTGACTTCTGCCTTAATAGTATGCAAAGGTCTGAGGCATTCCATTGGCTCAAATTCGTCGTGATGTTCCCTGATGGCTATTGTTCGAATATAAGTAAGGGAGTCAATATACAATCGGCAAAAGTCACCGGGCTCAAGAGTCACGACTATCATATATGGATTGAGCGGCTGCTACCGGTGATGGTTCGAGGGTATCTCCCCGACCGTGTCTGGCGAGTGCTCGCGGAGTTGAGCCATTTCTTCCGCACGCTCTGTGCTAAGCAAGTATGTCCCCTGATTATTCAGAAGCTGCATGAACTAGTGCCGGAGTTGCTGTGCAACTTAGAGACGATATTTCCGCCAGGCTTCTTTACTCCGATGGCACATCTTGTTGTGCATCTTGCGAATGAGGTACTCTTGGGTGGACCGGTGCAGTTTCGTTGGCAGTTTTGTATTGAGAGAGAGTTTAAGTATATTCGAACCAAATGTGGAAACAAAAATAAGATTGAGTCATCCATAGCCGAGGCAACTATCCTTCAGGAGATGGCAGACGCCAGGCTAACGTACTACCCCGATGATGTTCCCACTATGCATAACCAGGCCTCTCGGTACAATGTCGACGAGCCCAAGCGAGACCCCAAGCTCGTCCTCTTCCAGTGTCCCGGTGGCAAGAGCGGTGGCCCAACAAGGTATAACTTGACCAATGATGAGCTGGAGTGCATAATGCTCTATGTGCTTATGAACATGAAGGAAGTGACCCACGACGAGCAGGGAGAAGAGGGCAGTTTCCTTAGGTAAAATGGGGAACAAATTACTTTGCAACTACTATCATGATTTCGTTCTAATACGTATTTTCTCCTTTTAGTCAATTCACGGATGAAATGTGGTCGGGAACATCAGATGGACCCAATGAAGCCGCGTTGGACACTCTTTTGAAAGAGCCTGCCCCCGGAAAGAAAAAATTCACGGTTTGGTTCAGGGAAAAGGTAATTTCAAACCTGTCCCTTCTACCTTGCAATTCGTGTCTTATCCCTCTTACTAATGCACAAAACAATTTGTACTTGTAGGGAGCTGATGCCAACGTTGTGATGTCAGATGAGTTGAGATGTGTCTCCCAAGGTTGTAACCGTAGAGTCGAGAAGTATGAGAAGTATGATGTGAATGGGTACCGCTTCCATACAGAGCATCACCAGAACAGTCGGCCTAATGCAAAGACTATAAATACCGGGGTCTTCACCAAAGGAGCCGGTAATTATGATTACTACGGAAGGTTACAGAACGTATATGAGCTGACGTTCAATAACACGAACATAGACTCAAGCTTGTTGTGTTCAAATGCCACTGGTTCGACCCTGAGCATGGAACCAAAAGTACCCCTTCCATTGGGTTAGTTGAAGTTAAGCCTTCAACCACCTACAATGGATCCGATGTCTTTGTTGTGGCTCACCAAGCCTTTCAAGTTTATTATTTGCCCTACCCATGCAAGAAAGAGGGACTCATTGGTTGGGAAGTCGTGTTCCATGTATCGCCACGTGGTAAGCTACCCATGCCCTCCGAAGACGATTACAACAACATTGACCCTAAAACATACGAGGGATTTTCTATCAAGAGGAACAAACCTTTGGGGACTTTGGCATACAAGGTCTTGAGGACCGCGAGGACAATGCACAAACAGGTGGTGACGTAGTGGTGAATCTAAAGGATATAGATATGCTCAACAAGTTACAGAGTGATAGTGATGACGATGATGAGCCTCCACGTGCGAGGAGGTTCCAATATACAACACTCGTGATAGTGATGTTGATAGTGATGTTGATAGTGATGATGACAACCCAGGACTTAACTATGAGAGTGATGATTAGGGGTGAGGGTCTTTTATGTCCTTTTGCGTACTATTTACTTTTCAACATGCTTAGTCTTTCAACATGCTTCTTCTTAATTGCATTACGTCTTTATTCTTATTTACTACATTTTTCAACATGCTTAAAAGTTTATCCTTTCTCAATGCAGGTGATTGACCAAGATGAGCCAAGGCAAGGAATCATCGGCCTCGGGCTCTCGGGAGGTGTAGGATGTGTTCGGGTGTAGCGTGTGTGAATTCGAACTTGTTTGGAGTTTGTATGAATGCTTGGATGAATTTGAATCATGTTTGTGTCATTTGGATATGTATGTGATGTTTTATTTGATGTTTCTGTGATGTTTTATAATTTGTGCAATTTTAATTGTATTTAAAATGCGCCAGAAACCAGCAGCAAAAATTTCAGAAACTGAAAATATGGTCAAGTATACGCCGACGGCATTGCCGTCGGCGTAGTATGCTGCGGGGACGCACAGGATGGCGCCACGTCGACGCTGGAGGACCATATGGTCATCCTACGCCGACGGCATTGCCGTCGGCGTAAGACTCCTCCCAGACGCACCAGATCAGCACACGTGGCAGCCTAGGCCGACGGCACTGCCGTCGGCGTATAGGTGGAGCAGACGGAGACGTTCGACGTCCGTTTTGTGGGTCCCACTGCGCGTCGCCGACGGCGACGGATACGCCGACGGTAGTGTTCGTACGCCGACAGCGTCCTACGCCGACGCCGATACGCCGACGGCGATTGTTGCTACGCCGACGGCGGCCCGCCGTCGGCGTTTCGGCTGTTTCCCGTAGTGTCAACATAGTTCACACATTCGCAGATACATACAAGTATTATACCATCAATCTGTCAGTAACGAGCTTGATTAGTAGGCAACTTGACATGAACTTCAGCTAGTGATTATACAAACTCGATTGAGCTGGCTACTCAAACAGGTATCTCCAATGTAATTTGCACGACCACAAAAATCGAAATGTGTTGACTTCGTCGGATATACAGGTGAGGTGGTTAGGTTAGTTAGGCCATCTCCAGCCGTCCCCCCAGAGCCCCCCCCCCCCCCCCAGGAGGCCTTTTTTGCGCCGCGCCGGCCGAAAAGCGCCGTTTTTCTACCACTCGGCCCCCCCAGAAGCCCAGTTAGCGCCGTTTCGGCGGAAAAAAGCGCCGGCGCACCCAGGCGAAACCCAGCCCACTGGGTTCGGCCTGGGGAGGCCGGCGGAATGAGAAGCACGCGTGGGGCAGCGCTGTCGGCGAGACAAAGCCTTTTTCCCACCCCGACTCGCCTTTCCCTCTGTCCACCTCGCCGTCGCCTCGCCGTCGCCGCCACCACCCCTCCTTCGAGCCCCGCCCCGTCGAGCAGCTAGGAACCCCCCGTCGAGCCCCGCCCAGTCGCCGGCGCCGCGCACTCTCCTCCGCCGCGATCTAGCCGGCTGGGCCGTTCTCGGAGCGAAGCGCGGCCACCCCGCCCGCAAGGTGTTCGGCGTTTCGCCCGACCCAAGGCATGGACTCCGACGACGAGGAGATGCTCGCCGAGCTCTTCGACGAGGAAGCTCAGGCCGACATCGACGACGAGGAACACCTCATGGTCTTGGCCTGTCTCGCCGGCTTGCTCGTCAACAGCGGGCCGCATCGTGTTGGATCGACGCGCGGGCGCCGCAAGAGCAAGCAAAGGCAGCGGTACGAGGGCTACTGCATCCTCTACTCCGACTACTTCGCCAACAATCCTACGCAGGACGCGAAGGTGTTCCGGCGCCGGTTCAGGATGAACCGCGAGCTCTTCCTCCGGATCATGCGCGCCATCCGGGAGTTCGACCCCTACTTGAAATTGAAGAAGGACTGCACCGGCACGGTAGGCTTTACCTCAATTCAGAAGTGCACGATGGCCATGAGGTTGCTTGCATATGGTGCTCCCGCAGATTCACAGGATGACTATCTGCGCATGAGCGAGTCCACGGCCCTGGAGTGCTTGAACTATTTCTGCCGGGCAGTGGTTGCAGTCTTTGGCCCAACGTACTTGCGATCACCCAATGCGCAAGACACTGCTCGCCTCCTCGCAGAGAATGAAGCAAGAGGCTTTCCTGGGATGCTTGGTAGCATCGACTGCATGCATTGGGCATGGAAGAACTGTCCATTCCAGTGGCAGGGGATGTACAAGGGAAAGGAAGGAGAGTGCTCCGTGATTCTCGAGGCCGTGGCTTCATATGATATGTGGATTTGGCATTCATTCTTTGGTATGCCAGGAACTCACAACGACATCAATGTCTTGCAGTGCTCGGATGTCTTTTCCGACCTTGTCGAAGGCCATGCTCCCCCTGTGAACTACGAGATCAACGGGCACCAGTACACAAAGGGCTACTACCTTGCAGATGGCATCTACCCCAGGTGGGCAACATTTGTGAAGAGCATCTCCAACCCTGTGCCAGGAAGCGCGAAGGCTTGGTTTTCCAAGTGCCAGGAAGCTTGCAGGAAGGATGTGGAACGGGCATTTGGCGCGCTGCAGTCTCGATTCGCTGTTGTCCGGTACCCAGCTTTGACTTGGTCGAAGTCCAACATGTGGGAGGTGATGCAGTGTTGTGTGGTCTTGCACAACATGATCATTGAGAGTGAACGGGATAACCCGGTGCCTGCCAATGAGGCAATGGCACCATACTACCGCCAGGGTCCTCTTGCAGATGTTGATCACCAGGTGCCGGCGCCATGGGCATCCTTCCTCACCAGGCGCCGGGAGATTCGAGACGCTGGAACACATCTAGTTCTACAGAATGATCTGGTGCAGCACTTGTGGACGCGCAAGGGCAATGGCAATGCCGATAATGACGATGCCAATGCCTAGTACGATTTGTTTTATTTGCTTGTATTGTTGAACTATTTATTTGTGTATGGATTTGTACGTTAAACTATTTATTTATGTGTGAATTTGTATGTTAAATTATTTCGGATTTGTATGCCAAAAAAGGGCCGGCCTTTCTTTATGCCGAAATAAGGCCGCATCGCCGGCTGGGCGGTTCACGGCTGGTAAACACGCCCCCCAGGGTTCGGTTTCGCGCCGTTTCGCGCCGCGGCGGCCCAGAAAAGGCGGCGTTTTGGCCCCTGGGGGGCACAACGGCTGGAGATGGCCTTAGCTGCGCGCGCGCACGTGTTCATGGCTATTGCCACGAGGCTTCTCTATTCGCTTGGCTGGCACAGAAGGAGACCGCGACAGCTCACACCTCAACGGAGCCTGCTCCATCTGAAACACTGGACGGTGAATGATCCATTGTGCAGTTAACAAATGACGATTTGGTTTGTGAACTGAAATCAGTTGGTCCATCCTAATCGTAAGCATGTTTGACCATTGGATTGTGCCACTAATTTGAAGTGATCACCTTGGAATATAGGTCAACGCAGTATGGACGAGGCGACATATCTCTAGGCTAGAACTAGACAACTTGTAATCATAATGCATACTAGTTGAATGCCCGTGCGTTGCTACGGAAGTACATTGCGCCATATAAACTCATTAATCTAAATGGTTCATTAATCTAAATGGTCCTTTTTTCGGCCAACATATTTTTCCTAATCCACAAATCTCAACGGTTGAAATTCCCTCCTGTTTTTTTGTTTCGCCCATCTAATGATTGTTGCTCGCTCCCTCTCTGATAAATTATCACCTGAGTACCAGCAATTTCAGAACTTTCAAACTAAAATTCCTAGTGCTCCAAAATTAACATGTCTCTCGGTATTACATTAGGTAGCTGGATTAAACAAAGCTACTCGTTGCACCTCATGCATTGATAAATCTGTGAACAAAAACTACAAATGAAGAGAGCTGCATTAGAGTTCTGCGTATTTCCTACGATCACCTGGCAAGCCAGCCTCCATGAACCTGGAATATGAATTATTAGACAGTAAGATAAAAGTGCACATCTAATTGGTATGTCCTCTGTATGTGAAGCACGCAGGGGATAACAGTAGAAAAGCAACCATTGCTGCCCAGCAGCCAGATAGTGATTTCAGTACTACATACCTTCTTCAGGGAACAATTCTCAGTTTCGTCTTCTCGTTCATGAGCTCATTTCCATCAATTATCTGCATACACGGTTCAAGGCACATGCCCCGGTCATCCGGTGTCAGTTACAGTTCAGAACAGGAGCAGCCAACGTGCTATTTCTAGCGCGCATATTGCAGGCAGTTAGGTTGAGCAGGAGCAAGTACCTTGACGATGCAAGTGTCGCAGCTGCCACACCACGAAAATAAGCGAATAACAATATTGTATATGTTGGTATATGTAACTGTATATGTTGGTATTCGACATCAATTTATATTGCAGAGTGACTATCATGGACATGAGCGATTGGATAATTTTCACTCGCAGTTATGATCCTATACAGTACTGCTAAAGGAGGTAATTATTCCTTCAATTATTCATACACCAGCTATATAGAGTATGCATTTATATATTATCAAATTCCTAAAGTCGAGCTCTCCTGTATTCCTTGGCCGGTAGCTCTAAGTCTAGCTTTCTTTACTTATTGCTAATGGACCCCAACAGCTTGCCTGACCATTTGCTCAAGAAAGGTACATGATGCCCAGCCAAGTTTCATCGGGGCACACATCCCAACTTGAGATTATTGTGCTATTCTAGTCTCTAAGCAATGCTACTTTTAAATGCCAGTTTACCAAAAAAAAAGTTCAGAGCAAACATAATATATATCCTCTAAGTTCCACATCTCACTACAAGGATGGTGAACCAGTGAGAGATGCATAACATTTGAAGTATTCCTACTAAATATCCAAGAACATGTAATCTACAACACAAATGATTATCGAACCAATTAGGTAACCGGTCATGAATACCTTGCCCAAAAAACATTACCTTGGATGGCATAGTCTATATTCCCTAGATAATATGAAGATCGCCATAGTTGTCAGCTATCTCACATACATGAAGTAGAAGTAAATAAAGCAACTATGGTAAAAAAGAATTAAGGAAGAAGAAAGTGAATGGTCTCGTCTACGATAAGATGACAGTGATGGATATATATAACGAGCAGTTGTATATAAACCTACACTAATGTTAATCGTGTCCCTTTGTAATGTCCTTTTCACTAAAGATCTGTACATAAATCTGCAAAAAGGAAAGTGAACCTGCAAACTGAGTAAGTGGGCACAAAGTTGTGTGTGTCTAGCCTAATCTGATGGCAACAAATATATGGACGAAAGGCCTGAATATTTTATATTTTGGTTTTTGGGTAAAAATAAGAACGTTTGTAGCTTGCATAAGCTAGGAACACACAAATCAGTAATCACCGAACAAATTTGCAGAAGAGATTTACATGCAACAAAGAAAAAAAGTAAAGAATATAGAGAACCTAACAACTATTCTAGGGGAAAAGAGCTAATGGGATGCGACTGTTAAAACTATAATCCTCATTTCAGGAATTCTAGATGTGTGTAGAGTAAGAATAAAGTATAAGGTTCAGCTAGGAGTAGTGAAATCCTTTTTACTCCCTCTGATCCTAAATAACCGTCGCTAGTGTGCTATGTATTTGTGCATCGTATGCTAATTTTTCCCGTCACTTAGAATGGATCGGAGTAATAAACTGCAATATCGATGAGTAATCAATGTATCTGTATCCACAACTTGCAGTTCCGTTCAAGAGCTTTTCGCGCAGACAACCAGCCTGAGGTCGACGGCAACCACCGGACAGCACGCACATCAGGTCGACGGCGGCGGCCTCGATGCCGGAAGTCAGAGCTAACAGAGCTCGGGGCGCTCGTGCAGGGGGCAGAGCTCAGGGCGGCCGCGCTGGCTGGATGCGCCTGGGGCGGAGAGCTTGAGACGCGCGGGCAACCAGTGCCGGAGAGCTCCGGGCATGAGTGCGGCGGGAGTTAAAGCTGTCAGAGGTCAGGGCGACCCTGCAGGCTGGATCCGGCCGGCGGAGCGTTGGGGGCGTGCGGGCGGCCGGCGTCAAAGGATGCAGTGGCGGGCTAACCCTAGGTGGCGGCGGCCCTCTGTCACGGGGAAGGACGGGAGGGTTCGCTCTCTGTAACTCTGTTCGCGTTCGGGTAGACGATGCGGGCATCGGGGCATGCCTATTTTCTTATTGGGCCGGGCCAGTTTAGCGATAGCGAGGGACGATGGTCCGGCAGAATCGTGCTGTGGGAAGAAGCACGCGACGTACCACCAAGACGTACCAAAAAACGGACGAAAATTGGGAGGAAGAAACACTACTCGTATTATATAGTAGAGATTAGTGCTTAAAATTCTTTCGACTCATCATAGACTCGTAGTCCGTTATGTGATCCAATTGAAGGTCTGAACAGCAGGAACACCACAGATAAGAGATGCCATTACAGACCAACAGGTCGGTGGCCTAGCTAAGCTCGATCCATCACTCAACCTACACGTGAGGGCCGGTTGGGAGGCAGCACAGCACAGAGCGACGTACTACGTGCCATCTCTGGAGATTCCACATGTCGGGCCTCTTGCACAAGCTGAGATTAACATGTCCCCTCGAGTTAAAAAAATCACTCACCAGAACGCCCGTAGGGTATCATCTCCATCAGAAGCTTCAACATGGAAAACAAATACCAAAAGGAGCACACGTACCATTTGTTCCCTCTTCTAGTCAATAATGCATCCTACAAGCATGCAAACTCACAATACGAAATTCTTTATATTATGATATACCAAAATGACAATTTTTTATGTATATTTTGGAGATTTGAAAGTGTGTATACTCAGATTCACACATTTTTCATTTTATATAGCTCTAAATATAAATTAGTTCAAATAAATATTTTTCACATTTGTGGAATATATCATTGACAATGTGTAATTTTTTCCAGGATTTTATAAAACTTCAAAATAACATTATCAACTTTTTTAAAATATCGCGATCACTGGAACTGGAGTTGGTAACCAAAAATATCCATTCCGGGTGTCATATATGTGTTCGTGCACACAAAATGTCGCATAAATTTTTGTCGGTAAGACTAATTGAGATAAGGAAAGTGCTCCATAGCACACTTGTGCCATTTACAAAAATTAAAACTATATTCAAGGATTTTAAGAAACCTGAAATTAAGTTTACAACTACACACATACACATTTTGCAGGTACGATAAGATGTTTTGTGAAAAAACTTTGTATTTTGAGCTACACAAAAAGGAGAAGTTTCAAGATTTTTTTTATAGTACCTCAGAATACGTTTTTTCACCCCAAAATTTGCGGATACATAAAAACATGCATATGTATTCAGAGGAAAATTTAGATACATTTTTCTTCTGCGACAAAGGGTGCCCAATTCTTCTTCTTCTTCTTGTTCTTCTTCTTCTTCTTCTTCTTCTTCTTCTTCTGGAAGATCGATCCTTCTTGATGCCCCATTTCCCTCTCTTTCCGGGGCCTTCTTATTGCCCCGTCCCGAAATCTGAAATCTCCGTCAGTTAGTTGTACATTTTATCTTGTGGGGCTTATTTAATTTACGAGGACAGAAATAGAGCACACCATGTGGAGTATATATATTTTCTGGTCGTTTGGTGCACTGTTTCAGGAGAGTAGTGGAGGGGCATTTCACCCCTTCTCCAAAAATGCATTTTAAACGGGTGTTAAAAGGTCAAAAGATATGGGAAAAATTAACACGTATATCTCCGCATTGCATGTGCGTGCACAAAGTTTCATGAGAAGGTATTTTTTTTCTCTATGTAAAAAAAGTCAAATTTCGGTGATGGAAAAACTTTTCATGGGATATTTTTTTGTCTTCGTTTCAGGAGATTGTCATCTTAATTTACCCGGGCAAGAAGATAGTCGTTTTTCCCGCGAAATTTTGCACGCGCAACGTAGAGTATGGAGATGTACGCTTGACTTGTCTTTTTGACATTTACAAATGTGTTTTTCATAAACAGGGCCGTGTGTATTTATGTGTTTTTCGCAGGTTCGGTTTCCAGAATATCATAATCTTGTTAAAAAACAAACTCTTTTCGTCCATTCTCATAATTTGTTACCAGTTATATATAATATATTACTCCCTCCGTATCAAAATATAAAACTTTGTACCTACTTTCTACACACATGTATATAGACATATTTTAATGCAAGATTCACATGAACCTTGCACTAAAACATGTGTGAATAAAGTAGGTACAAAGTATTATATTTTGATACTCGGAGTAGTAGCTTGCGGTCATTTTGATCAGCAGGAATGTTCCTTTTCCAAAAGACGAGATAACCTATCGATCGGAGAAGCATCTATTCCTTAAGATGGATCCGATGGCTGGTGGAGAGATCATGATAAAGCTAGCCAGCTTGCATCAAGGGGCTAGTGTCCTTCTTCCACGTGCTCCTCGCCGTCCCTCCCGATCGATCCACCACCGCCAGTACGTCCACCATGCATGAGGCGCGTGGCTTCCGGCCGGCCTCACCAGGCACCACTTTAACAGTCAATTTACCGGCAGTCAAACACATGCCTGCACGTACGTTAAGGGCGTGTTTGGTGTCCTGCGGACTCCCAGAACAGGCTCGCCAGCTGCAATATCGTGACGTTTGGATGGCTGGACGAGCTCCCAGGCCAGGCCAGCACGCCCATCAAAGCAGCATCGGGTCAGGTCCGAGAGGCACGCTCAGATCCACCGTGCCTCTGAAGCCAGGCTCCCGGGATGCGACCTCCAGGAACGCCGCGTGGGAGCTGCTGCAGGCGCCGGAGCGGTGGAGATGGCGCGCGGGGGAAAATTGCGGCGGGAGAAATTCGGTCACCGCCGCAAAATTTTCCCTCACCGGCGCGCTATTTCGCCTCCCTATTTAGTTCCTCCGTGTCGGGAACCAAATCCAAAACACCATTTCCCCCCTTTCGAGCTCCATGGCGACGACGAAGGCGGGGTCTTCTTCTTCGAAGTCGGGAGGAATCCCTTCGCTAGAGCTCGTCCTCAGCAACTCTTCTCCGTGCAAGATGGCGGCACATGTCGATGGCGGCAACAATGGTGGGCGCAAGGAGGTGATGGATCTCATCGGCAACACCTGTGCCGGCAAGAAGATGGTGCTGGATCTCGTCGGCGGCAACTCGACTCCTACGACTTCGACGGTAAGACCATCTACTCCTTGTTCTTCTTTGTGATTTGCGGTAGATTGAGTACAACTCTGTTTTATGGGTTAGTTCTTTGCCTGAGTCCGGCCTAGTATCATCTTCTTTTGCGACATAGTTGTTAGTTGTATGATATCGTCGTGTTCGTCATAACTGTAGGACATCTTTGGTCTTTGCTCTCCGGATCCTGATCTGTATGCTCCGTCAGTTCGCCATGCTACTCTACCGGACATGAACGCAGTCCCTATTAGTTATGCTCTTCCACCGGATGAAACTGCCAAGCCACTGCCTGACTCCTATGAGAATGGAGTCCCTCTTCGTTTTGTTCCCCGACCTCAAATGGTGTGGTCAGCTTCAATGTCCCTCTTCGTTCTGAATAGGGTTTGTGAGCTCATCCGCAAGGGGATCCGTTTTGACAGAGGGTTCAAAGAGCATTACATTAACAGAGTGAGCATTGATGTTCTTGACTTCACTAGGATTACTGTAAGCACTACGCAGATCTACAACCATCCGCGGAAGTGGAGACAGAGGTGGATTAGTATCACTCATCTGGCCAAAGTTGAGGGGGTTAAATGGTGTGATCATTCCTCGACCTTGATGATGGAGGACGATAAGTTGATTGCGCACACCACGGTAGATCATCTCGAACTCTTCATTTCTATTTCGTCTGTTCAACAACCTTCACGAACTAACATTGTGACTCCTCAATTTAAGGTTCATCCGAAGGACGAGGAGCTGCTGAATAAGCCCATCACCAACTATGAGCAGATGAAGACTATCTACTCAATGACGAACATGCCAGCTCCTATTGTCTACAACCCGGCGATTGTGATCCAGGCTTTGAACTACCTTGCCGATCACGAAGAAGAGCACTGCCTCTACGCGGACATGACAGACACAGAGAGGAGGTCCTGGTTGTGTGCCTACTGCCAGCATCAGTACGTCATTGCCCCTTAGAACATGAGTAGATTTCGTTCCTGGTTTGTAATATTTTGGGAGGTGGTATATGTTAACCCCTGCACTGATAAACTTGAGATGAAGCACGACGAGACTCGTGTTAACCCCTGCTCTAGTATGTCATTCTGAATTTGTGTTTGCTATGTTCACTTAGATTTTCTCTCTTCCTTGTTCATTTCGTGATGGGTAACCTCACCACTAATGGTAAGAGGTAACCATATCATATCATTGCATGGAACCAAACAATGAGTACTTGCACCGTCCTTATGTTTGCATACAACCAGTGGCGGAGCTAGCGATTTGTCGAAGCCGGGGCACACAACAAGCAAAATGTTTCATTTGGTCTCCAAAGAACCAGGTCTCAAAAATTTAAACACTTCAAGCGCTACCGAACTGATGTTTTATAAAAAAAAGTTGTCTTCTATAAATCATAAATGTACAAAATCTGGATGTAACTAGTAGTCTACAGTACTAAAATTTGAAAATAGACAACAAAAGTCCAACATAGCAGTCTCCAATGCCACTGCCAATGCCCAGCCGCACACACCTCAACAAAATTTGCAAGAAAAAAGATTGTATTAATAAAATGTGTCAATTTTGCATCAATGTAAACATTGAAGTCATGGAAATATAGCAATAATGTGCTAATTAGCCCTAGGAAACTGCCCTTTCCGAACAGAGGATGGGGAATTGCCGAACAGAGGATGGGGAAAAATTGGGGATCGATGGTCTAGACTCTAGAACTGCTCGTACTGGACAGAAAATAAGAAGTTATGTGCCGCTACTAAGGCCCAACTAAAATAGCCTGATCGGTCAGGGCCCAGCCACCGAGGGAAGTGGCCCAAATACGGAAATAAGTCATCTTTCTCATCACGATCGTGAATCCTGACAGTTCTAGCATGTTCGGCCGCCGGAAGAACTCACCGGCGATCAGCCATGCCGCGGCGGCGAGCCCGGGCACGTGCCCAGGGTGGAGGTATGGTAAATTCGCCACTGCATACAACCAAACAACAGGGCTCATGTTTTACTCCTCGTGCAAGGAATGGACCATCGAGTAATCAAACGGCATGCATAACATGGTCTAGAGCCTGCATTAGCCAGGCCTGGCCCTCCACAGTCTGGTCTGGCGGGGCGCGAGAGAACCTGCAGGCTACCAAACGCGCCCTAAACCGGCTGGCAAGGCTTACATGTGCGGTGGACACAGACACCGATATTGCAGGCATGCTGCTGTCTACACTGCAATCACACGAGTAAACACATGCAGGCTCTACGCTTGCGTGTCTCCCGGCCGCCCATCCGTCGCCATCTCTCGGCGCCGATGCCGGCCTCATAAATCGCTCGCGGAATGCATCAGTACGTACGACCGGTGCATCATCTACCTGCTCCCGCCGCTAGCATGTGACCTGAAACTAAAGCAGCATCGATCAGGCCGGTTCTGACTCGTCGTACGTATTCTGGGTTAACAGTTGTGTGTAGATCAGGCTTTACTTACCGTCTACGTATATAAAGTGCAACTGTGTATCCAAGGCTCCGCCATGGCAATTTAATAGCCAACCGGGCAGTTCTAGCTTGCTTGAGGCCACCGGGCGAGACCTAGAGTCATTCTTCATCTTGCCATCTACTCCTACTCCGTAGGAATGTAGGATAGTTTTCAGTGCGCTTTGACTGTTACTCTGCTTCGATTTACAAGCTAGTCAGAGAATACTAAAAACACGATGAGATGTATAGATTTTGCACAATGACCGATTTGCAGTACTATGTGTTGGAAAACCGGCGCCGCCGTCGGCTTCATCTCCTCCCACCGGCATCCTCTCCGACCGCTGCGAGCAGATCCGGCATCCCCCAGCGCCCACTTCCCTCTCCTACTCCCGCATGTAGTGGGAAGGCGCGTTGCTGTCGCTCCCCGAGCCTCCGGCCGACGGCCGCAGGCCCATGAAGGCGGCCACCCTGGCCCCGACGGCCGCCGTCCCTGCTCCCGCCGCCGCCCTCGCCGTGGCTGCACTCGCCTCCCGCAAGAGAGACCCTGCCGTTCGTGGCCGGTTGATGGTGAAGCGCTCGGTCCTCTCCATGGCTGCCACGACAATTTCTCCGGCCTCACCGCTCGTCGTCGCCTCAACTCCCCTCGTTGGTGCCTCCTGTGGACAACTGCCGAAGCCCGTGGCGCCTCTCCTGTTTGGTTCGTGCTCCCAGCCTCGACCGGCTGCATCGACCGAAGTTCCTGTGCCACCTCTCCGTCCGGCTGGCATCGTTGAGCTCGACCCCGTGTCAACCAACCAGGAGCAGCGCTCCGAGCTCCGACATGCTGTGTCCGCAGCCACTCCTCCGTCGCCTTCGTGCTCGGCCGTCATCGACATGCTTGTCCTCGAGAATCTGCAGCAGTTGGTGCGTTCTTCCGCTGCACTCGGTGCCGCCTCGGCTCCCCTGTCGGATGGGGGGCTTAGGTCTGATCCTGCCGTGTTGGTAGAGGGTCTCGGGTTCTTGTCACTGCCGTCGGCTGCCAACGGCGACCCGGTCTGTGTGGAGGTGAGCTCCGTTGAGGACGACGACGATGAAGAGTTGGCTCCGCAGAAGCTGATGGCCTCCTCCAAAGGCTTTGTTTCCGGCTCGGTTCACGGCAACGTTTATGTGCACCATGTTGAGGAGGTGTCTGCTGAGCCCTGCGCCGACCTCTCTGCTGTTGCTGCCGCCGCTCTAGATGACGAGGAAGGCTGGGTGCAGGTTGGTTGAGGCGGCCGTTCCGGCCGCGCGCTATCGTCTCCGCTTTGGGAAAAAGGGCTCGACCGTGGTCTCGCCTTCAAGCGTTGGGCTCGAGGGAGGTGTTTTCGGTGTCTCGAGCGTGGCCACCAGGTCAGCACATGTCGAGGGCACTTCAGATGCATCCGATGTCGTCGTCCTGGTCATCGGGAGCGTTTCTGCCGTGTGCGCTCTCCCGCTGCTCGCTCTCGCTCTCCGGATTCTCGGGTTCGTTCTTCGGACGCTCGTGCTCCTTGCCAGCGGAGCCGTTTGCCGTCCGCTTAGCCTCGTCATCCCTTGTCGACTCAGAGTCCACCCGAGGTTGTGTGTCACTCTTCGTTGTGTCCTTCGGTGCAGCCAGAGCGCTCTCTTAGGTGTTGCAAGGAGTTCACTGACTCTGTCTTTCAGTCTCAGTTTGCCTTGTTGCATTTGGAGCTTTGTCAGTTGGTCGCTGACCACATTGAGGAGGCGTCTCGCCCTCTTCGTGAAGAGGTGGAAACTCTCAAGTTGTTGTTGGCAGGCGTTGATGGTCCGCGGAGGCACGTGGTTCTGATGGCCTGGGGCTCGCCCAAGGGGATGCTTTGTTTCCGCTTGACTCCGTTGAGCAGAGGACATCTGTGGTTGAGGAAGCACTTCACTTTGGTTGTTTCTCTCCTCGTGGCAGTCCTTGCCCATCGCCGCAGCTTGTTGCGACGTCTGCTCCTCTGAGCAAGAACAGTGGTGAGATCTTGGCTCCAGAGCTTCAGGAGTCGTGTGGGGATTCATCATTTGTGCTTCCGACGGAGTTGAGCTCGGTTCAGGATTTGGCGATGGCCTCGACGCCCTCTGTGGGTAGTGGTGTAATGTTGGCTCCTAACTCTGAGGCCCTTTTTGCTAAAGAGCTTTTCGGCTTACTCGTCTGTTTAGAGGCGATTAGTCCTGGATATGGTAAGGATATTGCTTGCGTCTTGGCAGGGAATGCTTCAGAAGACCTAATCAGAAAGGTGGAGAAATCACTCAAGACGGTTAGCAGGGGCAAGAGAAAAAAGAGGGTAATAGCAAAGAAACCTTCGACAGAGTCCTAGAGTTGTCGTCAGTTCGCGGTTGTTACAGGTAGAGGGGGGTTGTTACTGTGAGTGTTGCTGGCCTTAGACGTTGCTCTCTGTGGTTGTGTGGGCTCCTCCTTATGACGTTGGTGTGTTGTATGGTTTTCGCCCGGTTTCTTCCGCTAATAAACTGGGCACCTTCTTCTTAATTAATAAATAAGGCAAAACTTTTGCCTTCGTTTAAAAATAAAAAAAAGAAGGTCACACGTATGAGCTACAGCTGGCCGCATGCTAGATTACCGTGAGGAGTTTGTGGTTTTCAAAAGAGCGCAAAGCTTTGGCGCCAAATTTAGCAACTGCATTCCCACTGTCATCTCACCGGCGTTGCACGCGCGTCAGTGGACCTGCAGTTGTGCATACAGCCCAGCAGGGGCTGGATTATCATTTGGTGACATGGAGTTTGGGAGCATGGATCCGTAGATCCTGCATTGCGTGATTCCAGAAGTTGGAGGCATGGGGCAGGCGAAAAGGACGTTCTCGGCCATGCCAGTCAGTATCACGCTTGCAGGAGTCGATCATGGTGCTGGGGTGGTGGAGCTTGACGAGACAATGGAGGCATGAGGGTGACATGGCCACGAGATGGGGCAGAACAGAAGCATGTCAAGATGGCCGATGTGAAGGGGTCAGGACTTTTGAGATGAAGCCGAAATCCTTTTCTCCATTATATGTGGGTTCTGCGGGCGCCAAGCCCGCTGAAGGACTGGGATGGTGGGCCAGAACCCATTAACAAACTTTTTTTATTTCTCTGTTTTTCTTCAGCTTCTTCTATTTCCCTTTTTCTGTTTTTTGGTAAAAAAAAAATCTCATGTGTGAAAACAATGTTCATGTCCTTGTGAAAACTGTTCACGGTCCCAAAATAATGCTCACTAGGTTTGAAAGACGTTCACGGATGTCCCAAAAAAATGTTCAGGGGTTCAAAAAAAATGTCCACTATGGCTAACAAAAATGCAAATTCACAATTCAACAAAAATGATCATTCGTTCTGAAAAATATTAACGGGTTTGAATAATTGTTCACAAGGGTTTGGACAAATGTTCTCATGTTTTGATTTTTTTTTGACATTGCTAAACTGAGTTTTTAAAATTAATAGAAACCTGATAATTTTAAAAAAAAATCCACACAGAAAAGTTGTACCGTTCTTGGTCGTATTTGTTAAATGCTCATGGACTTGTCAAAAATCACCTTTCCAAATAATTATTTCCTGATTCCATAAAACCTTAATCCTCTAGGGTGAAACTTGTATATTGCATCCGTAATCCTGGCTGAAGATATCACGTTGCCGACACAATGGAGAAAAGAGAGTGACATGGCCAAAACACTTGCATTCGGTGTTAGGCAACGCATATCAATATGGAGGATGTGAAATTGTGAAGGGATCAGGAAATGGGAGGAAGCCAAAATCCCATTCTCTGTCCTATCTGGGAGCTACGGGAGCTCTGCCTGGAGGACGGACTGGGATGTGGGCTAGAGCCCACTAAGACACCTTATTTTATTTTTTTTCATGTTTTTGCTTTCTAGTAAAATATGCTCATGTGTAAAAAGAATGTTCATGTTCTAGTAAAAATTCTTCATGGACTCAAAATGTTCACTAGGTTCAAAAAAATGTTCACAGAGGTTCAGAAAATGTCAACAGTGGTCCAATAATGTACATTCACGATTCAAGAAAATGTTCACTGTTCTGAAAAATGTTTATCGAGTTTGAAAAAATGTTCACAGGTTTGAAAAAATAACATTGCTAAACTGAGTTTATAATATTATTTACAAATTTGATAAGTTTTTAATATTTACACAAAATAAAAATAAATGGTTCTACCTTCTTATTGGGTCACATTTGTTGTGGCCCATGAAGCTTATCCTTAAGGCAGAGTGAGGCGCCGGAAATAAGCGCCACCTGAGGCCGATAATTTAGTCGAAGGGTCGATGAGGGTCCTAGCATAAACATGATCAACACTTAGGGTTGTCAACGGAAAGACAATCGGTAAGGTGGTGAGATCGACTACCGACGTGCTAGAGAGGAGAGGCTAAGGCCACGATAGCTGCAACGTCTCGACAAGCACCAAGAGAATAATGTGAGATCTGACTACATGCCAGGACTGATAACTTATGCACCTCTAGATGTTGAAAACCCATGTGGCATAAATCCATGTTTTGTTAAAAAAGATCATAATTATATGGTTTGAAATTTTGTGATGACAAATCATATATCCAAACATAAAGTGCCAAAAATCGAGACTTGACAGAGTTTTTGTTGGAGTGGAAGGAGCTGGAGTTGAATCATTGTAGAGGAGCCCGAATGGGCGCTCTTCCTATCCCCCACTTGTTACCAGAGCCAAATACCATTAACGAGTTTTATCTTTATATGTTTTAATGGTTTTTTTTGTCAATTTTGTTTCCTTTCTTACTTCACTATTTCCTTTCATCCATTCAAGATTTGCACATTTTACTTTTATTTTATATTTATATGTTTTCTATACAATAATTCATTGTATATAATTTATCTTTACATTGATCTTTTTAGCTCTTTAATTTTTTTATTTTTTTATTTGATTTACTAATACATTATTTACTGTGAATTTATTTATAATAAGTTTCACATATTAGGGTTTTCCGTTCACATGTCTATTAATCAATTACGATAGTTATTTGTCTTGAAGAAAAAAAATTAAATTTGACACAAAGATTTATCATCGCTATGGAAATAAGTCGGGTTACACAAATAATGTTGTAAAAAATTATTTGCATCTTTCATGGATTCTTAGAAATATATTATTTGTTTATACTAAACATTTTTATTTGTGGAGCAATTGTTTGAGTTCGCGTAAACATTTTCCACATATGATGGAATATATTTTATAAAAATACATACAATTTATTTATATGTTATATTTTGTTTGAAAATTTACACAAACACGGCTTTAAAATGCATGGACATTTTTATTTCACATACACGAAGATTCTACATAACCGATGGAAAATACTTCAGAGGTTATCCATAAATATTTTTCAAATTGTAGTGATTTTAATTCGAGATATTACTAAACATGATTTAGGAATCATTTTTACTTAAAATTTGAGTCTAAAATTATATATAGCATTTTCTTAGTTCCCGTGTTGTCGACATTTGAAACATTTGTTGCCGCTGTCGTCACCAACAAAGCCGGAACCCCACAAATGTCACATGCTACATCTCCTCCTTCATTCTCTGCTCTAACAACCATGATGCACCGCTTTTCGTGTCACCGGGATGTCAGCGGGAATCAATCCAGAGCGTTGCCAAAACAGACAACCACCACCACAGGATGAAGTATAGGCTTTCCCATTTTGCTATAGGTTGTTCTAGTTGAATAGTTATCATGTGTTAGGTGGATATTATGTAGTTGAAAGAGTAAATTCTAAAATTGTTGTCAATGTAATTTAAATAGGTGGTGAATCTCTTGGAATCTGGATTTGATGTAATGCAGCTGTCTCATCCTCTTAAAGTCATAGAGGTCTTATTTGCTAAAATTACTCGTAGGGGTTTCTGAATACTCATGCGGATCTTATGCAATTCCAAATTTGTGAAAGGCCATGTAAAATTTACTCAAAATGTTAAAGTATATCTTGAAGACCAAATTGATGAAGTGTGATGTCAATTGATGGAAATTTATACTCCGAGTTTATAAAGCCATCCGTAGTTTTTCCTAAGTGGACTCCTAATTTTTTTTTAAGTTCGATGAGAAAAGGGGTTGAATTCTCATCGAAGAAGTGGGGATGCTCCCGAGATACAAACCTATAACCTCGGGAGTGTGGATGGGCCGTCGGTACAGTGGTAGAGCGCATTGGTGCTTTCCTTCGGGCGTGTGTTCGAGACCCGGTGGAAGCGATTTATTTCGTGGTTTCGACGGACAGCCTCACACTCTTCTCCTTAATAAAAAAAGCCTGAAGGGCTCCTCCCCCTAGTCTAAAAAAAAAAAACTTGGGAGTAAGCTTTCGGTGCATGTGAACGCCGACTTGTCCATCCGAAGATCATATCTCCCACCAAAAAAAACTAAACAAATAATTTATACAAATTAGAGTGCTTACATGCATGAGTATAGCGGGAAACCACCAAATATAATTTTTAGCTGACTGCAAACAAATTTACATAACTAAGAAATGATATTTAACATAAAACTGGCATTTGGAACCCTGAACACCGACTTACGTTATGCTCCTGTTAAACCAGAATTAGCTCCTACTCGCTACCAAGTCTAAGTCTAGATAAGAAGAACGCAGGCAAATCCACTTCAAAGGGAACAACTCTCGAAGAGTACTTCATGCCACTGAACGAGTCAGTCACCTCCTCCATCGGCTCTCCCGTCTTGAGATCAGCAACGTACACCCGTTGTACATTGTCCTTGATGAGCAACACACCGTTCCTCTCCGCTAAACACACATATCGGGCCGCATCAATTGACCTTCCTCTGCTGGGGTAGGTTCAACTCGATCACCGGCGAGGGAAGCCAGCCTGCACCACCGTCTTGTATTGTCCATGTTTCCAATCGGCGGCCATCCTTGGAGTTAATTGCACCACGGGTCACACAACTCGTCCGCTATGTGCACTTTGGTCACACATCTCAAAAACGTGCATAACGGATCACACATCTCACATGTAGGTGCACTTTGGTCACAAACCGTACTTGTCAGTCCGTTTTGGATGGTAAATTTTCAGAAAACCCCCTGGAGTAATATTAATTTTACAAAATGGTCCTCCTAATTTTACAAAATGGTCCTCCTAATTTTACAAAATGGTCCTCCTAAGTTTTTAAATTTTACAAAATGGTCCTCCTAATATTACTCCAGGGGGTTTTCTGAAAATTTACCGTCCAAAACGGACTGACAAGTACGGTTTGTGACCAAAGTGCACCTACATGTGAGATGTGTGACCCGTTATGCACGTTTTTGAGATGTGTGACCAAAATGCACATAGCGGACGAGTTGTATGACCCGTGGTGCAATTAACTCGCCATCCTTGTGCAGGCAAATCAACGAGAGCGCCCCATCTGCTGTGATACTAAGGCGCGGTAAATTATGAATGGTGCCGTCATAGGGGTTCATCATTGGCATGGAGATCTTTGTCATGGAGACGTGGCTTGTTTGGGGCGCTCACGCAAACAACGTAATATTCTAGAGCTTCCGTGATGAGCCAATGTAGTGTCCCATGACACACAGCAGCGTCGCGCGGCCCATACAACAATGGGCGTTTGTTCGCATGATCAAGGCATTTCTTTGTCGTGCTCCAGCCTGGATCGGTTGATGAGAACGTGTGCAGTTCGTAAGACCCATGGGCGAGGACGATGATCATCATCACTTTGAAGAATGTTGAGTAGCTAGGCAATGGCCGCCGCCGTCTCTGCTCTCCGCTCGAGCAAAAGTCCGCGTCCGTTAAAATGGCATAGTTTATGGCATAGCTGCCGTGGCAAATCACAGGGGGAAGAACGTCGCACGTCCCGGAGATCGGGTCGCACACTGCCAGAGAGACAATGCTATGATGCTGTTGGAAGGGACGGACAAGGAGGAGGCCGCCGCGGGAGGCGACTGCAACTGTGTGATCCAAGAGACCCCCAATGCCAGAGAGGGAGGAGCCGCCGATGAAGCTGCGGCCAAAGCCGATGGGCGATCGCGGCAATGGGACGAAGACCGGCGACAATATAGGGCGCGCCGGTACGATCCCTTCCTCTTCATAGATCCGCCGCGTAACAAAGAAACCAAGAACAGATGACGGCCGGTGGTGCGCGCGCTTGGGCCAGCAGTCGCGGAGGAAGAAAGGGTCGTCGACTATGAGCCGGCGCCATCCCTCGCACGCCATGGCGCAGCGGAAGAGCGCCGCCACGTCCGTTACGCGCGCGAGGATCTCGAGCACGAGCTCGTCTGGAAGCGTGGCCGCCGTGCTCGCTCTCCTCTTCATCTTTGTCTCGGGGGCGATGTGGGCGATGTTCGATTGGGTTTTGGCGGCGGCGGTTCCTCGTCGTATGATTTTTTTTTTTTTGAGGGACGAATCCGTGCGACGTGGGGCTGGATCTCAGTGGATCGTGGCAGCTCGTCGTATGATTTTTAGGTTTCGTACCATGAGTCTTTTTCTTCTTCTTTTTGACATCGTACCACGAGCCCATATATACGGGACAAGAAAATGGAGCCCAGAAATATTGAACGGCCACATGTGGACCTAGCGATTCACGGCCCATGATGACTGGTAGGTTTTCTCACGGTCTTTTATTACTCCATAAAAATATTTTTTTACTAATAAACATGAGTTAATCCTCCATTAAATTTATCTTCTCCTTTTACCTTCACTAGATGATACCCCGTGTTGCCGCGGAATTGCTAGATACATTTTACACAATTGTTTGTCAAAAAAAGATCTGAACATATCGACTAATAGATGTTATGAACTAAGGTCAACAACTTCTCCTATGGAGTAAGCACATATGAAACACTACCCATAAAGATTAAAGAAACAATAGTTTGTTGTACATAAATTCATATTAAATTCAAATTATGCAAAACAAATCTTCTCTATTTTGTAATTTCCACCATAAGCACAAATAGTCCCAATTTGCAAATTATGCTGAGAAAAACATAAGTACTTCGCAAAAAGACGAAAGATCGCGAACAATGAATTGAAACCCACACACAATTTTTCATTTTTTTATTAAGCATACATCACAACTTTTTATCATTGCTCACACATACTCCTTCGTTTCGCTTTTAAGGCCTATACCAATGCAAGTATCTTAGAGCACTTTCATAGGCATTTTGCTTATGTGGTATACTAGTTAATGAAGAGAATGTGATGTTGTAGCTTAACTAAGATACAACCTTTGCACGTGGGCATAGGCAAAAAATGGTTCTAACCCAATCATATGCATGCATGAGTCCCAAATCATTAAATGTAGATACAACACATACTCCCTCCATCCTCGAATAAGGAGGAGTAAACAATGCATTCCACTAGTTGTATCTTAAATATTTATTACTTTTGTTTTATAATTTTATGATCCATACTATTTCTTATATATAGTTTTACTTGCCCTCTATTTTCTCCTTAGCTATATGATTTTTAAAGGATTGTGTATATATTTTTAGGGGATTTGTGATGAACAACTTAAACATGCATTAATATATGTTGAGGCTATGACAACAATAAGTTCATACTTCAGCAGTAAAATATTTGTGCTTCAATGATGAAATGATCATGTTTCCACTAATGTGATACATAAACTTACCTCAACTAGTAAAGTTGCTTAAATATAAGGAACTAAACCTCCACAATGACTAAAAATCCTTTCCAATTTTGGGGGTTAAAATTTCCATAGGCTATTTTCTAAACTAACATTAATCATATACACGGATAAATGAAAATTTTCTTCAAGACATCAAGCGAGCAATGATATGTTCCTAATCAAGTTTTCCAATTGTATTTACAGGGGATCCGAGTAGAGAAGGTATGCGTATTTCCATCAATCTCGTGAGTTGGACACAGAGATACAGAGTGATGTTGCCATCAATGAGAGTGGGAAATAGAGCGATATAGAAAGGAACAAACTAGTTATATGATTGAGAAAATGAAAGATGATAACCATAATGATGGAAATAGTCTATAAGGAGGTTCAAAATGTCGGACATTAGGTTTGTATACATTTGGCTTCAACAAACCCAATGTCAGATAGACATTGTAGTTAACATATATGTGTCTTGCTTTTTATCGGGTCTTTATAGTAGCAGAAAAAGCTCTACGAAAGAATAGCTATGAATGAAAAGAATATGATCCCAAATTTTTTCGTACTAAAGATTCTCAAAGCCTATACCGTAGCATAAATAAATATGTGCAACACCAATAGTAGTTTGATGAAGTCGTGAATGTCTATTTTAACGTTTTAGAGAAGTAATAATTGTCCATCCATATAGATGTAATTATTGTGTCAAGTGTTGGCCATGATGGTTTATACCCATAGATACATGTGAATACATTTTTTTCTCAAAATGATATACTATATCGATATAGGAAGTCTATGTTTAGACAATCTGAATTCCCTAAGACATGTCAAGAGAGACTTTGAGTCGCTGTTAGATGGACCGACTCACCTTACGGCCCTCCGAATATGCGACTTAAAGTCACTCCGACATCACACCCACTCTTAGGGTGTGTTTTGGATTGTGACCAAAGTGCACCCTACCATCTTTTTATCATGCTCAAGAATTTGGTCTTTATTCGGGTTGTTGCCAATTTTTTGGCATGCCAATACTACTTTATTAGCTCTAGTTCAGTTTTTTAACCAATATATGGTTGACTCATGTAGCAAAACCTCAACCAAAAATTTGGCTAGCCAAGGGCCTGTTTGGTATCCTGTAGCCCTCATACAACACTTTTGCACCGCCAGGACCTGCCCCCCTAGCCCCCTAGCCCCCCCCCCCCCCCCCCCCCCCCAGAGCCTGGTTCGGCGAGTTGAAACCAAACAGCATGTAGATTTGGGAACTCGTAGAAAAAAGTAGGTGGGGGTTGGTAGATTTGCATGCACGACGTTTGGTTGTGGCGGCGCGCTGCATGAGGCGTGAGATAGGCATGCAGGTGTCAGGGAATCTTGCATGTCTCGAGTTGTGCGCTGCCTGTATGCAAAGTTGCATATGAGGAAACGGCCGATTCGGTCGTTTCGTGGGGGCCAGGCCTAAGGGTGCTTTAAGGTTCGTGCTATGCAACTTTTCGTGACTCATAGATAACGAAACAACGCGTCGACTAAAAAATTATGTTCTACATCGGTCTACCAAATGGAGTGTGGTTTGCCATCCAAAAGACCAAGGTGGGCTCGGTGTTCATGACCTTGAGGTCAAGAATAGAGCCTTGCTAGGTAAATGGCTATTCAAGCTTCTTTCTGAAGATGGAGTTTGGCAAACCCTCCTGAGGAGAAAGTATGTGGGCTCTAAAGAGGTATCTCAGGTTTTTTGGGAACCTGGTGATTCACACTTCTGGGCAGGCCTCATGGCTACGAAAAAGTTCTTTTTCCCACATGGATCATTCTCGATTAGGAATGGATCGGAAATTCGTTTCTGAAAGGATAAATGGCTTGGCCAATACACTCTCCGGGAACAATATCTGGCTTTATACAATATTGTGCGACACAAAGGCGACACGCTCGCTAAGGTGATGGGTACTTCCCCACCAAATGTATCGTTCAGAAGAAGTCTATTAGGGCCTAGACAAGCATCTTGGAATGCTTTGCTTCTCCGGTTGGACTCTGTCCAGTTGACAGAAGGCCTAGATCAACTTCGTTGGAATCTGACTAAGAATGGTAAATTCTCGGTTGATTCTATGTATAGAGCTTTAATCCAGCCTAAAGTCCCAGTCGATACTAATAAGAAAATTTGGAAGATGAAGATTCCACTAAAAACGAAAGTGTTTGCGTGGTATCTTCGTCGAGGTGTAATTCTTACAAAAGATAACCTTGCCAAACGCAATTGGCACAGGAGTAGAAAGTGTGTCTATATGGTAAGCCATCCAGATAGGTTCTACCTTATATCCCCCGCGTAGCGTTGCAAACATTTTTGGCAATTGGCTAAACGGGGTTGATTCTAGGTTTAAACTATTAATTAGGGTGGGAGCGATTGCCATTATTTGATCGCTATGGCTATGTAGAAATGACAAGGTCTTTAATGATAAAAATTCTTCTGTTATGCAGGTTATCTACCGATGCACAGCTACGCTCCGATCATGGTCGGCCCTGCAGCGTGTGGAGGACCGGGAGCTGTTTTTGGAGGTGTCGTCGTGTTTGGAGGCTGCGGCGCGGGAGTTATTCTCCCAGCATGGATGGCCACATAATCTCCGGATCGACCATCCACCACCATAGGCGTCTTTACAATTTCTCATCATGAAATGTAATTCACCTTTTTTAATTTTTCGCATACTTCGGAACTTTGGAACTTATTGGGGCTGCGTGCATCCTAATTATGCAGAGGCCCGGTGTAATGCTTAATACTCTTAAGTAATAAAATCCCTTTATCAAAAAAAACATCGGTCTACCAACTTCTACCAACTTTGAGATGAGTTCACCTTCTTAGCTACACAAGCCAAACACGTCCTAAATCTTTTTTGACTTTGGTAACGAGCAACTCTAACAGCAGCCCTATATTAGGCTTGGTGCCCAATAAACCGTTTTTAGGGCATGAAAGGGCAAAAACGTGTCTACAACAGCTGCCCTATCACGTGGCCTAAAATGGGGCTGCCCCATAATTTCATCCTCTCTGCCCAAAATATGAGCCAGAAAGGGCCGCGCGCGGCCCCTGTATTGGGTTGCGGGTAAAACTTTAAAATTTTCCGTAACCTTGCCGCCAAGATCTATCTATGAAGATATCCTGCACCCCATAATGCTAGATCCAGAATACTTACAAACACTGTTGCGGAAGATCTTGTGTTTGTCGAAGTAGATGTCGGTGAAGCCTGATGAAGAATCTCACGTCCACGCCGGGAGGTGAGATTTTTGCTGGTCCGTCGTCGAGGAACTGCTCACGCAGCCCCGCTCTAACAGTATCCACACATACACCGCGCCAACCCGCCAAGCACGTTCGCCGCCTAGAGCTACTAGCACCGACGAAGAGAGACAGCCTTTAGGCGTAGTTTAGGTGGTAGATCTAATCAACTAGATTAGATCTATATGAGAGGATTAGAGACGTCTAATTCTCAACACATGAGATATACTAGAAAGAGAGAGAACTTGCACGGAGGCAATTGTTGCGTCTTGTTATTGTCTCAACCTATGGGATTGGGGTGTTTATATAGTAGGTCAAAGGGGAGGGGTGCTTGGGGAAGGGGCAAGACCCTCCCCTTGGTGCGCCGGCCCTAGGGGAGGAGGAGTCCTCCCCTAGCCCAACTCGGATTGGGAGTTGGAGTAGGACTCCTCCTCCCAAAACTCCCTCCACCAAAATAGGAAGGGGGAGGAGTCCAACCCCACCCCAACTCGGATTGGGAGTTGGAGATGGACTCCTCCTCCCCAAATAAAATCTTTTATTTAATATTTTCCATAATTATTTATTAAATAAATAAATTAATATTTAATTAAATAATATTTTGTTTAATTAATTCTTTATTTGAATATTTCCTTTTACAGAATATTTCACTGAATTAATTACTTATCATATAAAACACTTTCATATGATCCGGGACACCCAGTGTCCGCTGACAAAATACTCCGGACAAATATTTCCCTCTTATATAAACCTTCAGATTAAATCCGCTGATGATAGAAACCATTCCTTATCACCCCGGGACATTAGATGTCCGCCTTCTCTCTAATTCAAACCACTATCTCATTACCACAAAGACTACAACTTTATTCTCTCAATAAAAGGTTGACTCACAGCTTAAGTGTGTGACCCGAAAGGTTCAGTAAACACAAAGACATGTCCAGGAGCTTACCAGACAATAACCAGCATTGGGACCTAGACGGCCGTACTGGCTCCCATGTGTTTATGAGTGAACGATAGAACCTGCGTGTTACTCATTACGCTAATCCCCTTACGTACACGATACCAATGATATCTCGAGATTGAGACAATGTGCACTAGTGTGATCAAACCATTCGATCATAACACATATATAATTCTCGTACCAATATCATTCTCTTTTCTCATTCCGTATTTATATTGTCCCGTGATAAATCACGCTGTGTCTGGCCAGACGATTGGGTGACAATAATAATACTGAGATGACCTAGAGGATGTATCTCTCCATCGTCTGGAGGAGTAAGTGTCATTCTTGAATAATCTCTGTTCCAATACATTACTCTAGTTCACGCCCAAAAGCCACCGTTATGGTCCCCAGTTACGGCCAGACGTTAGGTGACAATCAAAGCATGAGTGTCGAATAAACGGTCACCGCATATTCTCATAGAAAAGGAATATAGCTAATGATAACTAAACATATGATCAATTGCTACCTTCATTGTTGACCATTAGTCTCTTAGCAAGATCATACAATTGGTCGGTTCAGTACTATTATCATTTCGATAATAAACTCCTATAGTTGTGTGACTTATACAAAGTCCATGATCAGGAAAACATGATCATCAAACAACAAGATAGGCAAGTCTTAGAGACAAGACTAGGAACACTTTTACTTGTTCGTATCTCTACACCTATATTGGAGGTTTTCCTCTTGAACACGTTGTATTTGCTATCCAAGTGACCAATACAGTTATAGCATAAAGATATAGACATTAATAATAAACTTGGAGATAAATAATAACTAAATTGTTATTGTCTCTAGGGCATATCTCCAACAGTCTCCCACTTGCACTAGAAACAATAATGATTCTAGTTAGCATGACGACATGACACCAAATGGAACTAAGGTGCCACTCACACTTTCGCATGCGCTCTGAGACTGTGTCCAAAACTTTGATCCAACAAAGTACATAAACTTGTTTAACTCCTCACATGTCAAACTTGACATCGTAAGTCGGATATATTAGGAATTGGATATCGGCCTATCCGGTTCCGTAGTAGCATCAATAATATCAAGCGTCTCCGAATGATATCATCATACCGTCTATTGAAACCTCACCAAGTCAATGACTTATCCAATATCTTGCTTATCACGACGTCTCACATCAATGATGCAACTATCCTTAATAGAAAATCTATTTATGTTGTAGAATCCACTCATAATATACAAGTGATTTGATGAAATCAAAACACCAAATATTTATCAATTAAAAATTGCATTTATCAGATTAAATCAATTAAGATCTGATTTCATAATTCCACTACAAATATGTATATGAGGAACTTCTCAACATACACTATTTGAAGCTTTAGAAAATCAACCAAGTCGTTATATTTTTGTAATATTACCATTGGGTCCTTTTACCAAACCCTCAGGATCAATTACACTTTTAATCAACTGCCTTTAAGAGAAAATCTTTTATTAAGTACTTCTCTTAACTCTGCATTGATTTGTTCAAGCACATCACCGAGAGTGTCAAGCTGCACGACAACTTCTTCAAGCAATGAAGAAATTGTACCGGAGATCAAGGGCATAACACCTATCAAAAGGTGACTAGTGCATTGCGGCAGTTGGCTTACGACATTCCTGCAGATATGGTCGACGATCACTTGGCAATGAGTGAGAGTCAGAGCATCAAGTGTGTGAAGCGGTTTGCGGTGGCGATGGTTGAGGTGTTAGGGCCCGAGTACTTGAGAGCACCCAATGCTCAAGACACGGCTCGGCTACTAGAGATGAACAAGGCCCGTGGCTTTCCAGGTATGCTCGGTTCCATTGATTGCATGCACTGGAGGTGGAAGAACTGTCCTGCTGCGTGGCATGGACAGTTCCGAGGGCACAAGAAGGATTCCACCATTATTCTTGAGGCCGTGGCCGACCAAGAGACTTGGATATGGCATGCATTCTTTGGCATGCCCGGTTCTTGCAACGATATCAATGTCCTCCAACAGTCTCCTCTATTTTCCAAGTTAGCCAATGGAGAGTCACCACCGGTGGAATTCCAAGCAAACGGCAAGACATACAAGATGGGCTACTACCTTGCGGATGGAATTTATCCCAAGTGGGCGACATTTGTGAAGCCGGTGCAAGCCCCCGAAGGTAAGAAGGAACTTGATTTTCATAATGCTCAAGCGGTGGCTAGGAAAGATGTGGAGAGAGCATTTGAGATTTTACAAGCCCAATTTACAATTGTGAGAGGACCGTCTAGGTTTTGGGATCAACATAATGCATGCATGTGTGATCATGCATAACATGATCATAGAGAACGAGCGTGGCCAAAATGTTGTCTATGACACATATGAGTTGATGGGCCGGCCGCCGGTTCAGTCGAGGCGAGGTGGAGACCGTGTTGCCCGCTTCGTTGACTCCTACCACAACATTCGAGACTCCGATGTGCACGAAGATCTTCAAAAGGATCTCATTGAGAAGTGGTGGGCATGGAATGGAAGGCAAAGATCAAGTCCATGTACTTGATTCGGTGGTGTTGTATGCAAGATGAACAATTTGATAAACATTTGTGTGTTGTTTGATCTATTATTTGATAAACCATTTGATAAACTATTTGTATTGTGTTGTAATAATTAAGTACTATTTAATTTTTATTTGTTTGAATTTATTTTAGATCATTTATCATATTATTTGTTTGATATGTATGTTCAAATGTGTCAAAAGATGGATGGAGGGGCGCGGCCGCGCTGCCCTAAAATAGGACACTGTTAGAGAGGAGGTGTCCTATTATAGGGCTGCTGGTAAAGCAGAAAAAATTTGGTGCCCTAAAACGGTAGGGCAGCCGTTAGAGTTGCTCGTAGGCCGAACTTGGGGAAAATCAGACACAGCCCGTTCGATTTGACTGATCGGACAACAACTACTACCAATTTGGGACGGTGCATCCTTCCATGTGGGACCCTTCGTTTGCAGCTCGTGGGCCCACACGTGAGCCCTCTTCCCTGAGCACTCTTCCTCGTCTCTCGCTTCCATGGCCGCCTCCCTCTCCTCCCCTCCCACCTTCCATCTCCTCGCCGCCCCCGCGCCCCGCCTCTTCCCCAACTCCACCGGCACTCCTCTAGCCAAGCCAAAGAGCAGAGCCAGTAAGCCTCCTCCCTTATGCTGCACCGCCGCCACAACCCGTCCCCTTCTCCTTCACCAACCACCACCGCTGCTGCGGCCAAGGTCGGTTCTTGGAGGGACCTATGCAGCCTCAACGCCTGGGTAGTCCGGGACTACCACCGTCTCGTCGCCTCCGTCAACGCACTCGAGCCACCGCTTCGGAGGCTTTCCGACGAACAGGTTGCGTGCCGCGCCCAACCAGATTCTTTGCTTCTCCCGATGGTTTCTTTCATGTGGCTGATGGGTTTATGTGTTCTCGCAGTTGAAGGGTAAGACGGAGGAGTTCCGTGCACGCCTCGGCCGCGGGGAGACGCTCGCCGACGTCCAGGCTGGTTGGTACTCTTGATGTCTCTGTTTGGTGTTGGTGTTGCATTGTAGCGTTCCCTTCGAGTTCTCGTCTGATGTATTAGCGTGTGTGTTTGCTTATGTCCAGAGGCTTTCTCTGTGGTGAGGGAGGCAGCAAGGAGGACACTCGGCATGCGGCACTTTGATGTTCAGGTATACCAGCTTTGCTTGGTTAGGGTGGGGATTAATGCACTGAGTTTGTTTGGGGGTGATCGAGCTTCGTTTAATCTATTTTTTTGTATTAGATTATTGGCGGCGCTGTGCTCCATGATGGGTGCATTGCCGAGATGAAGACTGGCGAGGGGAAGACACTCGTGTCGACCTTGGCAGCTTATCTAAATGCACTGACAGGGGAGGGAGTTCATGGTACTTACATTTTGATTAGTTGCATTTTGCTGCTCAAACTTCCTGAATTAAGCGGCACCCTTGAATCTGTTATGCATTTTGCATGGACTAGCGTAATGCACATGTTCGTTCTTTAAACCACCACATTCCCCACGGCAGTTCGTGAAAATCATAGTACATGATATAAACATGAGTAATTATAAGATATTTCTGTTACCCTGTATTATATGCTTCTTGGTTGTGTTTAACCATCTGAACAAAGATGGTTATTCAAGGTTGGTTTTTTCCTATTACAAGGTACATTTATGTAATCTGTTTTTTTGACATTTTCATTGTTAAGCTCTAGTTAGCCATCCATGTCCTCGGTGCCACTACTTTCATATTCATAAGCACTGTGATCCTTTTTCAGTGGTGACTGTAAACGATTATTTGGCGTAGCGAGATGCTGAATGGATGGGTCGTGTTCATCGTTTTCTTGGTCTGACTGTTGGGTTAATTCAGGTATTTACACCGTTCTACATTGTGCTGTTGTCGTACTTTCTAGACCCCCTTACAGTTCTTGTTTGGAAACACCTGATTTTGGTGTTGTTATAGTATTTTATAGAAACATATAATTGGAGGCAAACATATAACTTCCTTTCACTCTTTCATCTGTGACATGCATAGGGGGGTATAAAGTCTGATGAGAGGAGAGCCAACTATTTGTGTGACATTACATACACTAACAACTCGGTAAGATGCTTAGTAGAACAATAATTTGTAATTAGTCTTATAGTGGCTATTCATCATAGAGAATTTTCTTCTTCTTGTAACTTGGTATGATATATGCTTCTATGTCAAAACTGTCTTCGAATCTTCTGTGAGATGCTGCCTGCCATCTGTTACCAGACTTTACCTGCTTATCTTGGTTATGTACTATGTAGTACTTTATAGTAAGTTAGTGACATCTCCATATATAGACTCTCAAAGACTGCTCATAATCTACAGGAGCTTGGATTTGATTATCTTCGCGACAACTTATCGCGCAAGAAAGAACAGCTAGTTATGAGATGGTACATTCAAGGCTGCCCCCTTCACTTTTTCAGAACCATGGTTTCTCTATATTTGCTAAATTTCTGCGTAACACACAATTTGATAGGCCAAGACCATTCCATTTTTCTATTGTGGATGAAGTGGACTCAGTACTTATTGATGAAGGAAGAAATCCATTGTTAATAAGTGGAGAGGTTTTCATGCTAATTCTTTTGCTAATCTTGTTTCTCCTGTGCCATGATGTCTTGGCCTGTTAAAATGTGTGATATTCACCAGTTTTCCTTATCTTATATCAGGATAACAGAGAAGCAGCACGGTATCCAGTTGCTGCTAAAGTTGCGGACCTTCTCATGGAGGGTGCGGTGAGTATTTTCATGTTGCTTAAAGTAAAGTTACAATGGGTCATGTTTTCGTGAGATTTCCCACTTACAATGATTATGTTGACTTATTTCTGCAGCATTATACTGTAGAACTGAAGGGAAACAATATAGATCTAACAGAGGATGGAGTTACTTATGCTGAGATGATTCTTGGGACCAATGATCTGTGGGATGAGAATGATCCATGGGCAAGGTGCCATCACTGTTTATTTCTTTTGTAGCTTTTTGTCTGATGTGGTTATTTGCTATATGCAACTATTGGCTGTCAACTAGTCAACTTAACTTTTAATACGCGGTTCTGTTCAAGTATTAAATGGCCTATATCACATTCTTCCATCGTATAGTCTCAGCTTGTGTAGAAGTCACTTCGATGCTCGTCACTTGTGCACGTCCTCTCTTTTTCCTTGTACAACCACATGTTTGTTAAGATACAGTGTTAAATAATTCAAATGCACGAGAGGTACGACCAACTCATAGGAAACTTGGACATGCGTTATGGCTAATCTTAAACTTGTCAAATGCTTCAGATTTGTGATGAATGCATTGAAAGCCAAAGAGTTCTACCGCAGGGATGTACAGTACATTGTCAGAAATGGAAAAGCTCTCATAATTAATGAGGTACTATCTCAACTTTGTGTTTGGTCAACCATTTATTTATTAGACTAAGGTCCATTTTTTTGTATCATTCTGATCTTGCTGGGCTGCACTAATTCAATTTAGTAACCTGAGAAGAGTAGACGTGTTACTCACCTTTCTGAACTTTTTCCATGCTTTATGTCATACATTAGATGTTCTTGATTCTATATTTGATACTGCCTATTAAATACATTACAATTGCATATGTGGGAAGCCTGTGTTCTTGAACTATATTGTTTTTTTTCTCCAGCTTACGGGCCGAGTCGAACCCAAAAGAAGGTGGTCTGATGGTATTCATCAAGCAGTAGAAGCAAAAGAAGGCCTCAAAATTCAGGTCATCATTAACTTATCTGTTGCCAATTTATACTAGTGGAACTATATATAAGGTTACTTTGATTTGTTTTGTGATTATTTGTGGAAGTGTATCGTAGTATCTTATTTGCAATGCTAATTGCAATTCAACAGGCAGATTCAGTAATTGTGGCTCAGATTACGTATCAGTCTCTGTTTAAGCTTTATCCTAAGCTTTCTGGGATGACAGGTACTGCTAAGACTGAGGTACAGTATCTACTTGGTCATGTCCTAGATAGTTTGTTTGTTTATATGCTCAACTGATATGAACTGATATGATCATACTGGTTCTGCAGGAAAAGGAATTTCTGAAGATGTTTAAGATTCCAGTTATCGAGGTACCCACGAATTTGCCAAATATACGGATGGACTTGCCTATCCAAGCTTTTGCAGTAAGGCTTCTGAGAAGTGAGATCGTACCCAATTTCTTCCTTTTTTATGATGAGAGAATGGTTCATGGTCACTGTTACTTTTTGTAGACTGTAAGGGGTAAATGGCAATATGTACGGGAAGAGGTAGAGTCTATGTTTCAATTGGGCCGTCCTGTTTTGGTTGGAACTACCAGGTATATTTTCCTTGCAACCTAGAAGAAATCTGGTTTGCACTGCTTCACATACTACCAAGCTTAATATAGAGCATATTAGATTCAAGCATCTGGGTACTACTCCATTGAATCACTTAGTTGCTGACGTGGCCAATTAGGGTTCTCCACTCTATAACATACGGAGTACCTGCTTTAATAATAGTTCCAAGTGCTCCGAAAATGTTGCCATTTACTATGGTTCCTTTGGTTGGATGCTGAGGAAGTAGATTAGCTAAATGTTCATTCACAACAGGGGAAGACTAAACTTAGAATGCAGAGAGCAAATAACTTACTCATAAATTTGCCCCATGGAGGAAATTTGGTTAGTGGAATAAATTAGGAATACTAGTTGATGTTTGCTTTACAGAAAATTATAAGAAAATGAGCAGAAGCACTCTCAGTACAATGGGCTAATTTTTTTTTAATAATACGTTTTTTTAATTAAATTCAAAAAATATTACGCAAAATCACAAAATTTCAGAAATAATACGGCCTCGGCCCAGGTTGGGCCGATTAGTACCTGTCGGCCCAGGCCTGGCCGATTAGTACCTGTCGGCCCAGGCCTGGCCGATAAGCTACTAATCGGGGCACGACTCGGCTAGCCCAGTGGGCACTTATCGGCCAGGCCTGGGCCGAAAGGTACTAATCGGCCAGAGCTAGGCCGACAGGTACTAATCGGCCCAACCTGGGCCGAGGCCGTATTATTTCTGAAATTTTGTGATTTTGCGTAATATTTGTCTAATTTAGTAAAAAAAATGTATTATTAAAAAAAAATTAGCGTACAATGGTGAGATGGAGTAGGAATTTGTTGTAAGTATACCCTCCTGTGTATATTCCCAAATCAACAAGGGTAAACATGATATGGATTAGATAACTCCTAGACACCTAGTAGTTAGGTTGGTTACTTTTCAGTAAATTGTGTTGTGAGGGTGACAGTTTGTGTTTCTATGTTTGTCTTCAATGTGTGTACTTGGGTAAGGTCCCCGGATGCAAGTGTAGGCGTATAGCGATGACGCGGTAGCCAGAACAGACCACAATGTGACAACTTCTCCCTCTCTCCCAATAACTTGTCCTCGAGCTGTGGTGATGGGCTGCTGCTGTAAAGGGGCATCACAACCCCCACGTGTAAGAGTAATTGGAATGTCGTGTGTGAGATGTGTGGGGGCATCGACGCCAGTTGAGGGTGGAGGCAATTGACCATCAGCATGGACTAATAAGGAGGAAACTGGTGGTAAGGGCAGATAGTGTGAGGCAGCAGTGGACAGTGGCAATTAACCAAGCGTAGCAACTTTGGCAGAAGAAGCCATTGTGTAATTGCGTGCTTGGGTACAGACCCTAGGCTTGGTCAAGGGGACCAAGTAGGGTGGCGCAGTGGACACTTAACAATTTAAAGATATAATCAATCACAATAATAACCTACCTAAATTATACTACCTTTGTTTCAGAATGTTGGGTGTATCTTGACCGGATGATCCATGCTTTGACCAACAATTAAGCCTAAATTTGGTAACATTGGATTCGTATTCAAAAGCACTTTCTTGTGATTGTAATAATCAACATAACTGTGTACAAGAATTTACGGTAAACACTGAAAATCCGTCAGTCAACATACGCACTACATTTGCAAAGGAGGGATAGGACACCAAACAATGAATCTTTATCATAGGAAGTAATCAAACTATTTTGGAAAATATATAACTTAACTAGGACTAACTGTCCAAGTCCTCGATGGGGGCCATTGCTATAGTTACCCCGCCCCTTGGTACCGCTCATGCGCATGATCACTCCACCTTAGTAACTATTGCATGTGAGATGTTTGTGACATTTGGAATTGATGATTTTATACCTGTTGCAGTGTTGAGAGTTCAGAATACTTGTCAGATCTTCTTAAATCTCGCAATATTCCTCATAATGTACTTAATGCAAGACCAAAGGTATGTAAACTTCTGCTTTAGTTTAACTTACTCTTCCATGTTTAGAGCTAACCAAATTGTTCTTGGCAGTATGCTGCACGAGAAGCTGATATAATTGCACAAGCTGGAAGGAAACATGCTATTACAATTTCAACGAACATGGCAGGCAGAGGAACTGACATCATTTTAGGTGGTAACCCTAAGGTTAGTTTATCCATATATTGAGTCTCTTCTCTTTGTAGCTCACTTCATAATACTCCCTCCGTTCCAAAATATAAGACTTTCTAGCCTTTCTACCTCTGTCCTGATTCGTACGTATGTAGACATGTTTTAGTGTGTTGATTCACTCATTTAGAAACGAGTCAAGACAAAATCAGAAAGTCTAAAAAGTCTTATATTTAGGAACGGAGGGAGTACATGTGACAACAGAAAGCTAGCAGAGACCTTTCTCTTCAGGGCCTGATCTGTTCACTTATTTGTTCTTGGTAGATGCTTGCAAAAGAAATTGTGGAAGATAATATACTTCCGTTTCTGACACATGACACCCCAGATGTCGAAACTGAAGGGGAGTCCACATCCCACAAGGTGCTTCATGTTGCAATTTTAGCCGTCCTAAAACTTCACAGGTGTTTCTCACAGTCCCCTTTATTTTGTGCAGGGTCTTTCTAAGATAAAACTTGGGCCATCGTCACTAGCTCTGCTTGCCAAAGCTGCAATCATGGGTATGTAATAAGTATTGGAGTATCAACTGTTGTATGTTCTGTTACCTCTACACAGGTTCTTTTATTGTGTGGCTCACTCATCCATATATTCTTGTAGCAAAATATGTTCACAAAAGTGAGAGCAATGAATGGCCTTTTCAGAAGGCGAAATCCACTATTATGGAGTCAATTGAAATGAGTACTATAATTGGGATGGAGAAACTGCAAGAGCGTGTGGCTGAAGTGACTGAGATGTACCCTCTTTGTGATGCAATAGCACTTGCTTATGTCACCGTCTTAAAGGATTGCGAAATACATTGTTTTGCCGAAGGTGCTGAAGTTAAGGCATTAGGTGGGCTTCATGTAATAGGAACTTCTTTGCATGAGTCGCGCCGAATAGATAACCAAGTAAGATACTCCTGATGTTACACGGTGTACTCTGTAAGGCATGATGCTTAGCTTTTTTTCTATGGGATGTGATTTGAAACTAAATAATTTTGTAGCTACCAGGACTGTTCCAGAAATTGTTTAAATAAGCTGCTTAGCCCGAGTACATAAATGTAAAAATCAACTTGGATGAAATTAAAAACACAGCATATTAAGTTCACACGTCTTATTCAATTAATTACATCTTACTGTAAATTAATTTAGGTGTCATTCTATTGTGTGCTGTTTTTATCTCTTTCATAGTTTGACTAGTCTGTCAGGGTTCTTCAAATAGTTTTGTGTGATAAAATGTTCAGAGCCACAGTGGCATAAAATCTACAGGTTGTTTTTTGCAGTTACGTGGTAGAGCTGGCAGACAAGGTGATCCTGGGTCCACACGGTTTATGGTGAGGTATGTTTCATCCTGAACGAAAATACTTATGTTCTACTGATCCTTTTACTCACTGAATCTAAGCGTCTCTAACTTCTGCCAACTAGCTTACAAGATGAAATGTTCCGTAAGTTTAATTTGGACACGGAATGGGCTGTGAGACTTATATCAAGGATAACAAATGACGAAGACATAGCCATCGAGAGCAATGCTGTTGTAAAACAGGTCAGATTGCATTTGTTGACATGCCAAACATTAATACTTTTCGTTTTGGGATCAGAGTGTATGTGTTGTACTCTTGTTTACATGCATTACTTTTCAAAATGCAGCTTCTAGGCCTTCAAATCAACGCCGAGAAGTATTATTTCGGCATAAGGAAAAGTCTTGTAGAGTTCGATGAAGTCTTGGAGGTATATTATTCTCCCAGTCATTATTCTTCTAGACTGTTGTTTTGTTTCCTGACTGTTATACTAAATTCCAGCTATTAAGGTTTGTTTCTTGTATGATAGTTGTACTGGTGACCAAAGAATACTGTTTATTTTAATGCCCTTTGATTCATTTAAACCATGATGTTTGTATCTAAATGAAAAGGCTACTGGTTTCATTGTCCTTAGTTCTTATTCTTAATGCTGCAGCTTAATTTTCAAATGCATCAGGTTTTAAGTATTTGAGTTGGTTAATGCAAATTTTCCTTTTTCTTGAACTCTCCTTGTTCATGGAGTATCATTCATATTTGGTAGGTCCAAAGAAAGCACATATATAGCCTTAGGCAGGTGATATTATCAGGTGACTCTGAAAGCTGCAGTGAACAAATTTTCCAGTAAGTTTGGCATGCCCTCCTTTATCTTAATTTGAAATATATTAAATTAAAAGTGTCAAATGAAATGTAACGGCCATACTCTAAAGTACCACATTCTTTTGGATCAAACCTTAGAGTAGAATAATACATTATTGCTTACGTGGATGCGGGGTAACTCCTTGTCAGATGCATATTATTAAGTAGGCTGACAATATGTTAATATGTTATGTTTTATTAGGTTATAGATGCTTCAGTTCATGAAGTGATGATGTTTAGTTTGATTTTGTAAGAGTTTCAATAAGTCGTAAATTCGTTGCTTGCATGCTCAGTTTTGTCTTAATCACTTTTCCTTGTTTGTCAGTTCAGTTTTGAGTTTCCTAGGTACCACTCTGATGCTAGAATCTTATATTGATCTTGTTCAGAATGTTCAGCTGTTTAATATTATAATTAGTCAGCTATACATTCTTTGTGTATACAAAATGGTTCACCTCTGAAAGTTCTTTTCCCAATTACATGCCTTTAGTTGAAATGCTATTAGGTACATGCAAGCTGTAGTCGATGAAGTTATATTGGGAAATGTTGATCCCCAGAAGGTACTTTGGCTTGCCCTGATTCTTAAGTTCTTCTCCAGAATGTTCTTGTGGTGTGTTATGTCAGTTGTTGTAGTTACATTTCATTTCAGCCACCGAAGACATGGAACTTGGCAAAGCTTTTGGATGATTTTGTCAGTTTAGGTGGAAATTTACTGACAGGTAATAAGCTTAAATTTATAGTGAATTCATGTTTGTCTGAAGTTAATTCTTCTGACTTTGAGATGCTCTGCAGAAACATTCAAGGAGACCCAAGCAGAAGACCTACAATCATCACTTGAGCAAATATTTAGATATGGATCTCCGGAGGTTGACAATTTTGCTCTCCCAAACATGCCAGTGCCACCTAATTCCTTCAGGGGGATTCGTAAGAAAAAATCTTCAGTAGTGAGATGGTTTGCCATTTGTGTTGATGATACATCAAAGTAAGTAAAATTGCATGCATGTTTTCATTCGAGATGGAGTTACACATTCATCTACAAGTATTTATTGTTTCTCTATGCTTCATCTACATGATAAAATTCCAGGAAGGGGAGGTATACAAACACTGTAAATCTTATTCGGAAATATTTTGGGGATTTTCTAATAGCTACCTACCTGGAAGTGCTGCAAGAGTCCCGATATCACGATGCCTACATTAGGGGAATTGAGGTTTGCTTCTCTTACGAATATGTTTATGCAGTCTTGTCAGGTGATAAAGCCCCACTGAGATCTATGTGCTCTGTGTGGAGGTCGAGGTCATATTCTTCCTTGGGTTCTTTGCACGTGATGTTGCAACCTGCACTGCATTTACTCTGTTCTCGTTTCAAGTTCACATTCATTGTATCACGTGAAATTATATTATTTGACAAACTAGCATATGGAGGATCGTGATTGTGGCTGCATGGGAATGCATAATGGATGGTTATTTGGCATTACTTGACAAGTCATATGCTTGATCATGACCATTTATCTTTTTCTAAAGTCAAATCATATTCACTATGTAACTGTGCGACTCTGTTGAATTGAAGAGGGAAGTACTTCTGAAGACACTTGATACTTTGTGGAAGGACCATTTGGTGAACATGAACAAGCTTAGTTCTGCGGTAATTTCAGTATTCTACTTTAGATGTGCAGTATCGTCATCGATAGCCAACTTTCTGTCGTTGACTCGAATTTTACAACTTTTTGCCAGGTGAATGTTCGGAGCTTTGGGCATAGAAATCCTCTAGAGGAGTATAAGATTGATGGCTGTCGGTTCTTCATCTCAATGTTGAGTGCCACACGACGATTGACAGTGGAAGCCCTGCTCCATTACTGGTCATCTCCAATGGAATCTGAAGAGATCTTCAACACTGCGGATCAATAGCTGAATAACATCACATCTTATGAATTATTTACCTCAAGAGATTGCACACCCAGATACTTTTGATGCATGGCAGGCGCAATCATCTATTGTTGGGACGTGCTTCTTGTCAAGATCACGCTCTTGACTCCCCATCAACAGGGAGGAAGTCTCTACGCAAGCTTGACTCGGATGGCAGCCAGGTGACATTAGGCTTTCATATGGATGGCTTTCCCCAGGAATCTTCGATATAGGTTAGGCATTATCCATTTTATAGCAGTAGATTACTCCAGGATATGACTTTTGACACTGTAAAAATCCCAACATGATATGGCATCCCTGTATGTTCTACCAAATTAGACCTAGGCTCACATGTCTGATGCGAAAGGAGGATGTATTATATACATAATTGGATCCAGCTGATTGTATTAATGAAGTGCACAACAGTGTTACCCGTGACACTATCTTAAACCCGAGCTTTTGTTATATGCCACAACTTGTTGAAGTAAAATACAGTTGAACGCACATTGTGTTATCCGATCAATCATAATTTTTATTCACTCTACTGTTTGCTACCTTGCAATATACAATACCAAAATACAATATGCGAAATGTAAACCCGAGCTTTTTGTTTATTCCGTTTGACATTTCGCATATTGTATTTCGGTATTGTATATTGCAAGGTACTCCCTCCGTTCCAAATTAATTGACTTGCTATTCACCACATGTGGATGTATCTATACATGTAACATGTCTAGATACATCCACATTTGATTTATAGCAAGTCAATTAAATTGGAACGGAGGGAGTAGCAAGCAAGTATATTTATGGTAGTAGTAGTTGGGATTGGGTACGTACGAGTGATGCTGCAAGCATGATTTGCTGATGTATCCTGCAGCGTACGCACGCACGCCGTTACGCTGTCTTTTGTCTACTTGGATGGATCTATCCGCTGTAGTTATCAGGCATGTGGTTGAAAGCATCAGAGTATATATTTTCCCGCCTTTCACGCGTTTGGCTCGCGTGGGCGGCTCCTCTTTCCTTGTCCAGACGCAGAGATGATCTCACTCTCTCGCCAACGCGTGTGACATCACAGGTGACGGTTGCTTCTCATCGAATCAACGGCTAGATGTTCTCCTAACTCTAGAAGATGGAAGCGGTGCTCTACTTGTCATTCCTCTTGGGTGGCAAGCAACACTATCTGATCGACTTGATATATAGTGGTACCTGGTTTACCTTGACAAGAGGGAATTTATTGCGTCCACAATATATGTGTGGACTGGATGTGTGGCCTTGTAGCTACAGTCTTGATGAAGAATGTGCAGTGGACTTGGACCAAGACTGGCTCCGTCGATCGTGTCATGGCGTTGGGGCACACGATTACTAGTAGCATGTAGATATAGGAGTATATCTGAGACTGACATCCATCATCACCCCTAGCTTTTACTCTATTTGCTACCATTTCGCCTCAAAACCACTTTGTGGTTTGTTGGATTGGATTTTTAGGGTTTTTTCTACATAATTATTTATACTACTTTTCATAGAAAATCATTCAGTCAAACCTCTTTTTACAATTTCTTTAATGAAATCAAACAAACTTTGGCGTATACAAAATCCTGTAAAATTGGAGTGGACAGGCCATTACAATCCTATGTATTTCCTAATTATATGTTTTCCTCGAAAAGTGGTTTTGGTCCCGAGATCCAGTGATCACTCTATTTATAAACATAAAAAAATTTAAAAGTTGAACAAAATTCTGAAAACAAGCATGCGGGTTCTCAATTATATATACTACAAGCGTGCAAAATTTTAGCGTGGAAATCTTTATATTCTAGGCTGCATAAAAATGAATTTTTTTGGACATATGAAACTATGCATCGTTAACTTTACTCAGATCTGTAAATTTTCCATTTTTATGTAGGTCATAATGCAAAGTATTTCGTATTGCGATTTTGCATATATGCAGGATACATCATTGAGAACATGCATGATTTATTTTAGATTTTTGAAACATTTAAATGTATGTTTCAAAAAAATTAAAATAGCGGGAGCACTGGATCTCGGTGCAAGAAATCTCTACTCCGTTTCCCTATCCTACGATAAAGAGACACTTATCACCCCCTTCGTTTCTAAATATAAAATGTTTTAGCTTTTTCTAAATTAACATGCATCTATACACCTTTTAATGTGTATATTCACCCATTCCAATCTGTATCATTTGAAAATATCTAAAACATTTTTTATTTTATATGAACCGAAGAAGTACTAATTATTCTTGGTTCGCGAGGGACCCGGCAGCGAGTTCAATTCCATGTAGATATGAGTCGTTAGCTTTAGGGATCTGACGATCATGAATGAAAGAGAAACATATACTCTCTTCGTTCGTTCCAAATTAGATGACTCTTATTTGGCCACATGTGAAGATATCTAAACATGTTAATACATCCACATTTTGATGAATGAAAGTTATGAACAGAGGGAGTATGTGGGACATGATGTTTTGGCTCACGGGTGTAGATGAACCATTGTGTAAAATACATTTTTAACGCATTTCAAAAAAATTAAAAAAATTCGGGTGTTCATTTGAAAAATGTCTATCCATACAAAAAAGTTTCGCATCGAAAAGACATTTTGTGTGACCGGTATAAAAAAGAGAAAAAAATGTTACGTGCAGAGGCATTTTTGAACGCCGAGAATTTGTCTTTTTTACACCGGCCGCATAAAATGTTTTTTCATCCCGATTTTTTTTGTATGTTCATATGTACATCCGAAATTTTTGTCCGAATTTTTTGACATTTTAAAATTCATTTTTTGGGTAGTGGGTATAGATGCACCTATGAGCCCGAGTGGATTTCCCAAGTATGTGTGCCTTTTGAACTTTCCACAGTTCGACGTCAACTTTTCAGGCCAATCTTCGGTCTTCGTCGAGGCTTGGGCCCGTCGGTCGCATCAGTAGCTGCTGACCAAAGACCATGACCGCATACGGTCAGACGCTTTGAAATTCTCCTGCGACTGAATTCTAGTCTCCCTTTGCCGAACTGAACTGCAAATTTTTATTAGCCTCTGGGTTTCTTAGATTTGTGATCATCAATCTCTAGCAAAATGATGAGCAAGAGTAACACAATCACTCGTACTGTTTCACGACACTGGCACCTGAAATGATAAGGTTATGCCCACGCTCTTGATGACGATGGTGCAGTTACATGATGGAAGCATTTCTCCTCATGTATATCCACCACTGAAAAGAAGAAACAACAAGATAAACGAAAAAAAATAGTACGAGACAGGGAAGTTGTTAGCACTAGCTAGGTCCACGAACTAAATAGCATTCGATGGAGCAACTGTCAGCTATGAGTCATATTGGCTCTTTAATTACATCACTATTCGCCTGGTACCTCAATTATAGCGTCATCTAGAAGGTAGAAGTATGTCGACCAATTGTAAAACGAATTTAATCAAATAAAAATTGACCATAAAAAAAACAGTGAAGATATACTCTACGTAATCGAGAGTACAAGTTTGCTATTCTTGGCGGGTAAACGTAAACTGGATGATGAATAAAGTAGTACTCCATATGTTCCAAAATATCAAGACGTGTAAATTAAGTAAAAATCAACATAAAAATGAACATCTGAAATACCAAATAAATATCAATAAATCCTCCATATAAATTTAACCAAAGTGTTAGATAAAAAATATGAACTGCCACAATACCAAATAAATCAACATATATTTCATAACTATATACTTTCATAGTGTATTTATTCAATAGTGTAGATTCCCATATTCTTCTATATATTAAGTCAAACTTAGTAAGTTTGAACTTTTGAATAAATTTATATGCCTTATTTTTTTAAATGGATGTAGTAAAAGCTATGTGTTTTGTTCGGTGCATCGGGCAGGTTTTTTTTTTGTTTTGAAAGTAGGATTCCGACCTCTGCATCAATCGATGCATACAAACTATATTTATTGCGAAATTATCATCATTTTTAAGAAGTGCAAAGAGTGGATACAAAGCTCAACCAGCGCAATAGAAATAAACGTACCACATATGCACCGCACATTCTATTGCTCTACCGACATCAGCTGAACATATCCTGAGCGACCTTCTCTTCAAACGGTTGCACCCAAAGTTCATGGACTCTCTCTCCTCCACAAGGTGCAAATAGGACAACATACAGATCCAATGCATAGTTTTGAGAAACACATGCAAAAAAGGAAGCTCTTATCATGTTTAAAAAAATATCGTTGCGATAGTTCCATATAGCCCAATACAAGCACAAACTACTACACAAATTGAGACTCAGATTTTAGTAACCTCATTCAACCAATCCCCAACAAATTCAGAGTTCAGCTACCTTTTTGTGGTCTTTGATGTGTCATCGACAGGTGTGGGCGTGGCCCTATGATGTTGGTATTTGAGTGGGTTTGGCCCTGTTTGTATCGGTTTTAGCCCGGTTTTCCACTTAACTGGGCATCTTCTTCTTAATTAATGGATAAGGCAAAGCCTTTGCCTTCGTTTAAAAAAAAATATGTTAGTTGGAAGTAGTAAGTTTTTTTTTTGAAAGGTGGAAGTAGTAAGTTGATAGTAATGTGAACTATTCACCAACAAGATGAGCAAAGGACATGGGACAAAAATGTGCTGAATCATTTTCTCAGTGTCACAAAAGAACACTTCTTGTTTCCATTCCATTTCTGTTTTGCTAAGTCATCCATCGCTAACCATGTATTTCTATGTAAAAATCATACAAAGATCCTTATTTTTAGTGGTGCATTTGGCGTCCAAAGATATGTATGAAAGAATCATGTATTATCATCCATTACTATTGCGCATAGCTGTTTGAGCCTCGCTGAGAAAGTAATTCAAATTCCTATTATCAAGTGTGTTATAAAACACTTTGACTTCATCCGCTGGAAACCGTTTACATATTCATTTGTACTAGCACTGATGCACGATGTTACATTGAATAAAACAAACTTGTCACACCCCGAGACCGGGCCTAGAAGAATGACAACCAAAAGCAATTGAGGTTAGCTTGCAATTAACTTCCCTAATTTTGTTGCATACCGATATAATATCCAACTTAAATACTAGATATTTGCAAAAATTAAAAGATTAGAAATAAAAAAATGTTTTATCCAATTTGACTAATAACCCAAAAATTCGAGGTATCACATCCTCCTCACTTTATAAGAATTTCGTCCCCAAAATTACTCACAAAACATACTAACAAATTTAAACTAACATGCAAGATTTTGGCTAAACCAAACAAAACATTTGGCAAGGCAATCAAATCACAAATCTAACAAGCAACAATCAATGTTAGTCGCAAAACTATCTAACGATTTACCCATTTGGTCCCCGCGCATCCTAAACTTGAGATATGATACCACTTTAAGTGTCACGCCCCAAGACCGGGATTAGGAGAATGACATATGCCGTTAGAAATACATATGCCGTTAGAAAAGTATCTAAAAATATTCCCATGATGTGCGACCCTACAAACATATGCCGTTAGAAATATATATTTCTGTTATGCACTAGTGAATACAACAAATATCCTAAGAAGCCCATGACTTCACCACAATCGCTTCTGAATATCTTACCTATCTACATACACTTTTTTAGGAACATAAACTTGTAATATTCTTTTAATGGGAGTTGGCGTTCCCATAGACAGAGAGGTATATATGGTAGCATGATATTCAGGTGTTGAATATACGTTGTGTGAGTATCTGCGTTGATATCATGCATATATGTGTCTATGTATCATGTGTTTATAGCTTCGCTCCTAGGTCAGCCGCCAGAGGCGATCGGGAGGCGATCAGTTTTCCGCCCAATCTCCGCCGGCGAGCCTGCTGGTCCCCTCTCCCTCCGCCTGCTGCTCCGGCGGCGGGAGGGAGGGGGGATCCGGTTCCTCCGCTCTATAGTTAGGGTTTGCTTTGTAGGTCGCGGTGCATCGTTGGGGTGGTGGGAGCGACGCCCAGACGAATAAATCTGTCGCAACTCCACTCCCACACCGGCGGTGTCCTTCATGGCGGCATCTCGGAGTTGATGGCATCATGTGTTTGTCGATCACGCAGATTGACGAACTTAGGGTTCATGGATGATGCCGGCGAGGCGGCAGCGGCGACCCCATCAGGTGTGTCTCTCCTTCTGCTCTGTCCCCATTGCTGCGGCGTTTTCTTCGACGTCATGGTGGAGCAGGAAGGATGTGTCATCCAGGAGTACGTGCAGATGGTTGTCTGCGTAGATGATAGCTGGAAGATGGTGTATCCTGTGCTGGGATTGTGGATGGAGGCTGACAGTTCTGGCTTTCTCCTTCGACGGCGTAGTCGTACGGGGGTGTCAGTTCTAAAGTTCGATGGCGTGTCCGGGGACATGTTGCCCCGGTCTGATTCGTTCAGCGGCAATGGTTTTGCTTCTTGCAAACTACTTTGGAGGTTCGTAAAGCTGCTGATCAGCAATGGAGCCGCGTCGAGCTCGAGTGAAGAGGTGATCTGTCTCGCTTCACTTTGGTGTCTGCTTTGGTGGTGCCGAAGGAGAGGGATAGGCGTTGGTTTGTCACATAGGATTATCCTATCTTTACAGATCTGTAAGATCGGTGTGTACGTGCTTTGTATCTTGTTCTTTTATTAATGAGAATCGTATTACCTTGCAAAAAAATCATGTGTTTATAAGAAAATCTATATACACCTTTCAGTTCTACCGGTGGACTTCCTTGAAATAGTCTAAAAATGAGTGATGAAATAACAATGCGGTTGCTATTTTTTTTAATCAGTGCCAATGGATAATTGGGTACCGCCAGTAGATAGGGTGCAACGCTGGGGCCGCTGGGCGCTTTGCTCTGCTTATCTTAATTAATGAAAAACACACAAGACATTAAGCATGTGAGTCCACACTAGGAGCCACGTATTTTAGTGTCCTACCCTTTTGCCCGAAAGATTAGTGACCTACCTAGGCAATCCAGTCCTTGTCATTCTATCACAAGAAATGCTTACTATATATACAGAGACATAGGGTGGATGTGGCGATTTGACCATAGATTAAATAGTAATATACCTTTACAACTGCCACTGAAGGGTTTTCACGAAGAGGCCCGAAATTAGCACATGAATACGTCTGCCATCCCTCTGGCCATCACGTTGTTGTGTGGCCTCTTTGATGCGTAGGATTCCAAAAACATAAAAAGTAAAAAAAACATTTATTGCAATATCATGTCTATTAAAATCCTACACAATTGTGTTTTTACCAAAGTATGTTTGTTACCCAGACAAAAGTATGTTTGATGCACCATGAAAAAAAACTAATTAACATTCTCGAGAGATTTGAGTGGATGGATTTTTTCTATGATATAAAATAAAAATAATCACTAGAAGATTCATATGAAAATCCTTTTACCTGAAGAGGCCGTAATTAAGGATGGCATGAGTTGGGTTCAGATGGGTAGGGATCCACCAAATCTGACCCATGACTCGACTGCCCGCACGCGAGAGTATCCATGTCCAAGTCTGAATCCGCTGGATTCTAGGTATCCATGGAGCCCCATGTACATCAATAATGAGCGGGAAATTTGGGCACACAAGCATCAACAAATTAATGAACATCCATTTGTCAAGTTGATTCATCAAAACCAGTGATCTCTCTCCACATCTAAATGATACTCATATTACGTTTATCCCAAAGAACTTACTGTGCCATTTGCCATATGATTTAGACCTATTAGTTTATGTAGTGTCATTTACAAAATCATCTCTAAGTATCTAGAAAATGGATTGAAGTTTCATATTCCCAATTATATCAATCCTTGCTTCAAACTTTTATCGAAGGCAGCCATATCCATAGCAACATCATCACTGCACAAGAAATTACTCACACTTTAATTCTCTCTCGCTTCTACCATGTGAGGATTTCTTTATCACTTATATTAGAATGGCACTTCATCACTTCGACCTTGGCTCGTAAAGGGCTTCATGGTCATTTATAAATTTAATACATGCATGTATTGCTTCACCAATCTTTCTGGTTGTTATAAACATGTAAGCCTATGGTAGATTCAGGAGCAACATATGCATTTGTCTGGACTGTCCCCTATTAGATTGTGTATTTGTTCTCGAGGTAACTTAATTTTCTATGATGCTACATCTAACTCAAGAGGAAAGCCCGATGTCAGTTATTTTCAGAGCAACACCTGCCAACGCCATCGACAATCCTGAGCATTGGGAGCTTGTCACTCTTTGACGTCCATCTCCAGTAACAAGGATTTTGATCATCACAACATTTCCAATGTTGCTAGGCACTTGAACTTCTAAGGTAGCTCTCGGGCTTCTTAGCATAAATAGCAACTATAGAGCCTCTTTGATTGGCAGAATTTTTAAAAAGCAAGATAGAAAATGCGCATGTTGCAATATCATGCCCATTCCATTCCTACGAAATTTCATATGCATAAAATTTGTTTGATTCCATCTCATAAAAAAACAAAGGACTCATACAATTAAGTTTGAGTGGATGTTAGATTTTCTATAAATATAGTGCAAAAAATTCCTTATGAAAAAATGCTATGGGATTCAATGCTACAAATCAAATAACCACAGTAAGAAAAATCCTAATTATTGAATCCTCCAATTTTTTATAAGAATGTTTGAATCAAACTTGTCTCCATAAAGTGTTGTTGATCAATAAAATTCCGAGTCCAAGGAAAAAAAAAGAAAAAATTGGCCTAGTCTCTATCTAAAGGAGTCCAAGAGAAATGTGAGAGGACCATAAGAGCTAAATTCTACAAGCCTTTAAATGCAAAAATCCACCAAATAATCGACGAGAGTGCAGATAAAAATTGCAACCCGTTCCCTTTGCCCCCACCAGCAGAGAGCACGACAAAGGCCACAAAAAGTAATAAACTTGACCACTTCATCCCTCTTTAACCCTCTCTCTCGCTCTCTCCAGAGCCCATTTCTGGGAAGCTCGTCAGCCATGGAGGACGCAGAGGAAAATTCCATGTAAGTTCGTCCGATTTTCTTCCGCAACTTTTCCCTCCTCTCATCATATATAAGTACCTGCTGCCGCACGCCGTGCACAAAAGTTTGCTGCTTTAGCTTCGTCTCGATAGCGTCCAATTTGGGATAAAAAGAGAGGGGAATCTGGGAGAAACAGAGAAGCTGATAATGCGACTGCTGCCCTGTGAAGGTTCGAGACCAGCCATGTCCTCGGCGCGCTGCTGGCCTCCTCGCCGCTGCTGGCGCGCGCCTGGGACCGGTGCGCGGCGGCCGCCGCGATGGGCGCAGCTTCCTCCGGGTTCGTGCACACCGGCGGTGGGAAGGACGGTGGCACCGTCTACGTAGCCTTCTCCGGGGTGCAGGCCGCCCTGTCGGTGGCGGGCGCTGCGGCGGTGGCCATCGGCGCCGACGTCTTCGCGCCGGTCGAGATCCGGAATGACGCGGCCAGGGCAAGGCTCTTTCCGCAGCTGGCCGGCGCCGAGACGGATGCGGCCGCCGACGCCGGGGGTCCGGTCGCCGTCCAGGCGCTCGCGCTGCGGTGCTTCGTGAAATTGTGCGGCTCACCGGAGTTCCAGGTAAATTAGCGAATCAATTAGCCGAAATATCTAAAGAATCAGCATTTGACCCCGTGTTTATCTCCTTGATTTCTCTGCATAATAATTGTGTCTTGTAATGTTCAAGCGTGTGATGATCTGATATTTTTTCTTTCCGGCTGTTTGGGCGAAGTTATGGTGATGTTGATGTGCCTGTCTTTAGTTGGTTGGTATGTCCTTTGTGTTCAGACTTCACAAGATGAGAGATGTGGTTGATTAACAGTGTCAAATTATACGATATTTCAGTAGGCAATAAATTGACAGCTTGATTGGGCCAAGGTCTACTAGCATTGTGGGATAGAAACAAGAATGTAGTCTTTCATTTTGAGAATAAAAAAGCCCAATCTAGAGATTGCTATGAGTATTTCTGTTGACCTTACCCTTCTTGCTTTTTCTATTTCATTTTATATATGTATTTAGCAAATTACACTTTTTTCTTGTATTGCAGTCTGAAGTTAGAACTGTTTATCTTGTTCTTCTTTTTGAGTTTTTTATGGTTTATTTAGTGCCTTTGACATAGAGTTTGTATGTATGAGCTTATCTCAAAGCTGCAATCTCTATCAAACTTGGCGGCCACCTTTAAGATGCTGTGCACCTGTCCATTTCATGTCAGTGTGAACAAAAATTACGGCAAAATGGCACCGCATCCCAACAAGTTTTTTTTGTGTGTCTACTATTCCTCTTTTGCTGTTACCTGCATTAGAGGAATTTGGTGTGGCCCACGGGCAACCGATGACAATAAAGCATGTACGATGCAGTGTGGTGTAGTTCATGATTGAGAGCGGCATGGCAATATACTTCACCAGTTTACGGCTTCATTTGGAACGTTGTAACACAGGAATTTTATGGGATTTATTATGTAGTAATTTCACATGAAGTGATTAAACACTTTTCAATTCCCGTAAAAAGGGCACTGCATTCTGAAGAGCGCTGCATCTTGGGCACTTAGGAAACTCAGCTGTTAGAAATGGGAATGCAGGATGTTTCATACACGCCAAATACGGAGAATGAAAGGACTGTTCACTGATGGAAGTATAATCTGAGTTGTCAGATGAGGAATACACAATTTACAGTCAGGCTTCTTTTGTACGATATACTCTTCCTATGCTCCTCAAATACAAAAAAAAAAAATCGTACATGGTTATAATTAGATAGTACTACCTCATTTTAATTGGTCCTGAGGCATATGACTGTACATTCTCTCTTCACATAACTTGAGGAATATAAACTCAAATATTTCTTGATAAAGTTCAGTAATGTTTGAGAGACTTCACCTGTTCATCTGGTGCTATACTTTCTTCTAGTATCTCTCTCATTCCAAATGTAATTTGTGGCCTGATTCTTATTTATGAATCTCTAGAAGTTCAGAGTATGCTCCTGGAAGTAGTAAACCTCTCCCTATCTGCAGTTCTGCACCAAAGATTTTTGTTCTACTTTATTCTTCTAATGCTTTACCACTGCCAAAATGGTCTCTGACTCATTGCATTGGGTTAATGTCAATGCAGATGCTGCTGAATCAGATAAGGGGAAAGGAGGTGGTGTTCACTGGCCACTCCCTCGGTGGTGCCATCGCTGCTCTCGCCACGCTGCACTATCTCTGCATCTCATCGTCAAGTTCGGTATCAACCCGAGTTCCTCCTGTGCTATGCATCACATTTGGGAGCCCGCTGCTCGGCAACGAGGCCCTTTCCCAGGCAATTCTTCATGAGCGGTGGGGCGGCAGCTTTTGCCATGTCGTCTCACAGCACGACGTCGTTCCGAGGCTCCTTTTCTGCCCTCTAGACGCCGTTCCTGTACACATCATGGTCGGCATGCAGCTGCAGCAACGGCTCGGGTGCACTCGCCATGCCGGCGTGGTGTCCATGCGTGTGGCAGAATCTGAGCAGGAGGCACTGAGGCAACTGATACAGGCGCACATCCGCTCGGTGGCCATGGAGCAGAAGCTCGCCGCTCCAGAGACGCGGGGTGGGAGCCCTTACCGCCCGTTCGGGGCCTACGTGCTGTGTTCACCAGACGGTGCAGTGTGTGTTGACAGCATGACCGCGGTGGTCCAGATGCTCTATGCGACATTTGCTGCCAGGTGTGTGCCAGGCAGCGCGATGTGCCTGGAGGCCGCACACTCTTGCTATGGCGAGCTCGTGCTTAAAATGCCGCAGCAGTTGCTCTTGAAGCGGCGTCCGCACATCTTCGAGGCACCAGTGGCAGTGTTCAACTCCAACTACGATGCTGGCATCTCCCTTGCGCTGGAGGCTTCCGGCATTGATGGTGAGGCAACGGAGGCCACTACGGCGCGGCACTGGCTGAAGGCATCGAAGCGGGCTGGCCGCAGCCCAAGCCTGATCTGCGCGGGGCTTGCGACACAACTGGGGCGTATCACGCCATACAGGGCGCAGATCGAGTGGTACAAAGCATCGTTCGATAGCGACACGGGTTACTATGATGCATTCAAGCAGCGGAGGTCACCCAAGAAGTTCAACAAGGCAGACATGGACCGCCTCAAGCTGGGCCTGTTCTGGGATGGCGTGCTGTCCATGCTCGCGAACAGCCAGCTCCCCCACGACTTCCACCGTCGTGCCAAGTGGGTTAACGCTGCCCGCTTCTACCAGCTCCTTGTTGAGCCCCTCGACATCGCCGACTACCACCGCAAAAACCTCCACAGGACAAGAGGCAGCTACATCAGTCATGGCCGCGAGAGAAGGTAGGAGTAGCATCACCACCATTTTTTATACTTTATCTGTTAGTTCACACAGACCATGTACACACCATAGGTATGAACTGTTCGACAAGTGGTGGAAGGAGAAGGGTGCCTTCACTGGAACCAGCGACACCACGACCACATCAAACAAGATGAGGAGCAAATACGCGGGTTTGACGCAGGACCCATGCTTCTGGGCAAGAGTGGAAGAGGCACGTGAGCTGACGGAGAGGGCCAAGGCCGAACACGACGCACCATCGCTGGCGATGAAATTGGGGAGCCTAAGAGAGTTCGAGCGCTACTCTGGTGAGCTGGTGGAGAGCAAGGAGGTATCTATTGATGTCCTCGCGCCGCAGTCGAGCTACACCTTATGGGTGGAGGAGTGGGAGGAGCTCAAGCTTAGAGACGATGTCAGGACAGCATTATTGTTACAGTTCTGAACTGGAACAGCTCTAGAATTTTTAAATTTTGCCACTAGCTTAGGTAAATTAGTATAGACGTACAGGTGATTGCGAATATGCATAGGCTTGCAGACTGCAGAGGCACTGCATTATGATGTAGTATCTGTTCTTTATGTGGCGTCTCGATGCTGATTGATTCAGTTGATTCTCCTTCTTGGTCAAGTGTTTACGTATGATTTATCACCGGGATGGTCAGCAAATGTATATAGCTTCCCTGTATGATCAGTGTCTCACATGTTTTGTGACCAAGCAAATTGTGCGAGATTGGTATTTTGGACCAAAAAAAAAACATTTGTCATGATTTACGATGCTCCTAGAATTCTGGATCACTGAAATCTTCAATAACTACATTGAATCCAAGTCGCAGTTGTGTGGATAAAAAAGATTACAGTTGATTTTAAAGAACAAATTATTTCTAGTCAAAACAAAATGCCATCTTGGAACACAACATGGGGAACATGTGGTAATTGTTGGAATAGGCTTGTGTGTCCAGTCGACTTCCCGGCTGTGGGGAGTCGATAACTTAGAGGGTGCCGACTCCGGGGTCTGTCCCAAGTCGAGGATGTGTCCGACTCCAGGGTCTGTCCCGAGTTGAGGCAGTCGCCAGGTTATCAGGTGCCAGGACTTGTCCTGTAGCCGTTGTCCTAAGGTGGTGCGTCAGCACCAGTATAGAGTAGGTAGATAGGACGTGCTAGACGTCACCTATAGTGTTTCCATGTCATGACGGCGTCAACAGTGGCGTTGAGTCATGACATCATATGTCCTGTCACATCAAGTCTGATGTGACAGCTTAGTTGACTATTAGGCCAGCAGCTTGGCACAGGCTCTATTTAGAGGGAGGAATACTAAGGAGAAAATTGAGGCAAATCATTTCTCACAGTGAAACACACTCCCCTCTCTTCACTCTCTCTCGTTTAACTTTAGGGACAACAGTAATGAATGACCAAACGATATTGGGCAACTCTATTGTCTGTAGGCTACTACTGATCTGCACATGACAGGAACTGAGGAACAGATTCACATCAGCCCAGAGGGAAATGCCATGTTGCTGCCTCTCGGTACAGATCCACACCGCCCTTGCACGATCCTATGGGAAGGGGTGAGCGGACCGACCCATCATTCATGTCGTATATCGCGTAGGAACTCGGCGCGCTCGGCTCATGCTCCCAGTACCACCCGCAGCGGCCATCATCCAGGAAGAAGATGCAGTTCCCCTTTAGATCGTACTGAGACGCACAGACGGACCTGGAGCATCTTGGCCCAAGAAACAGCACCTGGTCATCGCCCACGCTTCTCATGTCTACCCACTGTGATGACTGAAAGTTCGCCTCGCACACCTCGAATTCGAACCGTACGGCCCTGATCTCGAACCCTGAGTGGTTGTCCACAGATGGCTTGCCATATATTGTTCCACGGATCAGCAGCAGGGCACCACGGGATTCAACCAGGTATGTGTCGAATGTGAGGAGGCCACCCGGGTACTGCCTGAAGGACCAGGGAGGACCCTCTATGATGCGCTCGATCCGGGAAATGAATAATCTGCCGCTGTCATCGTCCTCTTCGACGTCGATAATGTGAAGGTTTCTCCAGTCGTCAACCATGTATAACTTGCCTTGGTGGAAAATTATGTCAAGAGACCTGTCACAGCCAAGCGCACTTACACACCATAGATCTCCTCCCGGTTGGCACACTGCAAGAGTGCGGAGATCCCCTAGGTCAACGATGGCAGCAACAAGGCGCACCGAGCACATGATTACCTTGTATATTGACATGGTTACATGGTCCAAATGTGAGAAGCATGTTCTGTGATCATTGGTAACTACATGAGGCTCATCAATGAGGTTGAACATGTCAAGGTCAGGGAGCTTCAAGGTGACCTTAGAGAGTGTGTCTACGAGAGAGCAGGACACGTCATGTGAGAAGACAAGCCACTCGCCACAGGAACTGTGGAATTCCGCACTGTTGGGGACCTGGACCTGGAAGGATTCACTGTGAGGCAAGCTGAAGAAGGTTCCACCAGGGAGCATGAACCACGGCAAAGGCGGGGGCAGGATCTGCTGCCTCGCGGAGACGCGCCAATGGTGGCATACAGCTGCAAAACGGATGCGGTCAGAGTGGGCAGGGAGGCGGAGGAGGACCAGGCCAGCAAGCTCAGATGGTAGGTCTGACCATGATCGCTGGTACTTCGCCATGTTACTCACAGGAACCTGCTACAAAATAAAAATGGACAACTCTTTACAGGGAGACATATTGTAACATTGCAAACTGAATCACAGAGTTCCCGGATTAGGCAGTATAGAACATCAAGAATAAATAGGTGATTAGAGGTGCTCGAATGGTATGTGGGTGAAATAAATAGGTTTAGTAGTCCCTCAGTTTCAATGTGTGGAGCGTATTTTCACTGTGCAAGTCTGAACTTTGACATAGATTTTCCATTTTACAAATGGTTATGGAATCGAATCATAAGAAAGTGTTTAATCTTCAGTTAAAAAAAAGAAACGTTTTAATCTCATGTTGTCAATTTCGTGTAATATAACTCACAAATTATCGGATAAGTTATTGGTCAAATCTTGATCTAGTAAAAACAAATGGAATACCAACTAATTCTCCATGGTGGACAGTTCTTATAATCGTTCTTTTCTGCTAATATTGATCCTCTCCAGTCTCCACCCCAATGAAGTGCACACATACAAACAAGAATGCATGTCTAATCATTAATAGGATTCTCCCTTTCAGTCTAAGGAAATTTGTTCCCATTGAGTTCCCCAAAGAACAGTTACAATCCATCTGTTCCACCCATTAATCTGGAACCAAATCAAACCCTAGATAGCAAAACAAGCTGCAACATTAAGCGGAGACGACGGCGCTAAATGAACCTGCCAGAGCAAACCATCTTGATTCTGCCGGAACAAGATATGCTGGTTTAGGGTTACCTCTAGTTTCCTCGACGGCGACGTGCCTCCATCACCACTGATCTCTGCCGCCGCCGATGCGTGTGTGGTTTTTCTTTTCTTTGAGATGGATCCGCCGTCGATGCTCGCGTATGGTTGTGTGTACTGTTGTAGCCGCCGCCGATGCGTGTGTGGTTTTTCTTTTCTTAGCAGATGGGCTGTCGAAGCCAAATTAGGCTGTGTACTTTCTGATCTGTGCTGGGCTACCTCGTGTCTGTCAGTCCGAATATAAGCCCAATATAATAAGTTCAACACTAGACGAGTGAAACCAATGTTCTACTGTAAAAAAAAGTTTCAAAAAACCTAAAAAATTATGTTACGTTAGAAAGGTGATATTGTATGAATATGTAGACTTTGAAGTTCAAACTCATATTAATTTGCGAGGTAAGAACGAAATAAAATATGCATCAATAGTGATGGAGTGTTGTACTATTTGTCATTGTTCATTGTTGAATTTGAATTTCTCCTCTAAGACGGTGCTGAAACGTCCCACGAACTTGCCTCCATGGCTGAGACAACTTCAAGACAATCACTCGCAACCTGGACTCGATCTAGGGACAGGTCACACGCCAATGCCAAAGCTTCTCGGCAGGCAAGTGCCTCCAAGGTCGCTGGATCAGCTATGCCAAGGATCACCATTGCTGACGCTCCAAGGTAGCTTCCATCTTCTTTCCTGCAAACAGCCGTCACGGCACCAAAATTGTGGTTCTTTCGAACGGCTGCATCAACATTGATCTTTGTGTAGCCGTCTGCCGGAGCTATCCATCTTTTCACCATAGGATTTATTCTCGGTCTCGCTACCGATTTTTGTGTTGCTTTAGTGATCTCCAAATCCCGGATGAAACTTTCAACAAAACTGTATGTCCACAAAGGGCTCTAGTAAATGTCCTCGTGGATCGCATTCCTACGGGCGTACCAAAATAGACCACAGAGTGACCATACAGCGGACCAAGTTGTGTGTACTACTGTACGGTGTAGAAGTGCAAGGCTCCTCGACAGCAGATGGGCTGTCCAAGCGGTCTGTACTTTGTGGTCTGTGCTGGGCTTGTGGTATCTTTGGGCCTACCTCGTGTCAATTAGTCAGAGTATATGCCCTAGTCCGAGTATAACCCAGTATCCAAGTCAAACAGTAGATGATTCTGAAACTCCCCCTAAAAAACATGATTCTAAAATTGAAAAAAACGTGTTGAGTATATAAGAAATTGTCCGATTAAATTAATCCAAGTATAAATCATGAGCATGACATAAAGAGTGCTAATGGCATACTGAAACTCTATGATAAAACATGTACTCCCTCCGTTCCAAATTAGATGACTTCCATTTGTCCACTTGCGAATGTATCTAGACATGTTACTGGTATAGATGCATCCGCATGTGGACAAATGGAAGTCATCTAATTTGGAACGGAGGGAGTACTAGAGAAATAGTAGACATATCTACAGAAATCGCTAGTACGGCAGACATGCAAATAATCAGGTGAGGGATAAACGTGTACCCTCCAATAGGCCAGTTGGCCGTAGCAGCAGCGGAGGCAGCGGCGGCTGCTGCGGCAGCAGCAGCGGTACCGGTCTCCTCGACAATCTTGTCGGCGTCGGTGTTCATGGTGATGACGAAGGCGACGCGAACGTAGTTGATGCAGATGTAGTTGAAGTAGACGAATGGAGGCGAGCAGTCGCGTAGCAAACGCCCTCCAAAACCTAATCGCCTCTCTCCCGTACAGGATGTGGAGAGGCGGGGTTTCGGAGGGCCTGCTCTCCCAGCAACCGTGTACGCAGTCGGCGGGATGGGATCAGCGATGGCAGCAACATCAAGTGGAACGACAGTGGCGGCGCGTGGAGCAGATGCCATCCTGTACGGGAGAGAGGCGATTAGGTTTTTAGAGAGCGTTTACTACGCGACTGCTCGCCTCCGTTCGTTTGCTTCAACTACATCTGCATCAACTACGTCTGCGTCGCCTTCGTCATCACCATGAACACCGACGCCGACAAGATTGTCGAGGAGACCGGTACCGCAGCTGCTACCGCAGCTGCCGCCGCTGCCTCCGCTGCTGCTACGGCCAATTGGCCTATTGGAGCGTACACGTTTATCCCTCACCTGATTATTTGCATGTCTGCCGTACTAGCGATTTCTGTAGATATGACTACTATTTCTCTAGTACATGTTTTATTAGTTGAAGAAGACGAACAGAGGCGAGCAGTCGCGTAGTAAACGCTCTCCAAAAACCTAATCGCCTCTCTCCCGTACAGGATGTGGAGAGGCGGGGTTTCGGAGGCCTGCTCTCCCGGCAACCGTGTACGCAGTCGGCGCGGGATGGGATCAGCGATGGCAGCAACATCGAGAGGAACGACAGTGGTGGTGCGTGGAGTAGATACGATTTGTTGTCTGTCTATTATGGAGAGGAGCGGAGGCAGCTGCAGCGGTACCGGTCTCCTTGACAATCTTGTCGGCGTCGGTGTTCATGGTGATGACGAAGGCGACGCGGACGTAGTTGATGCATATGTAGTTGAAGCAGACAAACGGAGGCGAGCAGTCGCGTAGTAAACGCTCTCCAAAAACCTAATCGCCTCTCTCCCGTACAGGATGTGGAGAGGCGGGGTTTCGGAGGCCTGCTCTCCCGGCAACCGTGTACGCAGTCGGCGGGATGGGATCAGTGATGGCAACAACATCGAGAGGAATGACAGTGGCGGCGCGTGGAGCAGATGCGATTTGTTGTCTGTCTATTCTGGAGAGGAGCGACCTCTCTGATATAGGCACAGAGACATGCGAGAGGTCCAGCGGAAACGCACAGTAATTAATCATCATGAATTCTAGGTCCAACGGAAATGCACACGCAATTCCCGCGCGTCGAGGCGTGGCAAGGCGGGCAGCGGAGGAGGAGGAGCGCGCGTGTGGAACACCTCACTTCACTTCACAAGCAACTAATACCTGTGGGAGCAGAGCTCACCTTATAAGTTGGTGTACATCTCTCCCAACTAGCCATGTGGGAACTGCCACCACTTGCCACGATAACATGGGCCTTTAGGGATTTTTCTGAAATTGTTAGATGTGACTATAGCCCACCCCAATATTTCAACAAAAGGTATGTAAATATGTATAGAAGTTTCTTCGGATTTTTGTGCACCTTAAATATGTAAAATGACGTATTTTATAGACAAATTTTATTTCAATTTTTATGGTCTACAAAATATCCGAATGTATTTTTCATACATTGTTGTTCAATGTGTTGTTGACCTGTAAAATTTCAAGTTTAAATTTTCTTTGTTTGGGAAAAAGGAAAAGGTGGCCCAGCCACATCAAAATACGAACCATTCCATCATTGATCTCCCAAATCAATGATGGGCCTAATGGGGCAACCGGTTTGAAGGTTGGTAGTGCCAATAATTTTCTAAGATAAATAACGATTAGTTTATTGGAAAATTGATATTGGACAATTACCCTTTTCAACTCTTTTTAAGGCGGAGAACTTGTATGTGGTAAGATGGTTAGGAGGGTGGTTGTATCCCCAGCCCACCAGAGTTCAAACCCCATGTTTGACATTGCTGTTTCTCATTTAGGCAGAATATTCTTCAGTGAGAGGCGACGTTCCCATCGACAGCGAGGCGCCTGTGGTAACTTCGTGAATCTAAAGACTCGACCCGCCGGCTCAGTATTTCGAAGGTGCTCATAGACGTAGGGTGTGCGTGCGTGCGTTCATAGGGGTGTATGTGAGCGTGTGTTAGTACTATGTTTCGCAAAAAAACTCTTTTTAAGGCATATGTAGTGATGCAAACTCCCCGTTGACATATGCCTTAGGGCCTGCTTCCTTCCCTGTACTTTAGCCAAATACCGTTGTAGTCTAATTTTACGGACCTATTAAGGACACACACCCACCCTCCCTAAATACGGCGGGTCCTGTGAAAATGCCAGGAAAAATATACGAAGCGGAAATGTCGCAGACTTTCCAACAGGGCCCATTATATGTAATCTCCTTTCACCCTATCGTACTCGTGTTTTTGTTAATCCAGATAGTCTATACTTGCAATCTTATATAATCCCATCTTGTATTTTTTTTTCGAAAAAGACCACCGATCTAGTAATCATCCACGGCAGTACAAAAGAGCCAAAAAGTAATAAAAATTACAAATAGGTCAATCGACCAGCTAGCGACGATTACGAACACTGGAGCGAGCCGAAGGCGCGCCGATGTCCTCGCCCCTCCATCAACGGAGTCAAGCAAAGCTTGTCGTAGGAGAGCTTGTTGTAGTAGACAGACGGGAAGTCGTCGTGCTAAGACCCCAAAAGTCCAGCGCATCAGAGCAGCAACCATCGCCAAAGATGTGAACAGTAGATCGGAAAAATCTGACCTTATTCTGACACCAGGAAGTAGCCGCCGCTTCACCACCCAGATGAGGACACAAAAACTACATAAACAGTAAACGGGAACTCTCCCGCTAGCGAGAGACCGAGATCCACCGCCCTTCAAGGCCTAGAAGGCCATCAGAGGCGCAATCCCACCTTGTATTGACTATCATAATCTTTATCTTTACTTAATAATAAAGGAACTAAGGGCACCTCCAACGGCCCTCCTCAAACAGACACGGCCCGTCCGTTTCTATTCGTGCGGACATGGGACAAGATTTAACAGCCCACCGCAAACCGACCGGTGAGGGTAGACATGTCTGTTTCGCCCCAAACCTGGCACATGTTTTGTCGTGGTGGTGTCACGGCAGATGCCATAGGATGGCTTAAGTTGGGGGCTCGCTAGGACGTTGGGGGATCCGGGGAGGGTGTGCGCACTCAAGAAGCACGCATGAAGAACAACGAAGAACTCGCAAGAACAAGCAAAACCAAGAACAACCAAAGCACACCAAGATGTACCCTACTTCGGGGCCCTCTTGTGGAGGTAACACCCCTACTGCAGCACTAGCCTACTCTCTTTATATCTCAATGTGACAAGTACAAAGTGCTCCTCGAGCTGTATGAAGCAACAATGGTGAGAACTCTCGGAGGAAGATGGAACAAGGGGGGAAATGAGGCCTCTCCTTCGTCGTCCCTCGCACTGGAGGATGTACTGGTCTACTTATACACTAACCGGATTACCTTTTTGCCCCTGGCCGGAGATGATAATGGCATGGACAAGAGGAACAGGACAAGCTCTGGCTTCTGTCACTCAGTCCAGCTCATCGTCAGTCCAACGGCAGGTCTATCTTTTCCTCTTTGAGCTTAAACCAGCGTAGCCCACCGAAGCCTAGGCCACTGCTCTTTCCCGAAATGGCCGAGTCAGCTCCTAGGTTGCTGCGCTCCCAGGAATCCCGTGTCTCGACCTGGCCGTCAGGCCCTAGCAGGCCTATCTTGCCACTTCGGGCAATGGCTGCTGTAGCCCACCGGGTCTAGGTCACATCCTCTTTCCCGAATTGGCCGAGTCAGCTCCTAGGTTGCTGCGCTCCCAGGAATCCCGTGTCTTCTGAGCCTCGGGCAGGAGGCCTGCAGGACCCGTGAACTTACTGACATTACTCGGCCCTTGTGCATTGTCCGACATTGCTGGCAAGCCGGGTTCTTCCAGGCAACCCGGCTAGCTGAGCCGGATCTCTTCCCAGGCAACCCGGCTAGCTGAGCCGGATCTCTTCCAGGCAACCCGGCTAGCTGAGCCGGATCTCTTCCTCTGATCCGGCTAGGCTTCGCCTGATGCCTCTTGGTCTCTCCCTGTATTTAAGCATGATCCGGTCCGAGTGATCCGGTTTGTGAGACCCGGATTGACCTTCCTTTCCACTTCATAGCTCCCGAACTACCTCTTTACCCTACCCGGGGGCAACCCCCCGACAGTAGTCCCCGAAGCTGGTGCGGTCCTACAGCCTCGGATGAAGGGCCGTAGCAGGTTAAAAACCAACGCCTTTAACCGAATCCCATATCACCTAATCTTTCCTCAGGATTTCCTGGGACACTTGGCAGGGAATCTCTGCGTAAAGCCCCGTAATCCGGGTCTTTGATTAGACATGCCACCGACAGCACGTTATCCGGATCCATCAGGTACTTGAGTGCATTTGACTAAATGACTGCGTCTCCTCGGTTTCTGCGCTGACCGGCACACTTGATCCGCACCACCGCTTCCAATTCTATGACCCATCATGTGCTTGAAATACATGGCCACATCAGCGACCGCAGAGTTTCAGGGCACTCTTCATCCGCCCACGCCCCGAAAACCGCGCGGTAGAGCGCCGGTTACCAGCTAGGGGCTATATATAGGGGTGCGGGGTTCTTCTTCTTCTTCCCCGCACCTCCCATTTCGAGAACTCCAACCGCGCCATTGACGCCGCTGCGATCTCGCCCTTGCTACCTCGCCGCGCCGGAGACCTCGACAACGCCGGAGAAAACTCGCCGGAGCCGCGCATCGCGCCCTGCGCCGCCGTTTCTTCACCAAGCCGCTTCCTCGCCGTACTGCAACCGTGAGTTCTTCATCCCCTGCCATGATTCCCACGAACGAGTTCACCTTCCGCCATGAACTTGCGCTTGCTTTCCCCAGATTCACTAGCAAACGAGTCCTTTGCTGCGCCTTAGTGCATTCCCTAGATCTCCTTTCTAGGTTTTGCACTAGATTGCCCCAGTTTGGCTTGCCACTACATGAACGGTTCTGCCATATTTTTACTCGGGATTTCTTCTCTATTTTACTGCTGCGGTAGATCTTGCGTAACCCTAGATTCTCACGAAAAGGGGTTTGTAGTTACTAGCCGAATTACTTTTCCGCAGTAACTAGACCACTTTATCCGGGATAGCCTTTACCGAATCCCTTAACAGCTGATTCGGTTACATCATTATCCGACTCGTTACGGATTTGAGATTCCCCATCTTCTAACCCGGCTATCTCCGATTTCCTGCAGGACTGATTCGGATATGCCGAAGTTGCCCCCCGGCAGTTGGGAGGGTTCCGACGTTACAAACGATGACTTGGAATGGCTGCGGAACACCCGGCGTATAACTCCTAAAGTTATATGCCGAAAACCGGGGAAAGAACTCGAACCGGTCACCGAACCGGGTGAGCGCGTTGTATTTCTAACGCATTTCGAGCGCGGATTCGGACTCCCGGCGAGTGACTTCTTCCGGAGATTCCTAGACTTCTTCGGCCTGCAGCCTCACCACCTTCCGGCTAACTCCTTTGTCTCCTTGTCTGCTTTTACCTCCTTTATGGAGGGATATCTCGGTCTCTGGCCGACTGTCGAAACCTGGGCGAAGTATTTTCACCTCCAGAAGCATACCCCGGGTAGTGACCCGAAGGTGATGACCGCCTGTGGTTCGTCCAGCATTACCCCGAGGACGGGCTCCATCTTTCCCCGGATCACTGGCCTGGATACTTGCAAGAAATGGCAAAGGTCCTTCTTCTACGTGAAGAGCGTTGAAGGCCATGATGCTCTCAACTTGCCCGAGTTCAGGATCGAGCCCCCCACAGCCGAATTGAACTTCAGATATGATCCGGCTGACACTCTTGCGGAGCTTCAAATCATACATCAAACCTGGAGGATTTCCTGGAGAAGGGCCTGCTCTCGGACGATCTCCTCCGGGCCTTCGTCTGTCGCCGGGTCAGTCCTCTTCAACAACGTCAGCACAAAATTTGCCACATGAGTGGTCTGCTAGATCCTACCCGGATCAGCAAACATGACTCACCAGAGCTTCCGTCAAGAGACGGGTAAACGCCATTGCCTACACCGAGATGTCGGACAAGTGGTTGGGGCGTGGAGCCGTTCCACCGAGATGCACTTCCCACCACAGGTTAATTCACCATTCTCCGAATTAATCTACACTTCATCAAAATACCATTGGACTAACCCAGATTTGCCTTGACTCTACTGCAGCTGTTCGACCGCCAAATCACCGAAGATGGAGATCTCTCCACCAAAGTGTGGGGACGGATCGCAGCCCGCTGCGCGAGGGTGAAGAGGATGCGGATACGGATGATTATTTGCCGATTCCGCGCGCCAAGCCCATCCGCAAGGGTAAGCAACCGACTATTTACAACCTTTCCGAGATGAAGATGATGATTGCTGGATCCTAGATCCTATTGATGCCATTCCGATTTCATGGTCACAACCTTGTGTTCCAGCCAAACCGGATGCTCAAGGGACATCTCGGAAACGCCCTGATGCGTCCGGATCAGATGCCCCTCCAGCCAAGAAATGAAGAAAACTGCCTCCAAACCGAATCGGCTCAAGGCCATGCCTACTACCAAGGGGTAATGCCAATTTCATTTGCTTTCTTCCTTTATTAACCGAGTCATCTTTATCCGGTTAACTGTTTACTTTGCTCTATGCAGTGACGTCCTCGTCACCGAGCAAACTCATTCATCCATTCTTTCTCCCATTCCTCCACTGGATACGGCCATGGAGCACCAGTCTCCTGAAAAGGCTGTCACCTTCCCCGCTCGGGCCACAACTGCCAAAATTCTCCGCCGACTCTCGTTCCAGAGTCGGTTATTGACCTGGAGATGAGGAAATCTCGGGTTCTACCCGAGATTCAACTTGGCCCCGCCCTCTGAAGGAGTTGGAGAAGGAAAAAGCTAAGACTTCGGCTAAGTCTTTGACTAAGCCGGATCCTCGCCTACCCCAAGGCTCTGAATCAAGAGCAGCAGAAGAAAAAGAAGAAACAGCAGCAACAACTCTCGAGAAGCAGCAGAAGCAGCAACAGAAGTACTAAACCACCACAGCAAGCGTCCCAGAACCAACCGAGGCAGCCAGATCCAGCCAAGACCCGGGCGCATCGCCTCTACCTAAGCCGACTCAGGTCACCTTGGCACAACTCCAACCACCTCGGATAAGCAGTGGTTGCTAGCAAGCAGTTTCCGCCGCTCCATCAGCGACTCGGGTGCATGATCAACTCTCTGAGGCGATCACTCGCGCCCGCCTTAGTGGCCAGGTTCTGCCGAATCTCCGCACTCCGAGCGGCGACAACCTCGGCTCCGCAGAGCAATTTGTTAAAGCTTGGAATGCTGCGGACCTTGCCGAAGGCTCAACTACTTCAGCGTCGCCACATCCGGCTGGCCCTAGCCGGATGTTTCAATCTCTACATTCTGTGCAGGCCTCGGTCACTGAAGCTAACCGGGTCTTCGAGGTAACTTTGCCGAATCCTGCTTTTATTTCATCATGATCAATCTACACTATTCCCAGTCCCCGAGATTCGGGTCGAACGACTGATACTCCTCCGAGTAAGAAAGTCATTCGGCTTGAATCTCTAAAACTTGATCATGAATTTTGTCTTAGCCGAAAAAATCGTGGGACTCCCAGTCCCCGAGTCTCTTTTCCAATTGAGTCGGTCAACTTTCTTTTTATTATCTCGGGCCTCCAGTCCCCGAGATTCGTTTTGGCTCCATGCTGCTAGTCTCGGGTGCCAGTCCCCGAGACTCTTTTTACGCCATTAACCTTTTTCTTTCAGGAAACCACGACTGCTCGCAGCCGGATCTTTAAGCAGCTAGTCCTGCAGCACCAGGCCCTCCAAGCTTCCTTCGATGCGCAAGGTGAGGAGATGAAAAAGAAAGATCAGGAGCACAAGCGCGCTTTATCGGAGGAAAAGTCAGAAGTGACTCGGCTCCTGCGGGAGCTTGACCGGGTTGGAAAAGTGAAGGAAAGCTCAAGAAAGACCGGGATACGCTGCAGAGGGAGAAAGACTCGATCCAGAAGGAGCGAGATACTTTCAAAGCCGGGCTTGCAAACGGGCCGAATTGGACAAGAAAATCCAAACGGTCGTTGCAGACGCTGAAGCCGAAGCTAAAGCGGCGAAAGATGATCTGGCTGCTCACAAGGCGATCAGCGCGAAATGGCTGGCTGATCTTGCTAGCCTCAATGAAGACATGGATCGTAAGTTTGCCGAATCTCCTCTTTCCCTCTGCTCTTATCCGACACATAATTTGTGTTCCCTCTCGTTTAATTCGGTGTTAGCTTATCTGAATGTAGGAGAGTTTACCAGCATCCGGCTTCAAGCCGCCAAAGCTGTGAGAGATGCCCGAGCTGAGAGAGCTAAGTTAGCTGGAGCTCCCCTACCAGAGACGTGGGATATCGAAGATCACATTACTGCACTTAAAGCTCGGATTGCTCCTTTGAAGGAGTCCCACATTGATCTGTTCAATGCAAGTCTCAAAGCTCACCGAGTCTTGTTTCCTGAAGCTCGGCAAGTCCGGTCTGCGGACGAGCTAATCAAAGACCTGGATCAGGCGGAGACCCGGTTAAAGCAGTGGAGATCTTCGTCCGCCCGCGCTGGTGCTGACGCAGGTTTGCTATTTATCATGTCTTGGTATGAGCTGATTGATCTCGCCAAAGTGCGCTCCCTTCGCGAGGGTTCTTCATGGGCTTCAGATCCGAACCGGATCAAGATCCGCGAGGAAGCTGCCAACTTTATGGCCGAATTTGCAAACACCAAGCATCTTGATCTGAAGCTCCGGTCTACTCGGATGGGGAAGAATCTGAAGAAGAGGAATCAGATGCCTCCCTTGACGAATACGCCGAGTCTGAGGGCGAATCTGGTGATTCGGCTAACTCTGCCGAACAACCTCGTATCAAGTCCACCAAAGTCCAGCTTCTGACTCGGCCAAGACTGCCGAACAATCTCCAGCCAAGACTTCCAAGATGCCAGCCACTGACTCGGCTGAAACTGCCGAACAAGCTTTAGTCCAAACTTCCAAGACGCCAGCCACTGATTCGGCTGAGACTGCCGACAGTCAAGACCGCCAAACTTCAGTTGATCCGGATGCTTCCGAGTCTGCCAAGCCTTCAAGCTCTCCGTCCAAGGTCATTCCTGCAAGTGAGGGTCCTCTTTCAACCGAGGTTCCTCCATCATCCGAGTCCATCCCTGCAACCGAGTCTCCTGCAACCAGGCTCCTTCCTGAATTATCTTAATGAAAAACATTAAATCCCCGGTATGCCGGGAGCAGATGTAATATACAATTTAAGTTCTTCCGAGACTACTTTTATTTTGCTTAATGTGATCCGGACTAGGTTTATGTTGGATCATCTTAAACCGAGTCCCCGAGTCTGTTTTCTTGTTTACTATTTTTGCCGAATCTTTGCTCTTGTCTACCTTTTAGGTGTTGACAGTCGAGTCACAAGATAGGAATCATAGCATACAATACTTGAAACATGCGAGTTGTGGTTTAGAATCATCTAACATAAACAAAAAAGAAATAACAGGGGTTAGTAAACGACATGTGCCGAATCGGTTTTGGACCGAGTCCCCGAGTCCATTTTCATGTTTCCCATATTCCCCACCTCTGCTCTTGACTACCATTTTGGTGTTTGTCAGTCGAGTCACGAGATCAACAACACAGCATACATTACTTGAATTTTGGGACGAGGTTCAAAACAATCCGACACATGAACGGTATGGACAAAACAGTAATAAAAAACACATGCATAAGGACGAGGCAGTCCCCGAGTCCAGACTCGGATTGCCGAAATTTCATTTATGATAAACTGAGATACATACATTGCGCCCTTAAGAGTAAAAGGGTCGAAGCAGAGCTACATTCCAGGGTCGCTTGGTTTCTTCTCCGGGTCTGTCCAGGCCATCCTTCCTTGGTTCCTGTGCATCTACAAGGTAGTACGAGTCATTGTGCATAGCCTTGCTCACAATGAATGGTCCCTCCCATGGAGGTGATAACTTGTGTCGGCCTTTGCTGCGCTGCACCAGCCTTAGTACTAGATCTCCCTCATGAAACACTCGAGGGCTGATCTTCCGACTATGATAACGTCGGAGACCCTGCTGGTATATTGCTGTCCGAGATAGGGCCAATTCTCTTGCTTCCTCTAGCAGATCCACTGCATCTTCCCGGGCCTCTTTTGCCTCGGTTTCGGTATACATTGTCACCCTTGGTGCATCATATTCTATGTCAGTGGGTAGCACTGCTTCTGCCCCATAACCAGAAAAAATGGCGTATAGCCAGTTGACCGATTCGGCGTGGTCCTTAGACCCCATAGTACTGATGGTATCTCATCTATCCAGCACCCCGGAGTCTTTACCAGAGGTTCTATTAACCGGGCTTTTATCCCAGCTAATACCAAAGCATTTGATCTTTCCACCTGTCCATTGGACTCTGGGTGTGCCACTGAGGCTATGTCTAACCGGATCCCCTTATCCATGCAGAATCGGGCAAACTCTCCCACAGCAAAGTTCGTGCCATTATCCGAGATGATGCTATGGGGGTAACCGTATCTCAAAATGATTTCTTTCAGGAAAGTTACAGCCGAATGACCATCCACTTTCCGGATTGGTTTCACCTCTATCCACTTGGTGAACTTATCCACCATCACCAGCATATGTGTCATGTTACCCCTAGCCGGCTTGAATTCTCCCACCATATCCAAACACCACACAGCAAACGGCCAAGTGATAGGAATTGTTTTGAGCGCCGATGCGGGTAGGTGTGTCTGCTTGGCAAACCTTTGGCATCCTTCACATTTTCGGACTATGTCCTCTGCATCTGCATGAGCAGTGGGCCAGTAAAACCCATGCCGGAATACTTTAGCCACCAGGGCTCTTGTACTGCAATGATGCCCACATTCTCCTTGATGTATCTCCAGGAGCATCTCCTTGCCCTCGGCTGGCTCCACGCAACGCTGTAGCACCTCGGTTGCACTCCTTTTGTATAACTCCTTGTTGATGATGGTGTAACCCTTGGACCTCCTCTGCACTCGCCTAGCTTCGGTTTCATCATTTGGCAAACTCCCCTCCGACATGAACTTCATGATTTCTTCAGCCCACTCCGGTACTGGATGCAAAGGGAATAAGTGCTCATCTATTTCCACTGGTTCGGCCGCCATTATTTCTTCTATCAGTTCTGTCCATTCCCTAAGATTCGGTTAGCACCATCTTCCTCTCTCTCCTCTTCCCTAAGATTTGGTTAGTTCCCGAGTCTCGGTGCGCAGTCCCCGGGTCTTCCCAAATGTACCCGACATCAACATTCATAGGAACAGCTTCAGATTCTTGCTTTGGGATAAAAATTGACTCGGAATCAGGCGAAGGCTTGATTGAAGGGATCCTTAGGTGATTCAAGGATATCCCGGGTGGGATTGCATCCCTAGACGACCCGAGTTTTGACAGGATATCAGCAGCTTCGTTCTCCAGCCGAGGTATGTGCTTGTACTCGCAGCCTTCAAAAAATCCTGAAATTTTCTGGACATGAAACGATATAGTGCCATATTGGCATCAAGGCATCCCAATTTCCAGAAGACTGCTGCACCACTAAATCTGAATCACCAAAACATTCTATCCGGCGGATGCCGATGTCCTTAGCCACATTAAGCCCATGGATCAGTGCCTCATATTCGGCCACATTGTTTGATGCTGAGAAATGAATCTGCAACACATATCGCAACTGATCTTGCTTCGGTGATGTGAGTACTATCCCAGCACCTAGTCCGATTTTGGTTTTGGAGCCATCAAAGTGCAACTTCCAGTAATTGTAATCCGGCTTGGGTGGCTCATACTGCATCTCGGCCCAGTCACAAAGGAAATCCGGTAAAGCCTGAGACTTGATAGCATCTCTTCTCTCATAATGCGGGGTGTAAGGAGACACTTCTATTGCCCATTTGGCAACTCGGCCAGTCGCATCTTTGCACCCAATGATCTCCGAGATTGGAGCTTCGCATACTACGGTGATCGGGTGCTCCTGGAAGTAATGTTTCAACTTCTTGGCCGCCAGGTATACACCATATGTCATCTTCTGGTAGTGAGGATAATTTGCTTTGAGGTTGAGATCACCTCGCTTAAATAGTACACCGGTCTCTGCACGGATTTACCCTCCTCTTCTCGCTCTACCACTATCACCACACTTACGACCCGGTTAGTGGCCGCAATGTAAAGTAGCATTGGCTCATTCGGCAAAGGTGATGCCAAAATTGGTGCAGTGGACAACATCTTTTTTAATTCATTGAAAGCCGAGTCTGCCTGCGGGGTCCATGTGAACCCGGTGCTCTTTTTCATCAATTGATACAAGGGCAAGGCTTTTTCTCCTAGCCGACTCACAAACCGACTCAACGAGGCTAACACCCGGTGAACTTTTGTACATCTTTTAGACATTTAGGCAATTTCATTTTTCTATGGCTCGGATCTTAGCCGGATTCACCTCAATACCTCGGCTCGATACAAGGAAACCGAGCAACTTTCCAGCCGGGACACCAAAGGTGCATTTATCCGGATTCAATTTTAACCGATATTTTCTCAAGTTCACAAATGTTTCCTCGAGATCCTCGAGGAGAGTGTTTTTCTTTAGTTTTGATGACGATATCATCGACATACACTGCACATTTTTGCCCATTTGGAGTGTAAGCATTTCTGCATACATCTCTGATAAGTTGCACCGGCATTTCTCAAACCGAAACACATGACACGATAGCAATACGCCCCATACGGGGTAATAAAAGCAGTCTTTATTTGATCTTTGGGGTTCAGTGGTATCTGGTGAAAACCAGAGTACGCATCAATAAAAGACAACAACTCACACCCAGCAGTAGAATCGATCACTTGATCAATCCGAGGTAAAGGAAAGGGATCCTTCGGGCACGCCTTGTTCAGGTTGGTGAAGTCGATGCACATGCGCCACACCTTGACCACCGCTGGTTCGTCCTTCTTCTTCTCTACCAGAACCGGATTGGATATCCAGTCTGGATGCAACACCTCCATAATGAATCCGGCTGCAAGTAGCTTAGCCAGCTCATCAAGCACCACTTTTCTTCGATCATCTGAGAGACGCCGAGTCGGTTGCCTCACCGGCTTCACATCCGGCCTGACAAATAAAGAGTGCTCTGCCAACTCCCTCGGAACACCAGGCAGGTCCTTAGCCGACCATGCAAAGATATCCCGATTCTCACGGAGGAAGTGACAGAGCGCGCTTTCCTATTTCTCGCCCAACCCGGCACCAATGATGGCCATGCGCTCCGGATTCTCCGGGTCAATGGGGATCTTCTTTGTCTCCTTGGGCACCTCAAATGTTGCACCTGCATCCGGATTGGTCATAGCCAGCACGCCGAGCTGAGCTGACTTCGCCATTGCCACTACTTCATGCATCTTGCTCTTCTCAGCTTGGATCACCAATGACTCGGCTAAGGTGGAACCGACCGTGGCACACTGTATGGCCTTCTTGTAATCTCCCGCAACGGTGATGATACCATTCGGGCCAGGCATCTTCATCTTGAGGTAGGCCACATGAGTGGATATCATGAACTTGGCTAATGCGGCCTGCCGAGCAGAGCATGGTATGGGCTCTCCAAGTCTACCACCTCGAATTCGAGACTCTCAAGTCGGTGATTGTCCTTGGTACCAAACAGCACATCTACCCAGATCTTACCCATTGGGGAACAAGACACCCCGGGTACTATACCATGGAAGGTACAACTGCTCTGCTGCAACTGATTCGGCGAATACCCAACTTGACCATTGTGTCCCGATACATGATGTTTATAGCACTGCCATTGTCAATCAAGACTCGACTGAATCTCACGTTAAGCTTGGGTCCAACCAAAGTCGGATCCACCACCAGTGCATAGTTTCCTGGGCTTGGCATAACCTGGGTTATCAGCCCTGCTCCAAGTGATCTCCTGCTCGGACCAGTTCAGGTATTTTGGGACTGCTGGTGACTGCATTCACCTCCTTCGCCCTTCGCAGCTGACTTTTCTTGTCAGTTGGCTCGGTCACAAAAACCACATAACTTTGATGAGCCTCCTTGTAATCATTTCCGGGGTATCCACCTTGCCGACTCGGACCAGCATTGTTGTTGCCTCCCATATTTACCAGGTTAACCGGCTTTGTGGCTGCCGGCCTTGGAGCTCCTGCGTTCACCGGGGTTGCATTGGCTCCGGTTAAAGGCATATTCGGCCTGAAATTCGGTCTAGGAGCACCTCTCTGAGGTGGCCCTCTCTGACCTTCCGCCTGAATGCGATGATGCCAGCTACAATTCCGAGTTGAATGATTGGCCGGCTTGCGTGGGTCTGTTGTGTGATAACAGCAAGGCCCGTCTATCTTGCCTCAAAAGTTAGAGGTGGACTCGGTCCATCCCACACTTTCTTTGGCCAGGCACCTTGATTCGGCCTCCAAGCTGGACCCTCTTTTTTGTCTCTGACTATCTCCTGCTCCAGGATGGTCCATATTCACTGCAGCAACCTGATCTGAACCGTATCTATAATCCGGATCTCTTCTTTTGTAACCGAATTCATGTCGGTCACTGGGCCTCAATGGTCCTGTTCGGTTGTTAACCGGTTGCCTCCTGCTTGTTCCCACTGCATCCAATGCTGGCTGTGTCGGATCACCAAGAGCATATGTATCTGCTATCCGGATCGTTTCCGCCAGGTCTTGGGCATATCCCTCTGGAGCTTCTGCCAAAGCGGGGTGCCATGTCGGCAACCCTGCGCAAACCAAGAAATGCCTGCTCCTCCACGACACCTTCGCAAGAATTGCGAATGTTGCTCCACCGAGTTAAGAATTCTCGGTCTGTTTCCCGCTCTTCCTGCTTGCACGCAGCCAGAGCTGAGGTCGGTTTGGCCTCTTGTAGTGCTGGAGAAATTGCTGTAAAACGCCTGTTCCAAGTCCATCCAAGAGTTGATACTACCCGGTGGTAAGTTATTCAGCCAAATCCGGGCTGGCCCTTCCAACATATGCGGGAGATACCGGACCGCCCATCGGCGATTGCCCCCCGCAATGTGCACTGAGGATACATAGTCTATCAGCCAATCCTGCGGCTTAGTGCTGCCGTTATACGGCTTTGTGTTTCGGCCAAGCTGAAACAACGGCACGCTCGGCTCGTTCATGATCGAGGCCCAAAGCATGGAGGACCTGGTGGGCCTTGCTCTTCCAGCTTCTCGGACTGGTAAATCCTATCCAACTTGAGACGCTGATCATCCGGATCCAATGCCCGAGGTCCCAGTCTCGATGCAAGTGCATTATCATACGTCTGGTATCCGGCTCGCGCCATAGCCGAATTGCCATCATCATAGCGGTAGCCCGCCTGGCCACCACCTTGCTGCTGCGCTTGCACCATCACTTGCTGCCCAGGAGGACGAGGTGGTTGACCTCGGCCAGCCGAATTACCCCTTCCGGCTCCCGGATAACCTTGTCGCCATTGTTTCTGCTCTGGCCACCTCTTCCTTGAGCTGCTAGCTGCTTGCCGGCATACTCAGCATCATAGGTCTGCAGCTGTTTGCTCTTGCCCGAGTTCACGCTCTGGGCCCGGTCAACTCCGACATGCGGGGATGACGCCTGCCCCTTGGATTTCTGGCTAACAGCCTTAGCCGACACTACTACCCGAGAACCACCAGCGTCCGGATTAGCTTTCCGGTAAGCCTCATTCTGCCTGTTACACACATCTACTAGCTCATTGACTCTCTCTGCCTGCTTTCGCCAAGCGTCCCCGGTTAGTGTACTCAACTCGGCTCGCGCTGCCGCTGCAGCCCTAAGATTCTTGGCCGGGGAGCTATACACCGGCTTGCCTGTGCCAGATCTATGACTAGTAGCCTTACTGAGCTCGATCTTGCGGCTCTAGCTAACTCGTCATTGAGGTCCTTACCCCTGTTACGCAATTCTGCTTTCTTGCGTGAGTGATGCACTACAGGAGTAAAACCATCGGTGATACCATTGGCAGCATTGTATTCTCTCATGTCTCTATCAAATGCTTGCCTAGATTCTACCACTAACCGAGCTTCTTTTTGCAACCTCAGGCGCTCTGCCTCTAGCTGAGCTACAGTAAGCTCTACGTTTGCTCCAGGTGCCACTGGCCGAGCTAACTTTTCCAGGACATCCTCTAAGGGAGCCTCCCTACTTGACATGCCAAGCGGGCCAACCGGATCCGGTTTCTCCTTTGGGAACTTCGCCGTCCGAGCCGGCTTGTCCACCAGATCAATTGGCGTGGCCAGCTCCTCGGGCATGCTCTTGCCGGCATCTCCTTTGCCAGCTGCTGCACTTGGTCCGGTCATCATCACCTCCACGCTACTCCCGGGGCGAGCGCTACGCCGTCCGAGAGCTGCGCGGAAAGAAGGAGGGTCCTCGGCCACGAGCACCTGCGCCGGGTACTCGCGGACAGGCTCGGTGGTGACGTAGGTGATGAAGCCGCCGAGCGTCATGAGGAAGCCATCAGCGGGGAAGGGTTTGTTGGCGAAGCACCCCGCGTTGTCGCTGATGAAGTTGAACTCGCCGATCTTGCAAACGAGCCCAGAAAGGACCCGCTCGCCTGAGCCAGTGACGGAGCCCGTCCGGAAGGAAACCCCAGCCAACGCCACTGCTTGCCCCACGGTGGGCGCCAACTGTCGTGGTGGTGTCACGGCAGATGCCATAGGATGGCTTAAGTTGGGGCTCGCTAGGACGTTGGGGGATCCGGGGAGGGTGTGCGCACTCAAGAAGCACGCATGAAGAACAACGAAGAACTCGCAAGAACAAGCAAGAACAAGCAAAACCAAGAACAACCAAAGCACACCAAGATGTACCCTGCTTCGGGGCCCTCTTGTGGAGGTAACACCCCTACTGCAGCACTAGCCTACTCTCTTTATATCTCAATGTGACAAGTACAAAGTGCTCCTCGAGCTGTATGAAGCAACAATGGTGAGAACTCTCGGAGGAAGATGGAACAAGGGGGAAAATGAGGCCTCTCCTTCGTCGTCCCTCGCACTGGAGGATGTACTGGTCTACTTATACACTAACCGGATTACCTTTTTGCCCCTGGCCGGAGATGATAATGGCATGGACAAGAGGAACAGGACAAGCTCTGGCTTCTGTCACTCAGTCCAGCTCATCGTCAGTCCAACGGCAGGTCTATCTTTTCCTCTTTGAGCTTAAACCAGCGTAGCCCACCGAAGCCTAGGCCACTGCTCTTTCCCGAAATGGCCGAGTCAGCTCCTAGGTTGCTGCGCTCCCAGGAATCCCGTGTCTCGACCTGGCCGTCAGGCCCTAGCAGGCCTATCTTGCCACTTCGGGCAATGGCTGCTGTAGCCCACCGGGTCTAGGTCACATCCTCTTTCCCGAATTGGCCGAGTCAGCTCCTAGGTTGCTGCGCTCCCAGGAATCCCGTGTCTTCTGAGCCTCGGGCAGGAGGCCTGCAGGACCCGTGAACTTACTGACATTACTCGGCCCTTGTGCATTGTCCGACATTGCTGGCAAGCCGGGTTCTTCCAGGCAACCCGGCTAGCTGAGCCGGATCTCTTCCCAGGCAACCCGGCTAGCTGAGCCGGATCTCTTCCTCTGATCCGGCTAGGCTTCGCCTGATGCCTCTTGGTCTCTCCCTGTATTTAAGCATGATCCGGTCCGAGTGATCCGGTTTGTGAGACCCGGATTGACCTTCCTTTCCACTTCATAGCTCCCGAACTACCTCTTTACCCTACCCGGGGGCAACCCCCCGACATGTTTGGTCCACGTTTGGGAAAAAACAGACAGTGTCCATGTTCGCCCTTTGTCCTCCCTTGTCTGCCCGGGGCCTAATCGACAGCCACATAATTAATCCCCCAGCCTAACATTCTCCCAATCCCCAAACCCTCCTGTGACAACAGCCCTCGCCGCCGCCACCAATGGAGGACGTCGGCCTGCCCAACCCGACGGCCACTGCCGCCGTGGTGAAGCCGAAGAATGGGAGCGGCTCACCGAGTCCGACAAGAGGGCAGCCCGTAGGGAGAAGACGAGGCAGCGCGTGGCCGAAGCAAAGGCCGCCAAAGCGGCGACGGCTGAGGCGGAAAGGATCGCCGCCCTACAGGCCCGCGCCAACACGGACATCACCGCCACCCGGGCCGCTACCCGAGTTGTGCTCATTCTCAATGGGGAGGTCCTTGACGCCGCACTTGCGGCAGTCGGCCTCGTCCCCGCTGTCGTGGCCTCGGCGACAAGTTCGGTCTCGCCCGCAGAAGGGAAGCATAACTTGCACCAAGAAATGTTTTCCCCTAGATATTTTTATGCGAACATAAACAATGCAATTCCTTTTTGCTAAGAAATCGAGAAGATACTTTTGTATTGTTCACTGTGCGTACCTCTGAAGTGGACCTGTTTTTTTGCTTGTCTTCTTCCCGGCAACAACTGCACTTTCTAACCAACCACTCTTTTGCAGAAAAAAAGAAGTGGAAGACCATAGCTTGCACCGACACCTTCCCAAATACTTCAGAGCTGATTACTGAGCCTATTTTTTGCGAATGATTATTGAGATTACTTAATACAACCGTTATTTATCTCGGCGGCACCATACTCGGGTGCATCTGGCTAGATCATTGTTCGTTTGGTTTCTCTTAAATCGAGCTTTTGATTTTTGTTTTGCTGTGCGAAAAATCCCTTAATTTATTCATTAAGTTTTCTGATAGCCGAAATTTTGATATGATTAATTGTTGAGTTCCTGATACATACTCCAATTGTGTTCTTTCACCCTATTTACTTTTTTTTTGCGAGGAAAAGTACAGTACATCAACCAAGAAACTGCCCAGAAAACAAAGAAAATACAACAAGGTCCCTCTGAACAGTGGCTTCGTCTTCACCGAGAAGAACGCCGCGCCGGCGAAACCTGCCGCGAAACCTCCATGGCCTTGAACTGGGAGGCTCCCCATCACGAGCAGGAAGACGAACACTCCTCGGTGCCGAAGCACCTCCACTCTTCACGATGGTCAACGCCGCCAACTTGGTCATCTGCACCGCACCCTTCAAGTCGTCAGCCGCCAGATCCGCCATCCCTCGGACTCCGGCGAAGGGGATGACCTCCCGAGCACTCCGAGGAGCCGCAGACGAGGTCAGAGCAGCAGATCCGCGGCGAGGCTCCACCGGAGCCGCACCAGCAGAGAGGTAGTCCGCCGCCACCAAAAGGCACGCCAACGCCGCCGCTACCACTCCAGCGCCGCCAGCCGCCACACCACCACGCACACCTAATCTACAAAGCACGGATCCGGGGATCCCCCGTCCTCCCGCCGCCGAAGCGGCCGCCGGAGGGCGAGGGATCCGGCGAATCGCCGGCTCGGAGCTGATGCGCGCGGTGTCGCCCAAAGAATCGCCCGCGATTTACTGTAGATGGGGAACGGGCGAGAGGTCCAAGCTCTCTCTTTTTTTTTCACCCTATTTACTTTACAAGAATGCTACAATTTAAGTTCCAAAACATATACTTATTTGCGTATAACTTCCTAGGTATGTTTTAGAATTAGAACCCAGTGTGAAGTAGTAAGTTTGATAGAGCATTACAAGAGTCCCTTCCCCGAACTGCGAATGGCATCTTCAGAACAGGGTGACCGGGTTTTGAAATCAGCTCTAGATATTTAGACTAAATCATAGGTGTAGCTGACTATTCTCGTGCACAACGGAAGCATGATCTTGGTCACGTTCCGACCGATCGATAGAGGATGTTGTACTGATTTCTATATATATAGAATTTCGCTTACATGTACTCCCTCCGTTCCAAATTAATTGACTTGCTTTTGTCCAAATATGGATGTATCTATACTTGTTAGGTGTCTAGATACATCTATGTGTAACCAAATGTGTGTCAATTAAATCCGAACGGAGGGAGTATGTAGTTATATAAGAGCCCTCATGCTCTTTATAACTTGTTTTAAAACTCCTCTGTGTGTAGCAATGTTCATCTTGCTATGTCCTTATTACGCGACAATCACGATCACTCAACAACCGCCGGCTTCCACCAAAAGGAACAGACAAATGAAAGTAAACGATCGAGACACGATAAGTTTAATTAGTACAGGATGATTAAGTCCATCTCATTGTAAAGGAGCTAACGCTACGAATTAATCTGGTTAGCTACCTACCACAAGCCAGTTCGTTAAATTCCACTTGTAACGCGTGCATAGTTAATGTACCTCCCGATGAGGATTATTGAAGAGGCATTGTAGTATTAGTTCACCGACCTGGTCTGGATGAATGTAGAACATGTCCTTGTTCTTATTCTACGGTCTCAATCGCGTATAAAAACGCACTTATTGGCTTCTCGCACCATAACAGCAAACCAAAGCAGGTTTTAGCGTGGCAGCAGCTTATAGAGCTAGCAATGGCACTCCGACGAGACTCCTTGTCTTCGTTCGTCTTCCTTTGCTTCCACCTGCTGGTGGCATCCCATGCAGTTCTGAGCTCAGCGGCCATTCTTCAAAACATCAACTGCTCGACGTCCGGCAACTACACTGCCACCGACGCCTATGCCGCCAACGTGAACCAGTTCTTCGCCGCGCTCCGGAGAACACCGTCACCAAGAACGGCGGCTTCTTCAACGGCACGGTCGGCCAGGGGCCAGACACTGTATATGGCCTCGCCATGTGTCCCGCCGACTACTCGCGTGCTGATTGCAGCGACTGCCTCACGGCCGCTGCTGCCAGCAACACTGGTGGCCTGCGGAGTAGCTGCCCCGGGAGCAGAACCGTGCTCGCCATGTTCGATCGGTGCCTCGTCCGCTATTCAGACGTCAACTTCTTTGGTAGACCTGAAATAGGTGAGTGTTTTTCCTTGTGACGGGGTCGTTTTATTTGATCCAAAGGGTTTTCAGCCAGGTGAAGACGATTCATGCAGACACACGTACGTATGGCCCGCAGTAACTTTTACTCGTTGCAGTAGGTTAAAATTGAAATATATTGAGTATATGTGTAATAGTTTAGAAAAAAATTACATCCGGAAATAATTTTCAGGAATAATTTTATACACATGCTTTTCAGCTTTCCTAAATATTTAACATAATTTCGCTGGTCAAGTTCAATTATTTTACTAAAGTATATCCAAAGCAACACTAATTTGTGGATATTGGGAGGTTTGTAATCGATTTTTTTAACATTTCCACACTTAATCATGGCTGCGACTTTTTGGTAGGGATGTATCATTATAGGTTAATTTTCACAACGAATCCACTTTATAGAATCCATATCCTATTTGAAAAAATCAGATGGATAAGGATATCTAATTCCGAACTGAATACTCGGATAGGGTAGATGAAGTGGTATGTAAAATAGCATCCGGTTATAAATTATTCAAAAATGAATTAGGATTATCCGATATTCTTAACCAGATATGGCACAACTAATAGTTAATAAGTTGCTGAGTTCGTGGGCTATGGATTACATTTTTTTTGGCTATTTATGTTATTGAATCATATGTTGATCGTATCTTAAGTCTCGTGTTTACGTTGTTGTATCCATATGGACCTATATATTTCATGTGGTCATGTTATATTTATTCATTCTAGCATGTTATCATTATTTATTCTATTTGTGTTTTGATGAACTAAATACATTTTTGGTTGTATGCTTTGTCGAACTACTTATATGTTTACCTATCAGATTAAATTTGTTTCCGTCCCAAGTCCTTTCCATTTCTATCTGAATCCGTGGTCCAATATATTTGTATTCAAATCAGCAATTGATCATTATCCGCTGTGTTTCAAATCTGATAAAAATATGGTAGAGGATATTATAAAGGAAAAAATCTGACAGGATCCGTTTACAACCCTACTATTCAGATCAAAGAACTTGTATGGGAAGTAAAGCTCATTAGAAGAGATAAAGTTTTCCCAGGAAGATTTCAACAAATATGGAGATGATACACATAACACATATATTTGTTTTGTGTTCAACAAAGCTAGATGTAAGATTGGTCTCGTAGTACTTGCTCGATTTTCCTCCCTTTTGCTATTGTTTTCATATATATCTTCAATATATAAAAAATGGTAGAGGTCCTTTGATCCGTGAACTCCCTCATACTTAACCTTCACTAACAAAAATGTTTGGGTACCCACCCTAGTAAAAACAGTATTGTGAGACTTGTTTGAGCTCTTTTTATCTGATTTTGTCTCTAGTATGAATAGGTGTTTACTGACAGTTTGGATATAAGTATCAGGCTAAATCCCATGTTATACATGGCAGCCCTTGTAGAATAAAAAAAATATGTCTTAAACAACTTGCCAAAATCCTTTTTGAAACATATCTTACATATTTATTTGCAAATTGCTGAAAATATAGTTACAAGTTAATGGGTTATTTGAATATTTTATTGTGCTACCTTGGTAACCATGTAAGAAAAACTGCCCGCCCATCATGAATCCAGCCAAAGGATATAATTGTTTGGTGTTATTAGATAGTGCATGTTTTCTAAAGACTTGGACTTCATAGAACAACTTAAGCTCATCTGATAGTTCAGAATAAATCTATTGTACTATTGTGTTCAACTTATTATTTTATAAAATCTTGATATTGATATTTAGTATCGATGGTACTGGCTAATCAAAAAATTATAATGAGCATACTATACTTTCTCGTGGGTAGGCGTAGCCAAAATCTTCAGATCTTCTGATAATGTAATTATAATACAATATACTAGTCAAACAAATTGTTGAATTAAATTTAGGAAAATTAATAATAACGGAATTATTATATATTCCTACATATATTACTGATAATGCAAAATATATGTAGACATTGGGATATAAGAAGTTAGAGTAAAATACAATGTAACGTTCTATGTTATGTTATGTTATGTTATGTAGAAGATCATATCATGAATAAATTTACAAAAGTTCACATGTGCGCATTCTTTTCTATATCATTTTTCTTGAAAAGGAGCCCAAGTTTCCCAATTTCATTCACATCAAATTGGGAAGTCAAGGTTTAAGTTCAAGTACCACATCCTTCCCTTAAGACCACGGCCATTTCCATCGTTCTTATGAAGGAAATACTACCACCAGCAACCCCACAAAAACATCTTAGGATTAAGATTATAACCACCAGTACGAAATTAAAGACACTACAGTTTGAACCTTAGAATTATAAGACATTGCAAAGACACTCCACTACATATCAACAAAACTTTATTCGACCCTGAACTGGGAAACACAAGAAAACTTTAAACATCAAACAATATTCTTCCTCAAACTATAGCCTCATCATTCGCAATCCTGGGACCCAAACCCTGCCTCATGTAAAAAATCTCAATGGCCAGGAGAACGAGTAGCTTTTACCCTCTGAACTCCAGGAACCACATAGAGATATTATAATGAGCAACAAAATAAAACTATCATATAAGGATCTCAACGATAAACCCATCGAAAGCAAGCTTCATTCCAAGCTTTCCAAATAGCCCACAGGAACCTTGTAATTCCTACTCAAATAATCAATCTAAATTTAACAACAAATATATTTATCCAAATAAGAAAATCGCTTAACTTGCTCGGCACAACTGCCAAATTGAAAGCACATTGTACAATATTCCATTTACGGAATTTAAATAAATTATACTACAATATTCCATATATACCTATAGTTTTTGGACAATGAAAAACATGCCTGGTCAAAATACTTTTCCTAAAGGCTAACCGCGTGAAGACTTTTCCCTTAAGAGGGACCTTCATACACCAAACTTTCTTAAAAGGGCCACTAACTTGTTTGCCATTCAAAAGAACATACATAGAGTACTAAACCCAAAAGAATCCAGGCTCCATTTACGTATCTTCTTTGTAAGAAAGGGTTATATACATTACTGCATAGACCAACTAACTGACACCATATTACCAGTCAGATCTCATAGTCCTTCGGAATTTCAAAGAATGCCTGACTTCAGAAAGCACACTCCACTGACAGCAATATTTTGTCTATGGGTAAGATCATAAAGTGTAGACAAACTTGGACATCAGAATTTATCTCCTATCCACGAATTCTCCCCGATTATAGTTCTTCTATCATTTACGTTTATCTTACGTACATGTATGATTGTTTTCTTAACTGTAAAAAACTTGGGGATACAATTTTAGCCAAGTTTATGATCTAATTGCTATTTCTCTGGGCAGGCGCCGTCTATGCGTCAGGTGGTGAAAGTGTTTCAACCAGTTGGAAGGACTACACGGACGAAGTGCAGCGTAGCTTGTCCGAAGCGACAGCGGGTGCGGAGATTTCGCCGCGGCGATTTGCGGCCAGCGTGGGGAGGCCATATGTGTTGGTACAGTGCACGTGGGACCTTCCGGCGGACAAGTGCAAAGAGTGCCTGGATGTGCTCACAACCAACGCGACGGACTTTTGGATCCTGAGAAGAGAAGGGCAACAGAAAAGCTACAGCTGCACTGTACGGTACAGCAACATGAGCTTCATGGTTGTGCCGTTCACTGCTGTTTCAGCACCTACGCCAGAATATGTACTTCCAAAAGGATATGAATCTCCCTCCAGCGTCCGTGGTGAGTTCTTTACATGTAGCCTAAGTCCATCCTTCTCGGTGCCACCTTTGCAGAGGAAGCAGCATCCTTTTTGTTGCGAAGCTCCACCCTGGTGTGGTGATAAGCATTTACTCTAAGTAGACAAGTACAAATGCACAACGTTTTCATTATTTAAAAGGTGTTCCTCTTCCTCAATGCTTCCTCACATCCCTCTTTCTCATCCTGCAGATTCCAAGATAACTACCATAGCCTCAGCTGTCGGTGCAGTTTTTCTGGTGATTTGTGTAGCAACTTTGATTTGTAATGTGCGCAATTTAAGAGCCCAACGTAACAAAAAAGGTATCGTGTGATCCTCTCGATCTGTGAATAATAATGTTTTATAGTGCATGTTTGTTTAAATTAACGAAGGTTTTAACTAAGCTGAACAAATACCTTTCGTAGATGCCATGACATGCACTAATTTATGTATTTGTAGATGATGTCCGAAGGTTCTCTTATCCGCAATTGGCGACAGCAACATCTAACTTTGCACCGGAGGAAAAGCTTGGAGCTGGTGGCTTTGGTACTGTCTACAAAGGTAAAATAGAGGGCATGGATGTCGCTGTAAAAATGATAAAGATGCCAGCTAAGCATGCCGAACAACAAGAAGTGAGGAAGGACTTCGAAAACGAAATTAGATTTATGAGCCCGCTTCACCACTGCAACATTATAAGTCTTATTGGTTGTTGCGAGGACAACAAAAATCTTTTACTTGTGTACGAGCTAATGGAGAACGGAAGCCTCGAGAACCAGCTTTACTCCACAGCTGGTGCCATGGATTCGGACCTTCACGGTGTGACGGTTCAAGGCAATATTTTGCGGCTAGATTGGCCAAAAAGGTACACACACACAAGTTCTATAGGTTTCTTTTTTTAGAGGAATCTGTGTAGTTAAATTTTAGTGCATTAAAAACCAATATATTGCTTACGCTCAAACATAATTGCTGATAGAGAATGCATCACGCGCGTTTCAGGAAAAGTATACTGATTGGAGTAGCCTCTGGTCTTGTATACCTCCACTATGAATGCAAGGAACGCCTCATGCATGGAGATATCAAGCCAAGTAATGTGCTGCTGGGCAAAAGCTTCAACGCGAAACTGTGCGACTTTGGGCTGGTGGCGCAAGTCAGCGATAATGAGACCTCACGCTCGACGGATAATATCCGTGGGACCAAAGGCTACGTCGACCCGGCATATGCGGACACCGGCAGGGCATGCGAGCAGAGCGATATCTACAGCTTCGGCATTTTGATGCTTGAGGTCGTATGCTCCGAGAGACCAACCGTGACAAACAATGGTGGCAAGATTGTGAACAACCTCGTCGAGAAGGTGAGGACATGCCATATGAGGAATGCTATTCTGGATGCAGCTGACAGACGGCTGAGGGGCCCGGACTCTGACGAGCAACTTGAGCGAGTGCTGATGATCGGGCTCTTGTGTGTCCAGCCGGACCCCAATCAACGTCCACACACCAGGAGAGTGCTCGAGTACTTAACAAGTCGGGCGGTTCAATTGCCTGCTCTCTCCACTACAGATTATACCTTTTCAACGATGAATGCGAGTAGAACATATGCATCAATCTCCCACAACAGCAGTGTAAGTGAAGACGACTACAGCACGTCATCCAGCCTGCCCCCTCAGCATTCACGAAAAGATGAAGACGCTGGCACGGCGTCCTTCCTAACAAGCCAGTGCGGAAGTTCAGCATAAATTCAAGCTACTTCCTTGATACTATGCTACCTATCCGTCTGTGTACCCATCGTCTATGCGTGAGCTTATGCCTGTTTTAGTACCTAAATGGGATCCACATCCATGTAATCAATGATACGATGTCTTCGATTGTTCGATATTAATCTTGTGATTCCATAATTATCGACAGAGTTTATTTACAATAGCCTGTCTCCACTCTCCAACAGTGTTACTAGAAGAACCTCTCGGGCATTGAACAAAAGAAATTTGAGCCGTGCTCTGTTCCATCTTTATTTGGGGAAAAGGTAACAAATCTGGAATGCCATTGCAGCGCTCTCTTAGACATTTGCTCAAACACCTGGTGGGCTGGAACCGAACCATCACAAGAATACATATTGATATTTCTAATTGCTGGTTGAGCCGAAGTAACAGAAAGGAGGATGGTTGGTGTGGGTACGTGTGAGCTATGAGCGCTAGTATTAAGAATTGCGAGATGGAGCAGAGAGGATAATACAAACCTGGATGGTCGGGGAATTTGGAGCGGAACTACCCCGAGGTCATGGTGGAGCTGCGGCTGCCACATACGGTGTTCGACGGATATCCTCCATGCCTAGTAGCGGAGATCCCCTACCGATATCTCCGATGATGACAATTTCTAGCATGAGAACGTGGCCGGCCGGGAGGCGGAGAGGAGATCGATGGCGGGGGTGCAGGCGCGTTCTGTTGCGTTCTGCCCTCTTTCCCGCTAATAGCCCGTCATAGCATTTTTTTTTAAAAGTAGCCCGTCATAGCATATTTGTTGGGGAGTCGATGCTAAATTTTAATACTTTTGTTTGATATGTTGCTATTGGCGAAATAGTATGCTACTGTATATCGCTCTATTCGTTTTCAACCGAGCCGAATTTACCAGGTTACTTCCTTTTTGTTACTTCTTTTTGTTGGTGATGAACTGAAATCTGCTCGTTTATCTTGAATCGGAGGATAACATCGCTAATGCTGATAATTCTTTATTAGTAATTTATGAATGTTATTGACCCGTGGGATGTTAATGTTAGAATCTCAATAATTGAGAATTTTTTGTATATAGTTATGCATATAATGTTATGATATTTTTATACTATATCTCATTCATCTTATTGAAATTCCTTATTTTTGAGTTATATCTGTTTTTTAAAAGCTATATGAAATATAACACACTAAAACATGTATATCATCTTTACGAGACCGTCGCTATTTCTCTTAACATGCTACTCCCTCCGTATGAAAATATAAGATGTTTTAGCATTCTGGACCCATATGTATCTAGAAATGTTCATGTGCAAGATTCAGTCTAGATACATGTGGGTCGAGAAAAAACATCTTATATTTTGAGACGGAGGGAGTATTTTTTTTACCTTGATTTTCTCTAAGTAGGTCCTGATGCGTAGTGCGGAATATTTCCCGTTCTAGGTAATTGCCAATCACGCATGTGACTAAGGATTTAGTTTAATTCTGGATGATTGATTAAATCAAAATGACTAATCTAGTGGTGCTAATTGGTGGGTGTATGTTTAGTGGGATGCATTTAAGCAAACATTACATGACAGAGATATCTAACTAGTCTTCAGTGATTATAAAATAATGTCTAAAAAAAAGAGCAAATAGATCATCAAACTCTTTCTTTTCCATGATACATGCTGCACTTTTCTGAATGCGGCCCTATAAAAATTATGTAGATACCAAACCATGAACCTATAAATACCAACTAGAGTGAGTTTAAATTTGAACCGCAATGCCAAGGCTACGCACACGATGTACCCATTAAAAAAAAGACCTCGGCATTAAAATAATCAACCAACCTTGACAAGAGTATCAACACGAGTATTTCCAAATCACTATTGTCGAGGACATAGCAGTCATGACAAATATTGCATGGACAATGCTCCTGGCGGCAACATAAGAAAAAAATCCAAGCTGACAAAGACAGGTCAAAAGGACCGAAATTTAATTTTCCAATACCACTGTTAGCATTGGAAAGGAGATATTCGAAGGAAGTGCCGTAAAATCACTTATCTTAGACTATACCATCTCCATTGACATGGAGGGCAAAAATAAGACTACAACCAAAACCCTAACCTAATCTATTAAAAACAGACTAATCTATTAAAAACGCTACATTTATTAAAAATCCACTCATAAATTAGGTTCCCATCTTCCCGACACCAACGAGACTGACCGCAAGAGGAGGGGAAACAGACGTGTGGAGGAGGGGGAGGTGTGGAGGTGGAGGCGGAAGTTAGGTTTTCTTGGAGAGAGGCGACGGCTTCTTAATAGTAGTGGAGATAGAGGAAGTACAGATCAAGGTGGCCGGAACATATTATTGCGGCACTATTAAACAGTTCAAACAATACCAGCAAATAAACCTGTATTTGTGAGAAAAAGGAAATAGGACTCCGGGATTAGCTCCTTGAATTACCCATTCCGCAAATCGCCGGGTCTCCGTCCTTATATATAGATCAAACATCGATATAGTGATCGTTAGATGCAATCTTGCAATACGCACGAGATCACCGAATTGTCTCAGCGGCCGTCGATATTGCGATCGTTAGAAGCAACAACACATACGAAAAGGAAATCACGAAATTGTCACAATCTCGAGAGGGATACCTAGCTTGTTCTACTTCTTGCCTGTCTGCTAGCCGGGCTTATAGCTCCTATGCGACGTTTTTTCGGCGAATTGGAAGCAGAGCGACGTCTTTGGAGAGAATAGCTCTCGTGCGACGGATCTGAGCGCGCAAATAGCCCACGACCAACATGGCCCTTAAACGCGTCTGATGTGCTCGTTAGCTGTTAGGTTTGGGGGTGCCTGCTAAGTTTGGGAGCGTCAGACCCACCACTTATCCACGTAAGCGTGGGACCCACCACTTATCCACTCACCGCGTGGGATCCACCTCATCGTAGCTAGACAAGTACCGCGTCCGTGCCCGCCCGCCCGCCGCCGCCCATTGCTTCCCCTTTCCCCGCATCTCTCTCTTCTCCGGCGACGAAGCGCGGATGTCTAGCTCCTCCGCCGCGCAGTCAAAATGGCCACGGTATGGTGTAGTGCCGCTGACACGGTGCCCTGACTGCCCACGCCCGGAGCCTCTCAAGCGTTGGGTCAGTAAGACTGACGACAATGGCAATCTTGGGCGCGAGTTTGTCAAATGCTTGAGCAAGATGCATGCCGGAAGGGATGGAAAGGTTAGATCTCAGTTCTTTCGCAGCCGTTTGCTTTGATTTCACCACAATTTGTTTTTTCTCGTCGAATTTGGGAAATTTTGAATTTAGGGTTCATGTTGTTGTTTTCAGATCCTGAAGAAATGTGGCTATTTCGAGTGGATGGATGCATATTTAGAGAGGCTTAAATTTGAGGGCTACATTGATTCGAACGGGGCCGCAACCTGGGAGCTCAATTTGGGGTTGCCGCCGGTGGGCGTGGAGATCTTGGGAAGCTCGGACATAGGTGCGCCCGGTACTAACAGAGAGGTGACGAGGAATGCGCGCAATGGTGAACTGCCCTCGGAGTCTGAACTGAACCAGGAACTGAAGAAGATCAAGAAACATCTAAAGCAGATGATTGATTTGCAGAAGCAGGCAAATATGATGGCAGGTGGATTTTATTGTTGTATCGTTGTTCTGTTTTTCTTTTACTTGTTGTGTATCCGTCGTTAGGGCAGAGGACGCGATCTGTGCGCCATGCCAAGTTCGTGTAACTTAATCGAATCGAAGCAGCAATTTGGGAAGTTTGTGAATTTGTTCATACAGTTTGTGTTCTTCAGTTAACAGTTCAGATAGTTAAGTTCGGTCGACAGTTCTGTTTTCAGTAGAAAAAAAACGTTCTGGGCTGCCAGATTAGATGTTGTGCCGTGAGAAAACAGCCCAACAGTTCATACCAATGTTTTGTTTTTCAGTAAAAAAAACTTTCTAGGCTGACGAATAGATGATGGGCCTTGAGAAACTAACCAGATCCAAAAAGAAAAAAGCCCACCCCCGTGTGGGCACTTTTTTGTATAGCATAGAGGCACACATGTTTAGGAAAAAATGCTTGGATTATTCCTGTAAAATAAAATTTTGCGTAGAGGCACACATAGAGGCAAATGCATATATATTTACTTGTTTTAGCTTGTTGTAACTAGGCAAACATAGAGGCAAACTTATTTACTTGTTTTCGCTTGTTGTGAACTTCGATGCAGCCTTCAGCCAGGAGTCGAAAAGGGCATCTATGGGCATGATTATCGGAGACCACTCAGCAAAGGTGATCTGCTCAGTGACCCACCGTTTGCCGGATTGCGAGGACGCCGAAGAAGCTGAAGCCAGAGCTTTGTTGCTTGGTCTCCAGGAGTGCCTGAAGTCTGGTATTCGGCCGTCCGTGGTCGAAACTGATTGTGCTGCGGTGTTCACCGCTGTTAATGCTGCGAATAGAAACCTGTCAAAACTCTGCTTCATTTACAGGGAGATTGACAGGCTGAAAAATTCTGTTGCTGCTTTCAGTATGTCGCTGGTTAATAGAAATTGTAATAGGGTAGCTCATGAGCTAGCTAAGCTGAATTGGATGGAAGGAACTGATGGTTTTTGGTTTGATTCTGTTCCAAACCAAATCAGCCCTTTTATCAATGTCAATTGTAATAGGTTATTGAGTAATTGAAAAACCCTTAAAAATCAAAAAAATAAAAATTGCTTCGGCAAAAAGGTAGCACATGTTTTACTTGTTTCCCTTGTATTAGCCTTTGAATTTTGTTACTTGCATGGCAAAAGGCAAAAATCACATATTTTGACCTTTCAAAAAAAAAATATTTCTGTTTCTTACATGGCTCATGCAAAAAAATATTTTTAACGAAACAAACATATTAGGACCAACAATACATTTTGTTAGACAACATAGTAGCACTAACAGCATCACACATATAACTTGTGCCCTCTTACAACTTACGAACCTTACACGATGACTAGCATCGACTCAACACATAGATATATAGCCCGATATATAGGGGCATCATCTTACATGGAAATAAACTAAAGAGGGGCATATATGCCCAAGCAAGCGACAAACCGAAACAAACATGGAAATAAACTACATGGAAATAAACAAACCGAAACAAACATGGCAAACAAACATATAACAGCTCCTCCTTAACTCCTCCTTGACTTTTCCTTGGCTCCTCCCTCGGGGTGGCTCACTCGTCGTCCTCCATGTTGTAGGGGAGGGTGTGAATGTTGCCGTGGTAGCGGAAGATGTCGCTGAAGTTCGTGTAGATGTTGAAGTTCGTGAATGCGATGAACTCGCACCCATACCACCACACCTGCCCGAGGAGGTGGTAAGCGTCGAAGTTGTTGGTGAAGGTTATGTAGTAGCCGATGACGAGACCGTTGTTGCCGTCATGGAACTCCTCGAGCCGGAACATGCGCGGCGAGCCCGGAGGGAGGTGGCGGTAGCCGCACGAGAGGAAGAAGTGCGCCCAATCCCTTGCGCCCCTCCACCTCGAGAAGGCCCACACGCGCAGCTGGTTCTCAACGAGGACACCGGGCGGATACCGCATTTCCGGCACGGTGGCAGGGCGTTGGAAGCTCGGGCCGTTGAACTGCATGGTGGCTAGGGTTTGAGAGAAGAGGAAGGATGCGGCTTGAGAGATGAGTGTGAGAGAAGAGGAAGAAGAGGGGCCCTTATAAAGCCGTGGTGTGAGAGGAGAGGAAGCAGCGGTGGCATTTTCCCTCCGTCGACGTGGCAGTTATTGAATTGAGTGGGAGAGCATCCAAAGCGCCATTTGACTTGGAGAAGATGAAGGAGACGAGCGGCGCGACGGGCGGACGCCGTTCAGACTACAACGCGGGGCTGCATCGATGCGACGCGGGCTCCGTGCCTCTTTCAGACTGCATCGCTGCTAATAGCGTAGATGCGACACTTTTTCTGAATCGAGAGGTGCGCAGGGCTACGTCGAGGGCTGCATGCATGCGACATTGCATGCATCGGGCTTGTGAACGGGGCCCACTGGTCAGTGGCAATGGGTGCATGCAAGTACGTGGTGGCACACACACGAAGTCAGCCATTCCTACGCCGGGTCCATGCACCGCGTCATTTAGTGTCGTTGGATCCTAGTGAACGGTTCAGATCGAATGCACGGGCCGATCCAAACCCCCACCAGTTGAACCAATCAGTGCTCCACGGATTGCTAGCCAATCAGATGGCAGAACAAGCGCATACACGGATCGGCGCGTCACATGCGCACGGAGCTAACCCTAGCGCCTGATCCCAACCATCCACACAGAGCGATCAACGGTCCAGAAGGGGGCGGGGTTTCAGACGGGGTTTCCGGGGTTTAGAGGGGTTTTGAGCTAGGGTTCTGAGTTAGGGTTAAGCATAACTAATTAAAAAAATCAAAAAATATAAAACTTGCGCACACAGTCTTATTATGTTGTATAGCAACGAGACAAAAATATAAACATGATTTACATACATTTTTACGAAAAAAGCCTTAAATCAAGTGAGAGACCTCGATCACTTAGGGTTGAGCATAACTAATTCAAAAAAAATCAAAAAAATATAAAACTTGTGCACATAGTCTTATTATGTCGTGTAGTAATGAGGAAAAAAAAGTTTATATACATTTGCATGAAAATGCCTTCAACAAAATGTGATTCCTCGTACAATGTAGTATGGATTTCAAAAGAGAGAGGACGTGTGTTCTAGTGACTAGGGTTGAGCATAAGTAATTCAAAAAAATCAAAAAATATAAATCTTGTGCACATAGTGTTATTATGTCATATAGGAACGAGAAAACAATATAAATATGGTGTAAACTTGTTTTATATATGTTTTTCTATTAAACAATGATTTCTGAAAAAAGAAATGAAACAAATAGAAAATTAATTCAATAAATAATGAGAGTTCATATTTACACTATATAGGTAGAATATATGTCTAGGAATAAAATTTGGATGATTTAGACAAGATGCAAAAAAAAACCCTTTTTAGAAATGGGTCCATTTACTCTACCTTAGGAGGTCATTGAAACACATTTTTCATGACTATGAGTCTAACTTAACAAAATGGCTCGGAATGATCAGATAACAACCATATTTGAGTTGAGGCAGCATTGAAACATCATACCCCAGCCAAAATTTGAACTTCAGTCCAAATTTGAATTTAAACCAAAATTTGAATTTTTATTCAAATTTGAATTTCAGTTTGAAAACAATAACAAAACAAGTTCGAATAGAAACATGTGGATACATAGTGCCCAAGAAATATTATTACATGCCATAAATTTTCAAATGACCAATAGTTTGCAGTTCTACCTCTTCCGACCACGCCGTGTACCCTTCTTCGCCTTAGCAATTCTTGTTTTTGGTTGTACTACACACACAAGTTCACTGATCATCTTGGTTTTCTTCACTGGACTCGATGCTAACACCTCCTGAAACTCGAAAGCATATTCAGTTTGATCAATTTCTTCAGTGTGCACCTCGACATCAGTTTCTTCTGTGACAACAGCTTCAGTTTCTTCAGTGTGCACCTCGACTGCAGTTTCTTCAGTTTGCACTGTCTTAATCTCGACTGGAGTTTCCTCAGTTTGCACTGTCTGAATCTCGACTGCAGTTTCTTCAGTTTGCGCTGTTTCGACAGTGGTTTCAGCACCAAACGAAATATGCACACTTCTCTTCTTTCTGCAGCCACTGACTCTTGCTTTTTTGTTGGCCAACACTGTTCAACAACAAGGGGCTGACTTGCAAGATTCCTCCTGAAAACAAAGCATGTGTCACAGATTTATAATTGAAACAAAAGCACAATATGAAAAAACACACATAAACAAGCACATACTTTTTGGGCTTAGGAGGAGTGTAACGGCATATGACAGATCCAGCTCTGTGCCCAAGTTCCTGGCACAATTTGCATCTGTTTTTGTTACCTTTTTGTGCCCTTTTTGGCTTTGCATCTTTCTCTTTCTTTCCCTTCTTACTACTCCCACATTTCTCAAACCATGCCTTGAATCTACTCTGTTTAGGCCTGCCAGCCTTTCTTTTCGTCAGAGGAGGACATTGGAAAATTCAATCTCCACTTCTGGCCACTGAGACTGATCTGTAAGAGGTGGAATTGGAGTTGCATATGCAGCTTTGAATTTTGCTACCGAATAATATTCATGCAGATATGGATGCATGTTTATCTTCGGCTGTGAGGCTAAGAATAGAATGGCATGGTGGTCACATGGTTTACCAGTGTGTTGCCACTCGAGGCAAGTGCAATCATGCAATTCAGTGTCAACAACATGCCTCCTTCCAGTCTTGTTATCTCTAACTTCAGCACCCCACAGTGATGATTTTTCAACAGACAAATGTGTAAGACTTCTGCTTCTGTTGACCACCTGCTGAACCACTGCTGGAAGCTTATCACCTTGCAGACAATCACCAATATTTCTTCTCAATTCCCACAACCGCATGAGCATGATCCTGATTTGGTCAACCATGTCATGCACAGGCAAATCTTTTAGCTGCTTCACCTTGTTGTTGAAACTTTCTGCCAAATTGTTGTTGATATGATCACACTTGATGACAGTGTTGAATCCTGACCTGTACCATAATAAAGAATGGTACGTGTTCAACCATGTACCAAACTCCTCGCATGATTCCATTACCTTACCAAGATGATATGAATGTGTCTGTTTAGTGTAAGATCTTGCTGCTGGCCACATTCTCCCAAATTCTTCTCCTCTGAATTTTTTGATCAAATTCATCCACAAATGGCCGAAGCACTCCCTCTGCTCAGCATGTGGGAAAACATTTTTAACTGCATTTTCCAGACCTTTGCATGCATCTGTGTGTATTGCCAAAGGTGACACTGGCCCTAAGCATCTTTTCAACTGCATCATGAACCATGTCCATGAAGCCTCTGTCTCTGACTGAAACAAGCCAACAGCAACATGAAACATCCAGTTGTGTCCATCTAGAGCATTGCATGCTGCCAACTTACCATTGCACTTGCCTGTCAAAAAAGATGAGTCTATGCTCAAATATGGATGACATCCTGCTTTGAAGCCATCGATGCAAGGCTTTAAAGCCATAAAGAATTTGGAGAAATAGACCTTGCCATCCTCTGATACCTCAGTATCTATCTTGACAACACTGCCAGGTGACCTCTTCTCCACCTCTTCATTGAAGTTGTAAAGCATCCTAAATGTGTTTGCCCAATCACCATACAATTTTTCATTGCCCTTTGTTTGGCCTTCCACACTGTGGTATAATTTAGTTTAATGGGGTACAACTTTTTCAAGTCTACTTTCAGTCTCTTGGCAGTAGTGTTCGGTGTTTTCGCCAAAATTGGAGTTATCTTTTCTACAACCCAAATCTGTGATGTCATGGTTGATATTGTTTGTGAACTTGTAATACAAGTATGTTGATGAGGGATTTGGTTAACCCTGACAGTACTTCCATCAGGCTGCAGTCTAGCAGATATGTACCACTTACAAGGCCTCACACTACCATCAAAACCTCTGCACTTAGCATAAAACTTCTTTCTATCAGTCCAACGTGTCTTGGCATCAAACTGATGTTTGACTGCATAAGTCTTGAAACACATCCTGAACTCATCCATGTTTGGCCACAACTTCCCCACTTGAATGACAGGGTTTTCCTTGTCATACACATGCACCAGCTCATCATTATGTGCATCATCTACATCATCTGCAGCATCTTCCATCAATTGTTCATCTACATCTTCACACAATTCTCTGTCAGCATTATCAGTTGAATTAGCTTCCTCCCTCTCCTCCTCATCTCTGTCATCGACTGGAATGCCAAAAAGTTTGGCCATCTCAGTGTAAGCAATTGGTGCAATGACCAAATCAGTAGGCTCATCCAATTCAACAGCATTCCAATCAACAATAACAGCAGTTTCAGCAACAGGTCCCTCTTGTGCATCTGTATTAGCCCCATCGGCTATTACTGTCAGTTCAGTAATAATGGGAACAATATGCCTCTGTGAAGCCCAATAATCATCTACCGTCTGCATAGCCAAGTGTGACGGCACATAACCCACCTTCGAATCAATATTCAGATCAACGAGCTCAGCAAAAAAATTAGCCCGTTTGCTTGCCCAGCCCTCTTGCCTATCGATTTCATCAACAATCTGTTCACCATCTTCAATTCTGACATACTATCCTTTGAAATCATCAAACCGCAACAGTGAAACCTCTTGCTCTGGACCCCAAAGCACAGTTTCCCCAATTTTCTCCACCAACTTCTTCACCGCCTTCTCTTCCATGTTCTGTAGGTCTTTTGGATCAATCTCTGCATAATCAACCTCCCATTTCACAATTGTGTCTTTCTCGATGTTCTGCATGCTACCATCAACTAATTTTGCCCTCGATGGAAAGAAATTGACCGTAAATTCAAAGGTTCGAGCAACATCCCCTCTGTTATTGGCGGGCAGTGTGAGAAAGAGCAGACGAGGCGTAATGACATTGAAAATTGGGCGGGAGAGAGGCGCATTACCTGTTCGAAGTTGAATCTGGCGGCTCCATCTCGATCTGACCACGGGATCCCTTCACAATCTATCGATTTCAACAAGCAAAACAGAGGACACAAGCTCAGATCTACATACAAGCGGAGGGGAATGGGACTAGAGTTCCGAATTCACTAACCATGAAGTCCGCCGCCGCCGAAAGAGGGCTCCGCCGCCGCCAAGAAAGAGGGCTCTGCCGCCGCCGCCACCGCCGGAGCAGAAGAATGGAGCGCGGGCAGTTTCAGACAGGGAATGGTCGGGCGGGCGGGCACGGTCCGCAGTTTGACTAGATGCGGTGCTAACTAATTTGGTGGACCCACATGTCTTAACGCTAACTGAACTGGTCGACGACCGTTTTATCACCTGTGTGGCCGTGGGCTATTTGCGCGCTCAGATCCGTCGCACGAGAGCTATTCTCTCGAAAGACGTCGCTCTGCTTCCAATTCGCTGAAAAAACGTCGCATAGGAGCTATAAGCCCCTGCTAGCCTGCGTGACTGCGTCGTCCCTTCCCCGGTCAACGCTGCCAATGGCACAGCCGACGACCACCATGGACTCCCTCAAGGACGACAACATGGAGGATATCCTGCTCTGCCTCCCTTCCTGGGCCTCCCTCGGACACGCCGTACGCGCCTCCGATCGGTTCTGTCGCATCGTATCCAACCCCGACTTCCTCCGCCGCTTCCACGCACGCCACGCCTCGTCATTGCCCCGCAGCTTCCTCGGCGTGTTTGCCCGAAGACAACCCCTTGGCCTCGCCCTTCCCTTCTTCCACCTCGCAGGCCCTGCCCGGTCCGATCCTGGCCTCGTCGTCGCCGCGCGAACCGGCGACTTCCTTCTCGCGACGACCACATGTGGTGCATCCTCGACTGCCGCAACGGCCGCCTCCTCCTCTCCAAAGGGAGCTCCCTAACAATCTAGGAACCCGCTTCCCTTCTGTTAGCAATAATCTTGCTTAAGTTAGTATTTCAAAAGTGTTCAGTTTCCTACATAGCATGCATGGTGGTCCAGTCCTGTTTAGGGCTAGAACTTGTCGAGTGCATGTACGTGTCCTACTAGGGTGCTAGCGTATAGTACGAGTTTGAGTCGTTGTTTGTTTAGGAAAGTTTGATACGAGTACTAGTTAGAATAGGATTATGATCCACCCTTGGTGCGTGTATATAAGCATGGCCAAAGGCTGCGTTTTGAAACCAGATTGAACCGAGAAAACAGAAATAAAGAGGAAAAACACGGGTGCGACACGCGCCCTTTGCTAAAGTTTTTTCGTGCGTGTGTTTTCTGATCTTCGTATGTGATGGATCCTGTGGGCAAAATCCCAACATCTTCGCCGCACTGACATAAGTGATCCACAAGATGACTCCTCCTTTCCGGTCAGCTTCTTGCTCGACCACGGCGATTCTTCCTTCCGCGTCTTTTCCTTGCAGAAAGACGGTCGCCAGAGGTTGCGAGCAGTCGAGTACGACTCCACGTTACACGAGTGGCGCCAGCACCCATGGGCTGCGGATGCCATCGCGCCGGCTGGGCAATGTTGGCCCAGCCCAATACGTCGAGTACTTCCGACGTAGACGATGACGATCCGGCGAGACCACACACTACCAAACAATCGCCGAGACGCACACGATCGAAACAAGCTAACCAGCCAAGCTAGCAGCTGAATCGATTACTCTCAACGTACGCACTTGGAAAAAGTTTGGATCGCTACAGGGGCGTATCGCACCTGTTGTTTGTGTATTGCTCTTCACGGTCTGATTTACAACCTAGCTATTACATGGGTATATAAAGCAGGCAAGCTCTATCAGAGTCGAATAACAACTACGTGGACTAGGACTAAACCGACTAGGACACACATACGTATCCAAGCCGTATACGCGGAACCTATGGGCACATGACGCCGTGCCGGCGTCGATAAGTGATTATTCCTAACAATCACCCCCCTAAGCACGATGTGCTCATCTTCACAGCTTGGACGCCAATCCTTCCTCGCATCTCCTTGAACTTCACTCGTCCTAAAGATTTAGTTAGGATATCTGCAAGCTGATCATTGGTGCAAACGTAGTTGACTTCAATCTTATTTTCTTCCACGCATTCCCGTATGTAGTGATACTTCGTATCAATATGCTTGCTTCTATCATGATGCACCGGGTTCTTGCATAGAGAAATTGCAGATTTGTTGTCAATATTTAGCACCACCCGTTCCGTCTCACGATTTGTGAGATCACCAAGTAGCCTTCCTAGCCACACACCTTGACGCGCCGCGGTTGCAGCTGCAATATACTCAGCTTCACAAGACGATTGTGCAACCACTTTTTGCTTTTGTGATAGCCAACTTACTATACTCCTTCCGAAGAAATATGCCACGCCCGAGGTACTCTTACGGTCGTCAACATCTCCGGCCATGTCGCTATCACTATAACCGAGTAGCTTCACTTTCTCCTTCTCCTTCAAATAGACAATACCGAAGTTTGTTGTCCCTTTGATGTACCTGAGTATATGTTTCACAGCTGCCCAATGTTCCGTAGTGGGTGCTTCCATGAAGCGACTCACATATCCAACGGAATAGGCCAAGTCCGGTCTTGTGTTAATGAGATACCTCAAACTTCCGACCACACTCCTATACTCCGTTGCATCAACCGCGGGTGCTTCACTCCTCTTGCTTAGTTTAAGCCGAGGTTCCATTGGAACATGAGTTGGGTTGCAATCTTCCATGCCACACTTCTCGAGTATCTTCTTTGCATATGCCTCCTGACATAGCGTGATCCCATCGGGCTTTTGATGTACCTCGATGCCAAGGTAGTAACTCAACAAGCCTAGATCACTCATCTTGAATAGCTCCTTCATCTGTAGCTTGAATTTTGCAATCTCCTTCTCGTCCGCTCCAGTTATCAATAGATCATCAACATAGATGCCAACTAATAGATGATCCCTTCCTTCACCTCTCTTATACATCGCATGTTCCAGTGGGCTCTTCTCGAATCCGAGAGAGATTAAAGTACGATCAAGCTTGATGTTCCACGCCCGAGGGGCTTGCCGTAGCCCGTACAATGCTTTGTGTAGCCTCAACACCTTGTGCTCTTCTCCCTCTTTGACGTAACCCGGTGGTTGCTTCACATAGACCTCTTCTTCTAACTCGCCGTTCAAGAACGCAGATTTAACATCCATGTGATGCAATTTCCAAGATTCCTGAGCCGCGAGAGCTATAAGTAATCTCACCGATTCCATCCTTGCAACGGAGCATACACTTCTTCGAAATCCACACCTTGCTCTTGCACGTATCCTTTGGCCACTAGCCTGGCTTTGTACTTCACCAATTTTCCTTCGGCATCTTTCTTGATCTTGTACACCCACTTGAGACCTATGGATTTATGAGTATTGGGTAGATCAACAAGCTCCCATGTATTGTTGTCTAGGATCGATCCCAACTCCTCATCCATAGCTCGACGCCAACACTCCTCTGTATTAGCATCTTCGAATTTCGTCGGTTCCTCGGTGAGTAAACACCGACCTTGGCCCCGACCACGGCTGCGAAAGGCCTCCGGTGGATATAAATCCATTACGTTCCTGTATTTTACCGGAGTAGGTGGCGAGTCCTTTCTGCGTCAGCTGAACCTTCAGGAACAGGTGACGAACTCCCTCCTGACGATTGCTCAACGCTAGGAGCAGCTGGGTGTTCTGGCGTTGCTCCCCTAGCTGGGCTGCTGCTGCCTTCCTGAGAGGCTGATGGTTGATCGCTCGGAGTGCTGCCCTCCGTGTATGGATTTGCAGCTCCGTGTCAGCTGAACCTTCTGGCTGATCATCTGCATACTCATAGCTAGCGTAAGTAACATCAAAAATCTGATCTGAAATTGGATGTACTGGTTCCGCGGATCCCCAGTGCCATGATTTTTCTTCTTCGAAAATTACGTCGCGTGTTACCACCATTTTTTATTCACTGGATTGTACACGCGATATGCCTTCGTACCGGCTTCATAGCCGATCATGACCATTGGAGTACTCCGATCCGCCAACTTGCTTGTATGCCCGTCACCGTCTTGACATGCGCCATGCATCCAAAAGTGCGAAGATGATCAACCGAGGGCTTGTGTCCGTACCATGCTTCGTACGGCGTCATCCCAACTACACTCTTAGTTGGTGCCCTGTTCAGTAAATATACGGCCGTAGTGACCGCCTCTCCCCAAAACCTGCCTGGCATACCTTTGCTTTTCATCATGCTTCGTGCCATGGCCACCACGGTTTGGTTCCTTCTCTCCACAACACCGTTTTGCTGCGGTGAATATGGTGCGGTAAGATACCGCCGGATCCCATGAGCTTCACAAAAGGCCTTGAATTCATTGGACGTGAACTCACCCCCCCGATCGGTACGGAGGGCCTTCAACTTGGCCTCGGCCTCTACTTCGGCCGCTATCTTCACAATTCTGAAAGCTTGTAAAGCTTGATCCTTCGACTTCAGCAACACAATCCACATATATCTACTGAAGTCATCGACGATAAGCAAGAAATACTTGTTTCCGGCGGGGGTCGCCGGTGTGATTGGTCCACACAAGTCACCATGGACAAGTTCGAGCACTTTGCTTGCCCTGTACACTGCTTCACGTGGGAACGGCGCCCGTCGTTGCTTCCCGATTAGGCATCCGTCACATAACTGCTCGACATGCTCAATGCTAGGCATCCCTTGAACCATACCTCGCTGTCCGAGTTGCCGCAACGATTGGAAATTGAGATGTCCATATCGTGCGTGCCACTTCCATGCCGTGTCCTCAAACCGCGACAATAAACACACCGGATCAGTTCTATCAAGGTCCAAGATGTAGAGACGGTTCTTTTGTCTTTTCACCTTCATCATGAGCATCCTCTGTCGATCATAGCCCCACAAGTAGCCATCCTCCAAAACAATTTTGCAGCCACGTTCCTCCAGTTGACCGAGACTGACGATATTGCTCTTCAACTTCGGGATGTAGTACACGTCTGTCAGCACCTTATGCTCGCCGCTGCGAGTCTGAAATAGGACAGTCCCTCGTCCCTCAATTCTGACCGTTGAACCATCTCCGAATTTCACCGTTCCGCCCACCGCGAAATTTAACTCGAAGAATTGTGATGCATCACCGGTCATATGATTACTAGCGCCCGTGTCGAGGTACCACACGCTGGTTGCTGTTTTGGGTCGTGACTCGTCGTGGAGAAACACCTTCTCCTCGACTAACTCCACATGCTCTGTGGCTTCTTCCTGAGAATTTACTGGCTTCTCCTCCATCAGCTCACAAACCTCCATCATATAAATACGGGGGTCTTCATCTACATCCTTAGCATCAGCTCCCTTGACAGCCACTAGAGCAGTCTCCTTGACAGGTTTACGACACTCAGATTTGAAGTGCCCGAGCAAGTTACAGTTGTGGCAACGGATCAAGCGCTTGTCGAATTTCTTTTTCGGCTTCTGTTTCTGCTTCTGATCGCCGCCTCCGGTGTTACTCACCGGGCGATTCTCCGTCTTCTTGCCACCACTGCTGGACGCACCATGATTCTTGTACTCCGCTGCGACCATTGCTTGCAGCTGGCTGCGTGTGAGCATGAGAACCTCATCTTGCTTCCCGTCTACTGATGTTAGCTTCATCCTCTCATCGTGAGCCTTGTACCTCCCGACTAGATCATCTAGCGTGAGGGTTTTCAGATCGACGCACTGCTCGATCGCCGATACTATGGGTAAGTACCGTGCAGCCGCTGCTCGGAGGAAACGCCGCACGACCGAGATCTCCTCGAGCTTCTCGCCGAGCATGCGAATTCCATTAACCAGGGGCACTACCCTGGCTGCGAACTGCTCCACAGACTCCTCGTCTCCCATCTGCAAATTCTCGTAGTTCTTCATCATAGTTTGTAGCGAGGCTTCACGAACCCTCTCGTGCCTAGCTGCAAGGTCCTGATGGTCTCCCACACATCCTTCGCAGTTTCCTTGGAGATGAGATGCTGCATCAAATCCATCGGCATGGCCGAATAGATGGCCGTAGCCGCCTGGCGATCTCGCCGGCGCTGCGCTCCACCCTTCTTGAACTCGTCACCGCCGGGGTCGACGATATCCCAGAGCCCGTGCGACTCCATCGCGCACTCCATCGTTGCTGCCCAAACTCCATAGTTCTGGCGATCAAACCGCGGGAACTGCGATGATGACGGCGCCGGCGCCGCAGCTTGTAAAGCCGCGCTCGACATCTCCGCTAACGCCTTCTTGTCGTCGCTCTTGTTGCCCATGATCTCCCGTTACTAGAAGATCTGGCGAACTTGGCTCTGATACCAATTGTTGGCCCAGCCCAATACGTCGAGTACTTCCGACGTAGACGATGACGATCCGGCGAGACCACACACTACCAAACAATCGCCGAGACGCACACGATCGAAACAAGCTAACCAGCCAAGCTAGCAGCTGAATCGATTACTCTCAACGTACGCACTTGGAAAAAGTTTGGATCGCTACAGGGGCGTATCGCACCTGTTGTTTGTGTATTGCTCTTCACGGTCTGATTTACAACCTAGCTATTACATGGGTATATAAAGCAGGCAAGCTCTATCAGAGTCGAATAACAACTACGTGGACTAGGACTAAACCGACTAGGACACACATACGTATCCAAGCCGTATACGCGGAACCTATGGGCACATGACGCCGTGCCGGCGTCGATAAGTGATTATTCCTAACAGGCAATACCACACCACCTACGCGGCCGGGTTCATATTCTTGGACCACAATGGGTCCACCGGCACCTCGTCGCTCATGCTCGATACCCGGACGATGGAGTTCTCCAAGCTCCCGCTTCCGGCAGCCATTGCGACCGCGCAGCCGAGGATTACAAGGTACTCCATCGGAGATACCGAGGATGGCAAGTGCTGCCTCGTGTGCGTGAGCAACGACATGCTGCAGGTGTGGCTACTCAGGGAGAACCGCGGTGGCGGCAGTAAGTGGGAGTTCCAGAAGGAGAAGCCATTGAGCGAGCTGCTTGCTGGACATTACCATGACCGGGGGCTTTGCGTCGAGAAGGTTGTCGCCGGACTAGTCATTCTTTGGGCGGGCGATAAGTTTCATCATTATGCCATTGACCTAAAGAACCTCAGCCTCAAGGCCAAGCTCTCCGATGGTGAAACAGTGGTTTATCCTTTCCATCTACCATGGCCACCTGCTGGCCTGACTCCTGCCAAGCGACACATGCTTCAGATAGATATTCGCAAAGGTATGTATGTGTCATAATTCCTAATTCCGATTTCTGATTTCAACCTTTTATATTGAAATATGTTCAGTATAGGTGCAAACATTTTAATAGGATGCCATCCATAAGATTTCCAATTAAACTGAATTTTGACTAGTTCTGTTGGATTGGCATTTGGCAGTATCTTGTGTGTAGCGGCCAGGGCAATAAGTTCTTTCATCATATGTATAAAATGCTTTCTTTTAAGGAATGTGAATACAATGGATCGATCCTTTTTGTGGCATATAAACATTTCTTTAAAACATGAATAAAATGGCATGCTATTTGTGGCACATAACTCATGTTCTATTGGTCGATTTAATGGTCAAAATTAGACTCAAAAAAACAAATATGAAGCGGTGTGGGGGTAGTGTCAGTACGTCCTGAGTCCTGGCCTTGGGTTGACACCAGTTTATATTTGGAAGCTTTTCGCTATGGATTTAACTGTGCACAGACAACTAACATGCATGTTTTCACTAACATTTGCAGTACTGTAAAGAAACAAAGAGCTTCTCCTACAAGGAGCAAGCGGTTATGCCAGAAAAAGAAGTAGCTTGAGGCACAAGATAAGAGGAGCAGTGCAAGGAGGAAATGTTAAGTGGTGAAAAAAATTAGGGATAGATAGCACATTAACATATTTAAATTATGGATCATCAGAGGTCAAATCTGTTTACGAGATCAGTCCAACCTGTTCTCAGAGAAGGAGAAAAACATCTCGATTTCATATGAGTATACCCTTGAAGTTCTGAAATGTCCGAGATAGTTAGAAAAAGTTATGCTCTAAATTAATAAGATTACCAAATATAATGTGATATATGGTTTGTGAGAATACTGAGTTTTGTCGACAGCTAAGTTCATACTTTCTATTATATTTACAGAATTTCATACTACTTTAGCTAAAAAATTAGCCTAAAATACATCTCTTACACGAGGTGAAAAAACTAGAACTAACCCAATCATGTGTTAGATGACCTTATTTCAATTAAATGAAACTCCACTTTGGGACAACACTTACGAGACAATGCATTTAGTTAGTTTTCCATTAAATTTTTATATCTCCTATAACAACAATGTTAAGAGACAATGCATTGGGAGAGATGTTAGATATCTTTGGCCAAATGTCAGTGTAAAAGCATATAAAGCCTGTAAGTTCCTCTCATCCGACGTGGATCGCTACCCACTGGCTTCCATTAAAAAGCACACAGAAGAATTAAACGAGACACGACAAGCTTGCGGTTCATTAAGTCCATCTTGTTATAAAGAAGATAGCACTGCTATTGTTAGCTAGTTACCACTAGCCCAGTGTAATACATGCATAGTTAATTCGCCCTGGCGGTAAGGATTAGTATTGAGGATGCATGATAGACCGGCAGTTCATGACCTGGTCGCTCGTTGAATGAAGACTTGTAGAGTACAGGTCTTCTTTTTTTGCGATTTGATTTTTGGCGATTAGAGTACAGGTCTTCTTATTCCATGATTTCGATCTTCTATATAAACCCATGTCTTATCCCTCCAAAACACCAACCAAGTAAGCTTAGCTAGCGTGGTAGTTTACACTTTACAGAGCTAAAATGACACTCCCACGAGCCTCTCTCCTCTTAGTTTGTTCCACATGCTAGCTCCATTGTTATACAAAACCTCGGATGCAGCTCTGAGCTCATCTATCCTCCAAGTCATCAACTGCTCCACGTCCGGCAACTACACTACCAGTGGCGCCTACGCAGCGAACCTGAACCAGTTCCTCGGCGCGCTCCCGGAGAACGCTGTCTCGAAGAACGGCGGCTTCTTCAACGGCACTGTCGGCCATGGCCCGGATACTGTATATGGCCTCGCCATGTGCCCCGCCGACTACTCGCGTGCTGACTGTGGGGACTGCCTCGCGGGCGCTGCTGCCGCAGTGCTGATGGCTTGTCGAATCGCTGTCCGGGTAGTACCACTGTGCTCGCTATGTTCGACCGGTGCTCATCCGCTACTCCAACGTCGACTTCTTTGGTACACCTGAAATAGGTACTATTTCCGATCCATAATAAGTATCGTCAGTTCAAAACTGTGGCACTACTTTTGAATCCGAGGGAGTATTTATTTTATTCGCGATGATAATTAATTGTTAATCGAAGATTTTTGCTCACAGGCACATGACTAACAAGAGAAGAATTTTTAGTGCCGTTTTAAGCTATTACTCCCTCCGTTACATAATTCTTGTCGTGGTTTTAGTTCAAATTTGAATCAAAACCAGGATAACAATTGAGAGTACCAAATAATCTATTACATGACCATTATCCATGGTACGACATAAACTTGGCAAGACACAGCCATCAAAGTTCTAGAACTCCCCAACCCAACACCCAATTTTTTAGATCATTGTGGTTTTAATTCAAATTTAAAATAAAATCATGAAAAGAACAATGGAACGGAGGTAATATATCGGAACATATTTCTGAACTCTTCATCGATTATAAGATGGTACAAAATTTGTAACAGAAATGCTAAAAGCACATAAAATTTGTAAAGGACCATGACAAGAATAATAGAACAGAGGTAGTATTTAGGAACATAGTTCGGAACTCTTCATCCAACATAAGATGACTTGTAGTAAGACCAAACAATGATAATAAGATAATATACTAACTCCATTCTCAATTTTCCTAAAAATTTGAGCAATGTTAATATTCACCAAACTAATAGAAAAAACTTTTAGTATTTATGTTGATATAATATGGTAATTCATTTAATTGATATTTAAATTTATTAATTTGATATTAATTCTAGATGTTAATATTTCTTGTACAATGTCACATTTTACATTATAACTCCATGTATTTTTGTCACGTTAGATGAAACCTATAAGATATTCCTCCGTTGCACATAATCCTGCCTTCTAAGTTTAATCAAAGTCGGATTTATAAAAGTTTGGCCAAGTATATAGAAAAAATATCAAAACAAAGATATTTATAAATAAAAATATATTATACATTGATTTTAACAATTTTAATTTTATTTTATTACATCGCGGTTCCTCAAAACAAAGCGTATATTTGTTTAGAACGTCAATTAAAGTTAATTTTGACTTAAAATTTAGGAAAAAATATTGACAATTATAAAACTACGTAGATATAATATGAAAATACATTTCATTATGTATTTAATGATATTTATTTGACATTGTAGATGTTCATAGATTTTCCTACAAACTTAGTCAATGTTTACATTGCTTAATTTAACCAAATTTATTCGTCTTACTTTAAAAAACTGAGAGAGTAGCTGCTTTAGACTTTCAGTAAACTTCAGGGTAGTTTAGCTCGGCCGGAGTAGGTTGAGATGCGGCCTTCTTTCTCCTTTCTCTTTACTTTTTCATTTTTGAGTCATCTTTACTCGTTTAGTCTTCTTAATGAAATGAAAACGGCACCGACGCTTCTTTTCGTCAAAAAGTTTGGTAATCATGAAGAAGGAACTAGTTAAGAAACCTCACTTTTGTGAATGCAGGCATAGCCCTGTCGTTTTCTGGTCAAACAGTCTTCACTCGACGACGGGGCTGTACAGTGCCAAGGTGGCGCAGAGCTTCAAGGACAGAACAGCTGAGGCGATTGCGTCGCCGCAGCGATTCTCGGCGAGCTCAGCGGACCCATATACCTTTGTCCAGTGCACGTGGGACCTATCGGCGGACAAGTGCAAGCAGTGTCTGGAAGTTCTTTCGGCCAACGCATCGACCCCGATTGCTATTAGAATGGACGGCGAGCGGAAGAGCTTCAGCTGCACTGTTCGGTACAGCAACACGAGCTTCATGGTTGTGCCGTTCGCTCCTGTTTCAGGATCTACGCCGCGATCCGTAGACCAAGCGGGCATATCAGCTCCTCCCTCGAGTGCCGGCGGTAAGTTCGTATCGAAATATAAGACTCTACCTATTTTCTACACACATGTATCTAGACATGTTTTAGTGTAAGGTTCATGTGCACTAAAACATGTCTAAAACTCTAGGTACATGTGTGTAGAAAGTAGGTACAAAGTATTATATTTTGATATGGAGGGAGTAGTTTTTTTTTTGTCTATTCACGTTATTGGTAGATGTTTTCATTGATCGCGACAATTGAATATTTTGAGGACCATTGATTTTGTGATTCTTTTTATCTAGTACCTGCATTTGTGTGTTAAATTTTTTTGTCCGTAAATGTTCGCCCAAACAAACCAAATTTAGTTGGGTCCGACACTGTAGATATCATCACTCTTCCTCTCCCTGCAGGTTCTAAGGCAGCCACCGTGGGCGGAGCTGTCACTGCGGTACTTGGGGTGATTTGTTTAGCAGTTTTGCTTTGGTATGTATACAAATTAAGAGGCCAGCGTAATACAAGAGGTAATCCTCTCGTTTTCTTAACCATGCACGAGGGCTGCATGTGTGTTCATCATTATAGAAAGTTTTACAATACTGGAATAAATTAAGGCACGACCTAAATAGCGAACGACCCTTCTCGATCTCTAAATTATGTATCATTCTACTGTATATTTTTTCATCGACAGAGGTGTCACTATACAAATCAATAAATCTTCATGTACAATACACAAACTAAAATTCAAAGAATGGATTTCGTACATACACAAATTATTCGTGTACTTATTTATGGCAGATATCCGAAGGTTCAACTATAAACAATTGGCGAAAGCAACATCTAACTTCGCGGAGGAGAGAATACTTGGAGGGGGTGCCTTTGGTACTGTCTATAAGGGTAAAGTAAATGGCGTGAGTGTTGCTGTAAAAAAGATAAAAATGCCTGATAATAATGCCGAACAAGGACAAGTGAAGAGGGACTTCGATAACGAGATTAAAATTATGAGCCCGCTTCACCATCGAAACATTATACGCCTTGTGGGTTGGTGCCAGGAAAAAAATAACCTGTTCCAGGTTTACGAACTAATAAAGAAAGGGAACCTGGAGAACCACCTTTACATGCCTGCTGGTTCGGGTTCCATGGATTGCGACCTTCAAGGTGAAACGCTTCCAGGGAATGCTTTGGTGCTGGATTGGAACAAAAGGTATGTGTGCACACACTCTAAATTGATACATGCATGTTTATCAGAAGGACGGTTTCGTTAATCGTTATTAATTTGCAAGTCATCTGTTTGTTATGTCTAAATCAATTTTAAGAAGCATAATTTTGGTTTAGTGAAATATTACATTTCACCAAAAAATACAGTCACGTGAAAAAATAGCAACTTACTATGGGAAGGGGACTTTTGGCTCTCGGGCACACTGCTACCGTTTTTTTGAAAATTTTGAAAATCGAACTTTTTTTATTCAAAAAAATCTGCATTTTTTTACACACCAACATATACATATTGTGTACGTACGCACGAAATTTCGTAAGAAAATAACTTATTTTTTGGCCTACAGAAAAAAGAGAAAATTCTGACAGGAAATCCATACTATTATCACTTTTTGCTGCATCCGAAATTTCTTATTTTTATGTAGCTCGTAATACGATTTATTTTTCACCCATAATCAGCAAATACGTAGAGGGCATGCATATGTATCACCTGGTTTTTTTTGGATTTTTTTGAAACTCGTTTAATTTCTTTCAATTTTTTTAAAAAAGCGGGTGCACTGGCACCCGAGAGCCAAAAGGGATTTCCGCTTACTATGTTTCTTCACTCTTACAGAAGTTATTCTTTTCGTAATAGGCTTAGACATACCAAATATATCTCTTACCATCAAAAATAATTTGTGTACGTGTTCCAGGAACAACATATTGATTGGAATAGCCTCCGGTCTTGTATACCTCCATACTGGATGTGGGGAACGCGTCCTACATAGGGATATCAAGCCGAGTAATGTGGTGCTGGACGCACTCTACAACGCGAAGCTGTGTGACTTTGGGCTGGTGACGCAATTCGGCCATAACAATACCCATCACTCGACGGATAATATCCGAGGGACCAGAGGCTATGTCGACCCAGCATACACGGACACCGGCAGGTCATGCGAGCAGAATGACATCTACAGCTTCGGTATAGTACTGCTTGAGGTTGTATGTTGCCGGAGACCGACCACGACTCGGGATGGTGAACGGATGTGGAACAACCTTGTGGAGAGGGTCCGGGCATGTCATCAGAGGAATGCAATTCTGGATGCAGCTGACGAACGGCTGAGGGACCCCAGGTGTAACGAGCAACTCAAGCGAGTGTTGATGATCGGGCTCTTGTGTGTCCAGCCAGATGCAAAACAGCGTCCACATATCAAAAAAGTGTTGGAATGCTTGACGAACCCGAGGGCTCCGTTACCTTTTCTCCCCACTGCAAATTATAACCTTTCCACGGTGAATGAGAGTGGATCAGCTGCATCAACCCCCCATAACCGCAACCCATGTGAAGACGAGTACAGCACGTCTTACAACATGTTGCACGCACATTCAGGAATAGATATAGACACTGGCACTGCGCCGTTCCTGACCAGCCAGTGCTGAAGTTCATCATTAATCCAAGCTACTTCCTTGCGTAATCAACCATATGATACATGTAGCAACCGTCTATACATGTGGGCTTGAGTACTTTAATACCGACATGAGTTTGCATCGATGTAATCAATGAAACTATGTTGTGGTTATTTATGTAGTGGACTGCATAATTATCTGCTTAGTTATCGAGTTTCATTATATGGAGTCACTACAACACTGAGCCCTGGCCCGGGGCACCATACTCACGGCATCTGGGCCCAGCTCGGCTGACGCGGCATGTTCATGGCGCGTCGTGCAGTAGGGTATGAAGCTCTGGGGCCGGGCGCCAAGCAAAAAGGTTAGATCATTTCTGTAAGTCGTATTTAACCTTTTTGATGTTTTATGACGGTTAGTTTTGAGATAAACTGTATTACCTGTCTTTCTCCATCAGTTCGGACTTTTGAATTAATTGTTTCAATTCCCGCAAAAAAAGATTAAACCGTTTCAATACAGTATCTACTATTACAGATCGGGCAATTTAAACCCCGACCACACACGTATACCCTTCCTTGTGCGTTATCCCCTATCGCTTATCATTAAAAATTAAAGCCGTCAACGAGGCTCAAAACAGTGTCCGCGGATCAAACATTCGCATGCGCTTTTAGTTTCTAAAGCGTGTGCGCGCGCGAGATTATCCTAAATAAACCGTGTGTGTACAGGTATTGCAGACGATTAGTTTGATGTTGTGTTTGTCTAATATTTCATCTTTCCATTTTTTTTCTAAATTCTCGCTAAGTATGAAATATCATGGTGTTCCCGCCTTTTGCTTTTTTCCTTCTTGAGTATAAATTTCTTTGACGGGCGTAGCCATTTGTTTATTTAGGATTTGTACAATGCCTCACAGCATGGAAGACTTGGGAGATTGGGCATGGGGTACCTTCACGGACCTCGCGCTGTCAGACTCGAAGGAGGTGCTGCGCTCAACGGCCATAGCTTGGGTAGCTCAACCAACCTCGTGCTGCGGAAATCGGACGAGATGATGTCTACAATAGCCTCAATCGATATCAAGCCGACTGAACCGCAGAAGGAGCTGTCCCCAGCGCACGGAGCGGGGTTAATTTCGTTGAGCTCACGGTGGAGGAGCCCGAAAACAACTATTCAGATTCGTCGTCGGAAGACAGGAAAGTTATAGGATTATGATGTCATGTCTAGATGAATCTTAGGAGACATGGAACTCTTTTTGATTGAAGTAAAGGAATTTTCCAGGAGGTATGACCTAATATTTTTGCCTTTGGGATTTGCACTAAAAGATTTTGATGGGATTAATTCTTATGGGATATGATCTTATGAATCAAAAACCTTATATAAAGAAATTTTCTATAGGATTCATTCCTCCAAAAATTCTATGCTATTCCTCCAAATTTTTTCTATAGAACTCTTTTTGATGGAAAGGCAGTCCCGGTGGAGAGCAGACCCACTGCTATCCTAGGTAATGGTAGTTCATGATGTCGTGTGCCGGTTGCCGTGATCCAATGCAGGATAGCAGACGCACTGCTATCCACCACATGTGGATGTATCTAGACATGTTACATATATAGATACATTCATATGTGGTGGATAGCAAGTCAATTAAATTGGAACGGAGGGAGTACATAGTAGAGCCTCGCTGCTTAGCTGGTTGAGCCAGCCTTCACCCGTCACCCACTTGTGGGATTTGCATCTCCGTTTGGGCCCGTGGGCCTTGGTCTTGAAGACCCGATGGGGAGTGTGGCACATGGGTGCTAAGAGCATCTCCAGTAGACACAGAAAAAATGTGAACCAAAAACCGCATTTCCAGTTCTCGGAAACGATTTTACAGTATCACGTAAAGGTATACCCTGATTTTTCTTTTTCTTTTTCATCTTTTCAACGAGTTTATCTTTTACGTACGAACTGAGCGTCGCCAGATGAAGCTCTCCGGGTCCCTTTGCTGCCCCGCCCGGTTCGGGCCCTCGCCTGACCCTCCTAGCGCATGCCTCCCCCACATTGACCACCTCCTCTCATGGAGGTGCTCTCATGGAGGAGTTTGACCATGGAGGTGCTTCCATGGGGTTGTGAGCAGCGCTACCCCTGCCCAACTCGAACCCTCGCCTGGCTCTTCTAGCGCTGGCCTCCCCCGTCTCGACCCGCTTCCTCTCGTGGAGGTGCACTCATGGTGGAGCTTGGCCATGGAGGTGCTCCCATTGCGGTACTCGAACATGCCACAATTTCACAGGAAATCGATCAGAATCGAGTCTCCTCGCGGGGAATTTAAGATTGACACTGGAATCGAGTCTACTCGTCGCGAAGTCGAGCTTGGGAGTCAACGGGAGCCCCAAGCTCCCAAAAATCGACTCCAAAGCTGGTCTATGGGGTACGTAGGTAGGTGATAATATCTGTGGAGCTGGATTTTTTTTATTTAGCCCATTTTATGATTTATATTTGGTGCGTCTTTTCGATCAAAACTGTAAATAAACAGGTTTAACCACGTTTCCGCTATCTGCTACAAATGCACTAACAGAATAGCTTGCGGAGGAGAAACACAGTGCAAGCAATCAAGATCGAGCAGCTGGTCATCTTCTTTAACTGAAGCTAGGATGAAACAAAGCTGACAGATCATTTTCTAGAAAAATGCCAAACGTAAAGCCATCGATGTAGTCCTACCACCATTACGGGAAAACAGTAGTTTGCCGACGGCTCGAAACCGTCGGCAAAAGGCCTGCCCGTTGGCATACATGTTTGCCGCATACCAGGCTAGGCCATCAGCATAGTTTTGCCGACGGTTTTTCTGGTCCGTCGGCAAACAAAAGCTGTTGGCATAAAAAATGCCTAACTGCTCCATTTGACGGCGTCATCCTGTTTGCCGACGGTCAAGCCGTCGGCATACCGGTCCACATGGCGAAACCTGGGCCTCTCCGTCTGACTATGTGCCGACAGCCTAAATTATGTATGCCACATGGCGAAACCTAAGAGATGCCACATCCTGTGTAATGCCGTCAGCATACCTTGCGAGGATGCCCAAAAAATTGGAAAGCAAATCTATGAGGTCACCTAAAAAGAACTATTATCAAGCAATTTTTTACTAGGTTACAACATAGCAAAAACCAAAATACAACAAAATTAAGTTAGCTACGATTAAGAACATAATGCAACAACTAAATAGAACTTCTGTTATTGATGGAAAACGGGAACAAAAAATGATTGGTCAATACAATTTGGTAGGGCCTAAATAGCTAGGTGATCAGCAACACATGAATCAAATAAAGGTCATTGGCTCTATGGCCTAAACACAACAGTAACACCACACTTTCCCGACTCCGGAGTCGAAGAAGAACAACATTGCCAATGTGACTGCCGCATCAAAGCCGTAGACAAGGTATACCTTCAACTCTTGTGGTGGAGCTTGCCAGGCAGGGACGGATCCATATAGGGCGATGGGTGTGCAGCTGCACACCCAAATATTTGAAAAAAAATCATATGTTTATTGCAAAATATCAATGGTGTTGTAGTTTTGAGCAAAATAACTACGTAACATCAATCTAAGCTTAAGATATTATGATTGTGTAGCAATTCTTCTCTAGATTGTGGAAAAGAATCGATGATTCATCTAGCTATGGGAAAAAAGTTTTGAGTTAGCTATTTGAATCCTTTATAGAGTAGCCCAAAAAAGTTTTGAACACCCAAGCTCGAGAACCTGGATCCGTCATTGTTGCCAGGGGCGTTCTGCTTCTTGGTTTGGTCGTCGAGAGGATGACAACAACCTTGTCATCTCCCGCTGACGGCTGGATCGTCACGGTCTTGTTGTTTGCCAAGCCTGAAAAAAAGCACATCAGTGAACAAGTCAGTGAGCTCTATGCAAATAGAGCTATAAAACTTTAGGGTCTATACAGATCACAAGACTGAAAGGTATATTTGCAAGGTTGCAAGATGAAATCCGCTATTGCATATCTAATTCCTCGGACTGCCACAGACTAACACTAACACAATCCATAGTCATCTTATCAGCCGAAAAAAGTATCTGATGCATATCTATTTCCTTGGACCGCCAGCCAGTGGCGTGGGGGTGCCATGGGTGCCATGGCACCCCTTAAAAATCCACACGTTTTAATCTAGTAATCAACTAGCCTTAGTATATGTGTATTAATGTGTTAAAAATAATTATACATGACTAGCAAAATGCCCGTGCGTTGCAACGGGCGATGAAATTTAATGATCGACCAAATATGCTGTTATTAAGGGTTGATATTAAATGAATATAAATTTATAGAATTTGTTTTCTTAGTTGTTGTATGCCCAAAAATGATCCAAACAAACTGTCTATTGAATGAACCTATCGTGAGAACTAAGAACCCTTATGTAAGCCACTCCCCATCAATATTTGATATTTGAGTATTCAGTTAAGACCTACAAACTAAAACAATTAAGTAATCATTTTCGCAATATCTGAGAAATAACCCCCATGACATGACAAGCAATTGGCACGTGTGTTGCAAAGGATAAAAATGAAGCAGGTGTATTTTCACTTATATGCAGAAACATAAGAATAATGCAGTAAAGGTTGTAACAGAAAAGACTGAACCGACCCCATCTTTGTTGCTTATTGTTACTACATCACAGATTAAGCCCATGTAAGAATTGGACAATATGCATGAGCTTGCTGAAGGTAATAGGAAACAGGCAACAGAGAAGATATCAACCAATACAATTAATTTTGATCTGAACCATCACGAGAACAAGAGAGAAAATAGAGACCAGAAACTTGCTCAAGCTATCAGGTTGCTTCTCGTTCATTTGAAATATGACCGCTCCATTCCAACTACCTCTATTTAATTTAGGCTATAATCGCTCGTCCGAGCATATCAAGAAAGTCCCATCCATGGCACTGACAATACATCAACTAACACAAATCCTAAAGCTGCGACACTCCTGTTCTAGAAGACTGGAGACCCCTTCAGTGCACTCCGACAAGCCATCAAAATCCCGTACCAAGCAGTTGTGATTGTTCCCTGCGCACACATGAAGCTGGAGGAGCGACGGTGCTGGCCGGGCCTGGCGGCGGTGTTGGATGAGGCGGCTGCAGGAACCCGGCCCTTCCTCTCCAATCCTCGATGGGGAACCTCGATTGGAAGTCCTCCTCTCCTCAAATCGAAGGGGAACGGGCTCGCTGGGGACACAGCGCGTCGGGGTCGTCAAGCCGTCGTTGCCGCTGCGGGACGCCCGTGACAGCGCCGAGGGTCAGGCTCAGGAGCTCCGGCGGGAGGCACACCGCCTACGCTGAGTCCGGGCCGCGCAAGGAGAAGGCGAGCTACATGGTCCTCTTCTCAGGCGGGTTCACGTCGGCACGTCGGCGCCGTCGAAGAAGTTAGCGCGTCGAGTTCGCCGTCGAGCTGGCGCAGTCCAAACGCCTCACGGTTGGGCAGCCGCGCCGCCTCCTTGTCAGCGGGAACCGGAAAGCTGGCGGAGCAGCGCTGCGAGCGGGGCTCGCGTGCCGGCAGAGTAAGCCCTCGCGAGCAGCTACGGGAGCGCGTTGTCAGCTGGCGAGGACGGCGCGGCTTCAGCGGGAGCTCGCGCGGTCAGCGGAGCTAGGCCCAAGGCAGCCCCGAAGGGGAGATGCAGGTCAGGTCAATGGTCTGAGGTGGAGCTGGACAGGGGCGGCGGCGGACACCAGGCGGCGCTATCCGGGGTCGCAGGCACGCGGCAGGCCGAAGGAGTAACGTGGAAGACTCGAAGCGTTTTTTTTTTTTAACTTATCGGTGGTATGAGATGTAAATACAAGCAACTTGAAGGGCAAAATTGGAACTTTAAAAAACGTACCAGCACCACCTCTAGCCATATTATATAGTAGAGATATATTTTAGCCATGAACACTGAGTTGGCACCCCGGTGATTTAGTCCGGCATCCGCCACTGCTACCCGTAACTAACACTAACTGAACCTAGTGAACTGACACGAACACCAATACAGCAGGAGCTATATATATTCTTCCCATTGCACAACAAAGGAATGGTAATCGTTCATCAAGTTGCTGGTGATTACGTGCAATAGAATCTAAATCTAGCAGCTCATGGCTGTATTTCAATACATGCACGGCAAGTGAGAGTGTTGCTTTGTTCTTACCACGATACGAGCGAGACGACGATGTCCCCGACTTGCACTGCTTCGGCAAAATACACGAACAAGTAGCATGCAGCCTCGAACCAGCGGCACTGCTCCTTGCTGCGGGCAGCATCGCAGGCTCGGATGCGGAGCTCCTTGCTGCGGACACCATCAGCTCTGCCTCCTCGGTCTGCGTCTCGAGTTAGACAAATATCCATCAGCGGCAGAAAATAATCTCAATTCTGGATGCATATAAACATGCATGTAAAATTATCTCTACCTAACTGTGCACATCATGTCAACGTTTCCTAAACATTTAGGTGCCAGTCCATCTACATCTAGGTATTTTACTCAGCCAGTAGTGAAACCAAATTCACAATAGATAGATACACTACGCCACTGCACATACATACCCTAGGCATTGGACAGAAAATAATGCTTGCATGTCAAAAGTTTTCCATCCACCTCTCGTCAAATTAAAAAATTCTGCCGATTCAGCTGAAACCGGGTAAAATTGGAACTACAACTCCTTCATAGTTTTCTCATTGTTTTAAAAAAAGAATCATTTTTATGTAAAAAAATATCTATTTCATTAGAGACACACCAATAGTTTAGCAAGATTCAACACCTAGCTAAGAACGGTCATGCCAACAATTTCGACCGTATTTTCAAATCGGCATAAAAATTCAAAAAATCTAATAAAGGGAAAACCTTGGCATTGTGTCAGTATATGTGACCTAGTATCAATGCAAAATAATAAACTTGGAATAAGGCAAATATTTTGAAAACGTGTTCTCAGAGTGTTATGGCCAAATTCATGGCATAGTTTGTTAAAATGATCTCATATTGGGCACAAGTGTGCATCTTCGAATGGCGAACAAGGTTGCCGAAGATAGTTTTCATTTTCTTTACACAAAAAAATCATTTTCTATTTAATGAGTGCAAAATATCGGTTTTTTTGTGAAGCACCTATCAAATATTTGTTGCAATATTGGACCACACCATTTTTCAAAAATATTAGACCACATTTTATGTGCAAATACCAAATGGTTGCATGTCAAAAGTTTTCCATCCACCTCTCGTTCAAATGACAAATTTCTGCCGATTCAAGTGAAACTGAGTAAAATTTGAACTACATCACCTTCATAGGTTGCTCATGATTATTTAAAAAAATCATTTTTAGGTACAAAAGTATCTATTTATTTAAAGATCCACCAATATTTTTGCAAGATTCAACACCTAGCTAAAGACGGTCATGCCGACAATTTCGACCGTATTTTTTAAATATCATTTTGTCACTGGTTTGGTTTTTTGCGCAGATCACTACAAATGTTATTTCACAATGAAACTTGGCAGCTATGTAAACCTTTCGTATATGTCCGTCGCCAATTGTTTTTGATTTTTTTGAAATATTATACTATATTTTTGAGTTTTTATTTGCACATGAGTACTGGAAAATAAATAAAAAAAGTATATGCCGACGGCTCTTTTATAGCCGTCGGCATACAACTAACGTTGTCAGACATAATCCACACGGCTGGGACGTATGCCGACGGCCATATGTTTGCCGACAGCCACCCTCGGCAAAATCTCTTGTTACCGACGGCTTTCTATATGCTGACGGCCGGGAGAAAACCGTCGGCAACAGCACTAGTTGCTGACGGCTTTTTTATGCCGACGGCTTTGTAAATGCCCTCGGCATATGGCACGGGTGTGGACGGCCCCGATAAAAAACCGTCGGCATAGAAAAAGTCGTGGGCAACTATGGTTTTTCATGTAGTGCACCAACAGTCGCCAAAACCAGGAGATATCTGTCACTCGACATATACCTTTACACGTCCACACGCCGGCGCCGCTTGCCGCCACAGCCACACGCCGGCAAACCAACGGCGCGAAGCCAGAGGCCGATGTGCACTCCTCGCGCGTTCTTCTGTTGGCTAGCTCCATGCATGATCCACGTCTCAGCTTCTCACCGTGGACAAAACAGGCGAAGGTGGCACTGAGTAATCAGTACACAGTACTGCACCCATTAACAGCAGAAGCATGTATATGACGGGTATCGATCGTACGTGTGATGATTCGAGACGGCATAAAGAAGAGAAAACAAGCATTAAGCAGGACGATCGACCGGCCATTACTGGGAGGATAATTAAGCTTTTAGTTCGCGTTGTCGGCTGAAGCACGTGTACATATTATCAGCTGATGATGGCTGCTGGTTACCATGCTGCTTGAGGCTGGGGCGATTAGTCTGTTGTGTCCGACGGGTCTCTGTCCACGTACGGTCTCTTGAAGCTACGAAAACTATATATGTTAAAGAGCGCATTGGGCGCAACGAAAATGTCAGCCTGAAAGTCTTGCATGCATTGGAGACGACAAAAATACTTATATATAGAGCCCAACAAAACAAAATACTTCTATAAAGAGATGGAACAGTACTTTTCTTGTCTTGCTTAATCCATGGCCGCCGTTCATTACGTAACGTACATGTTTGTTTCAGGTAACCATAACGGATTCGTTTGACTTGTGCGCTCCCATTCATGCAGCAAAACGTAATACTCCAAACCAAACAAAACCTATCCAACACAGAATCCCAAACCAAACAAAACCTATCCAACACAGAATCCCAAGCACCACTGCATTCGACTACACCTCATGCGTGCAGAAAATATTCTCCAAAATAGCAAGCGAGAAAAATCCAGACCAAAGACATCAGCTCGCAACTGATAAGCAAAATCCTTGGTAGCAAGATCTGACATCTGATATATGGAACCAATTACCGGAACAATTGCAAAGATTCCCATCTCCTGTGAGCCATTCTTTTTGCCCCAGCAAATCAGATCCCTGGCCAAACCATGCCCATCAGATCCCCTGCCAAATCAATCGATCAAAAGAAAGCAACTACCAATGGCGCAGACCCCCTTGGGAGTTCGGTCCTTCTTCCCTGGGATGCGTGCACATGCAAGCTCACCCTAACTCCGGTGCCTGTCCTCTCCGTCCTTCTTGCAACAGCGCCAAAATTCAAAAAGGATTTGTGAATGAATGATTGAATGGTGCCTGTCAGTTACCACAATCCACCAACAGTGGATGCACCACTGGCCGGTGTGGTGATGTTCTTCCTCTCTCTCTCTCACCAAACTAATTGTAGGGGCCCAATTGATTGTAGGGGACAATGATGTGTGGAGCTTTGGATCTCTTTAGACAGCTCTAGAATGCGTTGGGTTATGCATGGGGATCTGATATCTGTGACATGTCACAGGATCAGGCACAAACTTTGTTTTGTCACGTGAAGACTTTTCAATGTGGTTGAGCAGGACTCCTTTGCCAAGTGATGAGAATTTGAGACATATTCTTGATGCTAGTGTTCATGGGGGCTAAGTAAACTTCATCAATGGCCTCACATGCCACATACTCACTTCACGGAGTAGTACACATCACACAATGATGTGCCATTCATAAGGTTTATGTTCTTGAGTGAAATAGTGATGTTGCCTTGTTGGTGATGTTAGGTGGTATGCCCAAGCCGTCTGGTCTTGTTGTGGCTTCATCTTGTACCGTCAAAGGAGCATTAAGCATGTCGTGTTAAGAGCCAATAGTGTGGAACTAGTCGTGCCAAAAACAACGATCACTGATTTTTATTCAAACACGATCGACTACACAAGAAAACAGAAATCAGCCATTTTACATACAACTGGACATTTTATTTTCTTAACTAGTATCATTGATTTGTAACTCAATTTTTCTAACGATAAGGTTTACGTTTGAGATCAATAGATTTTTGTGAGGGTCTCGTCTAAATTTCAGTTAGTCGTCCAAACGTGTGACTCGATTGAGTGGTATTGTATGTTTGTAGCAAAGAAAATAATACTCCCTTCATAAACAGATGGCATGCTAGAAAGCATTCATACAAACGGTTTTCGCCCGGTTTTTGGTTAGTTAACTCGGCTCTTCTTAATTAATGGAATAGGCAAAGCTTTTGCCTCCGTTTAAAAAAAAACTTTATGTGTGACTTGTATTTCCTAAAGGTTTATATGGATTGATCAATTGTATTTTTCTTGAAACATATTTACATAATATACTAATTTCATTATCGAGTGAATTCCACTTTTGACCCATAGTTGTGCATTTGTGACACTTATTACCCTATTTTGTGAAACAAATCAGAAATACACCATATACCAAAAAATCAACATGGTTTTACACATATTCATGCGAAAAGCAAACGTGAAAGTCGTGTGTTGGAGAAACGTGACCTGTTTACAAATGTAGATGTAGTAGATTCGATTTGCTTTTCAAGTTCGGATAACGTAGTGATATTGTAGGGTGAGAGACTGAGAGTTAACGGATATATGGAAGATGTCCTTTTCCAAGGAAAATACAGTATATATACAAGAGGTGCTACATGACAAATGCCACATAAGCTTTGGTAATTTGTTTCCTTGTCCATGCAACAGGGCAATACACGAGCCGTACGTACACATGTGCTCCCATGTGCCGCTGTGCTACTCGAAATTCTACACAGACATCGCTCAGCCGCTGAACGGCCGGTACTGCTTGAGCTCGCCGATGACATCGGCGATGGAACCTGCCGCGGCGGCGACGGACACGACGAGGCAGGCGGCGCTGAGCATCTGGAGGCACACCCAGCGCGTGCTCCCCCGTCTCACGCCGCGCTGCACGATGTACATCTCGACGGGGAAGTAGACGGTGAGCGGCCAGAACGCAACGGCGCCGAGGAGCCCAACGACATCGCCGAAGAACGGGAGCAGCATGGAGACGACGGTGGTGAGGCAGACGAAGGCCGTGCGCCACGTGAGCCGGAACACGCTGAGCGCGAAGGGCCCCACGCGGAGCTCCTTGGCGATGAAAGCGCTGTCGGGCCACCTCGCCGCCGCCCACTTCTCGACGAAGGCGAAGAGAGGCTGGCAGAAGACCTGGTAGGCGCCGACGAGGTGCACGACGATGGCGGCGTTGGCGACGTCCAGCAGCCAGAAGGGCTCGTAGAAGCCGAACCCCGTGAGGAGGTTGTCGGGGGCCTCGTCGCCGAACGCCGCGTAACCCATGCACCCGCACAGCATGTAGAACACCGTCGTCGTCACCACGCTTATCCCCGTCGCCTTCCTCATCACCTTCGCTTCTGACGGCGGCGGCGCCTTCACCGTGTCCTGTGTTGAAGCAGAGCACCCGTCGTTCGTGAGTACTCTGTAGTACCACGTCAAAACAGAGGAATCCAAGAAACAGAGCAGAACAGAGTGTACGTACCTGGATTTCGATGAGGATGATGGAGTAGGAGTAGGCGAATGCGATGTTGCCGAAGGCCTGGAGACTGCGCCACACCTTCTGCGTGGAGGTCACGTCGGGGCCGACGCTGAGGCCGGTGAGGCTGCCCTGGATACCACCGTTCGCGACGGTCTGCACGATGCCGAGGGCGAGGCCGATGGTGGAGTAGGTGAAGGACATGACGGCGGCGACGATGGAGAGCCACCATATCTGATCAAAGTCCGGTATCTGCGAGAAGATGATCTGCACAACGCCGAACACGATCATGTACGGGTTGCTGGAGCTCTTGCACGCGTCCTTGCCCTTGACGTCGCGGTAGTGGAAGCAGTCCGCCCTCCTGATGGCGCGCATGCTGATGGAGGCGGCGATGGTGTAGCCGATGGCGACGCCGACGAGGTTGGCGTACTGGATGACGCCGCAGAGCTTCACCTTGGTGCCCGGGAGGGAGGCGCGGACGGCGTCCATGTAGGTGTAGTTGCGCTTGCCGTTCTCCGGGTCGCCAGAGCGTAGCACTCGGCGAGGAGCGTGGAGGTGTAGTAGATGACGAAGGCGAAGAGGAGCATGATGGCGGGGCCCGCCGCCCAGCCCAGCTGCGCGATGGCCCACGCCAGCGACAGCACCCCGGAGCCGATGACGGCCGTGATGATGTGCGCGCTCGCCGTCCACACCGTGCCCGTCCGACGCGGCCGCCCGTCGTCGTCAAGCCAATCCGACTCCGGGCCGTTCCCGGCCTCCACTGACACGTCCATAGGCGCCATCCTCGCGGCCCCCTTCCCGTAGCTCGACTGCTTCTTCTCCATCACCGACACTAGCTAGCTACCACGAGACAATGGTTCGTGCTCGGACAATTGCCTCGGATCGGACGTTAGGAGTGGTGGTTCTTGGTGCGGTGATGCTGTTAGGGGAATGGGAGGTTTATATAGAGGGTGGTGAGACATGAGAGAGGCGTGCAGGGATGAGTCGAGAGAGGCCATGTGTGGTGCAGAATGTAGATGCAGTGAAGTGGTGGTGGAGGTGGGGATGCTGCCGTTGAGCTTTTGTTGGGGTTCCCGCGTGGATGGGCGGGGAGAGGAGGAGGACGAAGGATCCGGAGCCGGTGGTGGAGTCTTGTTTCGCTTTCTAACTTCCACTGCTGCTGCCACCGGTGGCAACTGGCATGAGCTCCATGGTCTCATCACGTGTTCTTTGCCAGCGTTCTTCGTGTGTTGGAGTAGAAGGATTCCTTGGATTTCGTGTTAGCACTGATATCGATGTGGAAGGATTAGCATTCGGGGCCATGGCATTTTCTGGGACCAAAATGGGTAACACATAAAGTTCAGTTGTGTTCTTGTTTTGTTTTGAAAAGGAGTTTTCGGGGCTTGGCATCATTGATGCATATAGCCATAGAAACAAAATGCAGTTGCAGTACTAAACAAGATTGTAATTGTTCACGTTTTCGTTAGATTTTGTATCCCTTCGCCCCCTCCACCTGACTGTATCCTAGTCCCCATCTCGGCCTTCATGGTCGCCTTCATGTTTCCGCCCGTATATATTAGAGGTGCTCAGGTGCAAATTGGTGGCCGTTAGGATACCCTCCAACATCTTTAGTTCATAGATAAACTAGTTGTCCAAAATGAGAAACTGCTGTGGCAGGATGGTTAGGAGGGTGGTTGTACCCTCAGCCCACTAGAGTTTAAAATCTAGGTTTGACGTTGATGTTTCTCATTTAAGGCGGAATTTTTTCAGTGGGAAGCAACGTTCCCGTCGACATCGAGCCGCCTGTGGTGATTTCGTCAGTCTCAAGACTCGACCCGCCGGCTCAGTCTATCGGAGGTGCTCATAGGGGTAGGGTGTGCGTGCGTGTGTTCATAAGGGTGAGTGTTTGCACGTGTATGTGAGCGTCTGCGTTGTACTGTGTTTTACAAAAAACTAGTTGTCCAAAAGTGATATGATTATGTAGATTCAGTTCATTTGATTGAACTGATGGTGTGATAGGAATATAGGAAACGCTAAGGATCACCAATTTGCATTTGTATGTAGTACATCGATATTTCTGTACGAACATGTGAGTTTATGTGAACAGACTATCCGTTGGCTAATATTAGGCCGATCTAACTATGCATGCATAGTATCAGACTATCAGGGTCTGCCCGTCTGATGAACCTATGTTTCAGTTAGGTATGGGTTCCATCATGCCAAGTTTCGTAACTAAATCAGTGAACCCGCCTACAATATTATGGTATACGCTCCTACTCCCTCCATTTTTTAATATATAGGATGTTTTAGTTGTGTTACATGTTGACTAGATGCGGACGGAATTGAATGAACATACACATTAAAATATGTTTAGATACATGTAAATGCTAATGTACCTAGAAAAGAACTAAAACATATTATATTAAAAAACAGAGTGAGTAGCTCTGAATGATCAAAACTTGCAACAAAAAAAAATGCGCATTGGGTTTATGGAAATCAAACTGCAACCATGCCTATATATTCATGGGCCCTAGGCCAGAGGTAGCATCCATGAGGGCAAACACAAGCAGTACGCAGCCAGCCAGCATGGGAAACTCGGCATACATGTCCGGCGGAAAAGAACAACTATATGTGGCACTTATCTGTCTCATGTTTTCCATGCATGTTAGAGAGACGTTAAGAGGCCTTATCCTCTCCCTCTCCCCGTCACTGTTGAAGAGAGGCGAAAGGCGACTTTTTGGGCGCTCCCCGTCGATCCGCTGCGTGCTCGCCGCCGAGCCGCGGGATTCCTCTCCTCCGCCGGCCGCTTCGGCGGCGGGAGGGTGGGGGATCCCCGGTTCCGGCTTGTACATATGGTAGGATAGGGTGGGGTTCCCGCCGGCGGTGCCGTGGAGGAGGTGGTTCTGGTGGTGGGTGGTTTGGTGTCGGCGTGGTCTTCTCCGGCGGTGGAGCTCCTCGGGGCTCGGCGTCGCCGCGCTCGACTTGCAGGTGCTCGAGGCCCGGTGCGGTGCTCGAGCCCCTCTGTTTCCCGTCGGATCCGTGGTGGCGGAGGATCCGGTGGCCGGAAACCAGGGCTGGACGAGATCGACGACTTCTGCCTGCGTCGGATTTGAAGGCGGCTGCGGCAAGGTGGTGTTGCTGGGGTGGAGGGGCGCCTGCCGTGTTCGTTCACCGGCAGAAGCTCCGCCGTGGCGCGGCGGACGGGCCTTGCGGCGTCTTTCAAGGAAGAAGGTGTCCCCGGGCTTTGGCAAGATGGTGGCTGGCGGTCTTCGTCCTCGACGCCGGAGATGTTGCCGTTCTCGGTGCTAGCTCTGATTCCCTTGCGTATTGTACTTTCTTCTCTGTTTTTGTACTATATACGTTGTATGTGGTACTTTGTTGAATATACGTGGGCTTTTCAAAAAAAAAATGTTTTCCATGCATGTCAATCAATGAGAAACAAGGTAGGGATAAGAGAGTGCAAGACATAGCATGTTGGGAGATGAAAGTGAGCTCCTTTTATTTCATCATATAGGGAATTTCGCTCACTACCAGATATTTCACTCTAAAGTGCAGTTAATTACATGCATTATTTGATGCGCGTGAAGCTGCTTGGCCGGAAACATCTTCAGCTAAGTCGCCTTAATAAAGGCGTAGATATAACCATAAAACTAGAGTAGTTCCTTAGACCTGGAGAGCTAATTCGTAATAATAAAATTCATCGATGTATCACTAGGCTGCTAGCTAGTCCAAATAGAGTACCTGTCAATTGGCATTATGTTTGCAAAGGTTGACTAGATGCATTATTATGCTTAAGCAGTTGTCATTAATTGGCAAAGTGAGTTTTGTATTCATCGGTGGCCTAGGCAGAGTGGCGACGACAATACACACGGTGACTTCTCTTTTGGTGGTGCTATTCAAGTACTTGGTCTTGATTTAGGGGTGAAAACCCTAACCCTGACCTTCATTGGTCGTACCTGGCAATGACAAACTTCTTGTTGCTTTCTTGTTTTAAGACATTGTGTGGAGATTTCTTGAACTTTCTCAAGCGTGAACCCAAGATCTGGCTTTGGTGTTCATATCGAGCGACGATAGTGTGTGCATTGTTTTCTTTTAGAAGGAGTTGTTGTTAGAGAGCCTCCTTCATAATCTAGATGCTTATGGTGATGTTTGTTTCACACTGCTTCAAAGTGTTGATTGCTTTGGCATGCCATGTTTTTAAGTTTTATTTACTTTTTGGTTTTGTGCATCCTTGATGTAATTGGGACTTTATTATTTATTTACTTTTTGGTTTTATTTATTTACATTATATTGTTGCTAAAGTTGGGTGTAATTGAAACTTTCTTGATATTATTATGTTCCCTTGAAAAGGGTAGAGTATAGATTGAACTCTCCTAAACGCGTGTTTTTGTTGTGAACAATTAGCATACTATGACACACCGAGAAGATAGAAACATCACTTCTGCAAAGAAAGATAGAACTGGGGGAGGGGTCACGATTTTTTTTTAATCTAAACCTAGATTCTAGAGTAGCCATTTTCCAAGATTAAACAAAAGGGGCATTTGTAAGTTTTCAAGAAAAAATCGCACAAATATATATTGAGTTGAAACGAACACATGTAATTTGTTTTTCCAAACAATATAATCATTTGCTAAGTTTCATGAAAATAAGAAAGCTACAACTTAAGTTTCAAAACATAAACTGTACCACTCCTATCATCTTATTTTCACCTAGGTAACATATAGTCATGTTATAAACGAAAAGTAAATAAATGATGAACAGAAGAAAGATCAAACACACGGGACACACGATTTTAACGTGGAAAATCCTTTAAAGGAGGAAGAGAAAAAACCACGGGCGCCAGCCATCAAAATTTCACTATATCGGGAGATGTTACAAATGCCGGGATTTACAACATGCGACTTATCCCAAGCCGGTGACTTTACAACAGGTATATATAAAGGAGAAATTCTAAGTCGGTAACAATCCGACTCGGCAACGATCCGTACCACGGCCTCCTTCGCTACGGTAAAAGTTAGCCTTTATCTCCATATGAATTTGGATCACAATAAAACAAGTCATATAATTATTTTAGGAAATTTAACACTTCTAAACCAATATCTATGTATGTTATTTAGTTTGTAAAATCTTCAAAACTTACAATTTGGTTAAACTATACCTAGGTTTTAAAAAATCATGATTATTTTTATAATTTTTAAATGGAGCGATTTTGTTAAAATTTTCTATAGGGAGCAGTGAGATAGATCCCTATGCTATTCTTGGCAAGGACATAAGCTACTTTATTAGAAACCCTTTGGAATCTTATCAGGCTCTTTGAACCCTATATGCTTAGATAAAATAATGATTAACTTTATAATTTAGTTAAACTTAAATGATGTGATTTTGGTAAAATTTTCTATCGGGAGGAGTGAGATGGATCCCTATGCTATTCTTGGAAAGTACATTATTGGAATCCGTTGGAATCTTATCTTGGCAAGGATCATTTTGCCTATGGGGAACGACGCCGTGACATTTTGCATCTAAAGGGTGGTGCAACAAATCACTACGGCAAACCGTCAAAACGCCGACGGCGGGCCGCCGTCGGCGTAGGCCTACGCCGACGGCCGCCGTCGGCATATCTGCGTCGGCGTAGGACGCTGTCGGCGTACGAAAACTGCCGTCGGCGTATCCGTCGCCGTCGGCGACGCAGCAGTGGGACCCACAAAACGGACGTCGAACGTCTCCGTCTGCTCCACCTATACGCCGACGGCAGTGCCGTCGGCCTAGGATGCCACGTGTGCTGATCTGGTGCGTCTGGGAGGAGTCGTACGCCGACGGCATTGCCGTCGGCGTAGGGATGACCATATGGGCATCCAGCGTCGACGTGGCGCCATCCTGTGCGTCCCCACAGCTCCTACGCCGACGGCAATGTCTTAGACCATATTTTCAGTTTCTGAAACTTTTTGCTGCTGGTTTCTGGCGCATTTTAAATACAATTAAAATTGCACAAATTATAAAACATCACAGAAACATCAAATAAAACATCACATACATATCCAAATGACACAAACATGATTCAAATTCATCCAAACTCAAAAATGACATAAACATAGTTCGAATTCACACACGCTACACCCGAACACATCCTACACCTCCCGGGAGCCCGAGGTATCCATTTCTGACAGCGTGAGAATAGGCGACCGACCGCGTGGGCCAGTCGAACCACACAAGGAATCCGGCGAGGCACGGGACGGTGTGGTCTCACGCGACGAACTAGGCGAGGCACCACCAGTGCCATGCTCCACGAGCGCGCGCGTCGAAGTCAGCGAGGCGGAAGCACGACCAAAGGGTGCAGTCCTCGAGTATTCCGATCCCTACATGTTTTGAGTCCAAGTTAGCAACTTGGAAAGCACAGCATGGCGGCAACAACTTGTTTGGCAAATAACTTACCGGAGTCGCTGGCTTGTATGTGCGAGCGACCGACTCCCTCGTTGGGCCGACAGGCATGATCCCCGGCCTAGGTGGACGCGTAGGCAGCTGCGACCGCTCTCCAGTGGCATGAAACTTCTCGTCAGCCTACAAGATAGTTTAGATGTCAGGTGACGTGGTGTGCCCACGGCAATCCCAGGGTCGAGTACCCCGGGTAGATTTAGAGGGAGAAAATGTACGCGCTGGTAGTATCGGACGGCTGACAAGCAAGGATTTACCCAGGTTCGGCCCCTCATTGTGAGGTAAAGACCTACTCCTGCTTGTCTGATTATGATGATATATGAGGTTACATGGTGGCCGTAATGGCGATTGTGGTGGTGAGACGTGATGTCTCTATGCCTATGCGAGTTGTGGATCTAGTATCGATCTGTCTTGAATCTGTCTATGGGGGTGCCCCTGCCTGGCTTTATATATGCAGCCAGGTGGGGTTTACATGAGTCCTAGTAGACTACGTCTTGGAGTCTTTGACTTGTGCTTGAAGTAATTGCTGGGCCGCCAGGTGGGCCTTTGTCTGGGCTGTACCAGGTATACAAATAATAGGGGACCCGAAGGGTATAACCCCGTCAGTAGCCCCCGAGTGTCTGGTCGATTCGAAGAATCGGGCAGAGACTCAAAACATTATGTCGAGTAGGCGTAGTCGATGACCATATGATGACTGTATTATCCATTCTTCGTGAGTTGAATCATTTATGAGAAATCCAGTGTATGAAATCCAATAATAATAAATCCTATAATAATAAATCCGATGCGATCTATAAAGAGACCGACTTTGAGAAATCCAATAATAATAAATCCGATAATAATAAATCCGATGCGATCTATAGAGAGACCGACTTTGAGAAATCCAATAATAATAAATCCGATGCGGGCTATAGAGAACCCGACTTTGATAAATCCGTGCATCACTCGACTTTGAGAAATCCGTGCATCACTCGAGCCGATGGCGAGTGCACTCCCGATGGGAGTTAGTCAATGAAATTTGCGCTGTCCAAGGAGGCACTCAACTTGGGCTCAATTTGAGCGTCCTTTGCTTCATTGTCAGATGCTTTTGACTTGGTAATTCGTCGGGTGCGCATCAGCGCTCCCGATGGGAGTAGCCCCCGAGTGCCTATTCGATTCGAAGAATCGGGCAGGGACTCATTTGCAGGTGTATTTCACCATCTGATTCTTTGCACATTTTGCTATGTATATTTTGAGTCGAGATTGTCTCGATTATGCTCGCTGAGTCGGAAACACGTCGACTAATGCTTTGTTTATTTTGCCTAGGGATAAGGGCGTAGTAGGCCTGGTACACTCGACGGATCGGGACCAGTTAACTGCACTTTTGGGCAAAACCTTACTAGCCTACATCAAGCTCGAGTCCCCGGACTCGAACCCGGAACAAGCTGGTCAGGATCGACTCAGGCCGCGGAGGTCTTACTGAGCCGATCTGCAGCATAAATTTGCGACCTAACGCGTCCGTCAGGATTTTCTTCATGTCGTCAGACACGGAAAGTTGCAGGGCAAACGCTGTAGGAGCGGGCCCCGGCCCAGCTCGACGGATCGGCGGGTCTTACCTATGCACCATGCATGCAGCTTCCGAGGATCGTCTGATGCAACTCGGGGAGATTATGACTGTGAATTTGCCTTTATGTGAGCAGCTAAGCAGCTGAGTCGAGTAAGATTCGACTGTGAAATCTGCAACTTGATGTCTTTGTCTGTATTTTATCGGGTGCGCGGCAGCGCTACCGATGGGAGTAGCCCCCGAGGCTATGTGCAACTATTTGTAGTTGGGCATAGGCTCAATTTGCCTTCCTTTTGTTTTTGTCGAGTATCTTTTGAGTTCTCCAATCTTTGTGTCTGCTGGCGTAGACATTTGCCGGGTGCGCAACACTCGAGCCAATGGCGAGTGCCCTCCTGATTGTCGAGTGTGACTGAGACTTTTGAAGTAGCCAACCTGCACGGCGCAGCCCCCGAGTCTTCGAGTGTGGCCAAGGCTTTGCGAGTTGGGACTTTGCGCGTCGTAGCCCCCGAGTGAGAGGCGCGCGGTGTTTTACCGGAAGGAATCGACGTGGCGGACCAGAATCGACGCGGCGGAGTTGTGCGGCGAAGAGGTCGACGCAGCGGACCGGAGTCGACGCGGCGGAGTTGTGCGGCGAAGAGGTCGACACGGCGGACCGGAGTCGACGCGGCGGAGTTGTGCTGCGAAGAGGTCGACACGGCGGACCGGAGTCGACGCGGCGGAGTTGTGCTGTAGAGTCAACGCGGCGGACCGGAGTCGACGCGGCGGAGTTATGCTGTAGAGTCAACGCGGCGGACCGGAGTCAACGCGGCGGAGTTATGCTGTAGAGTCAACGCGGCGGACCGGAGTCGACGCGGCGGAGTTATGCTGTAGAGTCAACGCGGCGGACCGGAGTCGACGCGGCGGAGTTATGCTGCAGAGTCAACGCGGTGGACCGGAGTCGACGCGGCGGAGTTATGCTGTAGAGTCAACGCGGCGGACCGGAGTCGACGCGGCGGAATTTGACGATGTAGAGTCGATGAAGGCACTCGAGTCACGTGTCGAGTGCGTCGATGCACTTGTTGTCGTTGCTGACGTCGAAGCGCCAGCCCCCGAGCCTCGGTCGCACGTGTGCTTACGCCATCCTCTTCCCGAGTCAACCGTCTGTCGGGTACAAGCGGTTGAAGTTTATGTCGTTGTTGATATCGAGTGCCAGTCCCCGAGGGTTTCATGTGCCCTTCTAGGGAGCGCGCTCTTTATGCCGATACTGTCGATGCAGTGTGATCGGTGATGTAGAGTGAATCGAAGTTTGCCCACAGTAGGGGTGTGATCGATGTCGATGCTTTGTTGTTGTAGAGGCTGTTGGTCGATGACGTCGCCGAGCTAGCTGCTTGCTCTTTTCCTTTTCCCATTGCTCGTACGTGAGCTTGTGTATGCATATGTAATTAGCAGGCTGGCCGCTTAATCCATGCATGGACGTGATTAGCGTAAGGATCTCCTTCATTTCTCCGTGCATGTGCAGCTCGGAGGGATCGCTGCTTGCTTTTGCCTTGTCTCTCGTTGCTTGTGCCTCCGCTGGTTTGTGCGACTCGCGATTAACGCGACTGCATGACAGCGGCGAATCGAGAGCCGACCGCCGTTTTGCTGATGCGAGCCGTGCCTTGGCCATCTTCGAGTTGAACATGATGCATGTAGATGCTGTGGCGCAGCCATACTCGTCGTATCCGATCGGATCTTGTGTACGGCGTCGAGGGATTGCGGCGCTGCTCGAGTCGAATACGCCGTTCCCGATCTCGTCGATCCGAGCAGCCGCGTGTGTGGGCAGTAGCAAAACCCTCGCAATTGCAATCAGAATTAGAAGAAGATTAGTATATGCAAAATATAATTTTGAGTAGTACGTGAGGTAGAAAAGCTAATTGAAAGGAAACGGCTGATCGATCCATGTACTGCATGCGCTGCTGATTTTGCTGCTCCTTTGCCATGAGACCGTGTGTGAATTGGATCGGGACTCGTCGATCGGAAAGTTCATATGATTAGTAACCCGGCCGGAAAATTCATGCAGGTGATTAGCGCTCCGGCCGCAAAATCCATGCATGCATGCGATTAGCCTGATGATCTTCTTTTCTTTTTTCTTCTTTGCATGTATGTGCTTGAAGCACAGTGCTTGTGTCGCTTCTTTGGCTGATTCTTGGAACTTCCGCCTGGCTGGATCGATCGTGCCTTGGTGGTTGCTTGGTGATTTGTGCTGGCTTGATGTAGTAGTGCTGAGGATCGATCCCCGGCCTCCAGCTTGATTGCTTCAATCGCCTGACCCACGCGGGCCTATGATCAGATCGGTTCTGGCATTGCAGATTGAATCTTCTGGTTCGTGTTTTGCGAGACCGCTCGCGGCTTTGTATGCGCGGCGGCGGTGTTGACGTAGAGCCGCCGAGCGACGGGCGCAAGAGTCGGTGTAGATGCCATGCCAATCGAAAGGATCGATGCACTCGCCAGCACGTCGGGAGCACGTCGATCGGGAGCCGGCCGCCGCTTTGTCGATGATGAACTTGGACGTCCCAGCCGGATGCAGTCCGGCCGCCGCCTTGTTGACGGCGTAGGCTCTTGCTAGATGCGATTTGTGCGTTGATTTTGTCAGTCGCACGCGGGGACGGCGTTGTTGTCGAGCCCCCGAGCGATGATCCGTGATGGCGCTGCCGTTGTTTGGTCCGAGTCGACGGTTTGTCAGGTCGGCGGTGGTCGAAGCCGATGTGGCTGTTTATGTCGAGCGCCATGCACATGCGTTGCATGCTCTGCAGTCTGCACATAGCCTTGCTGCTTCTGCCGTTCGCCGTGATCGGTGAAGTTGTACTTGTGTGATCCAACCTGCGTACGTGGATTTGCTCTTCCAAACGATGAGTGAAAACAGCATGTATGCATGATTAGGAATAAAGAAATTGGATGAGTAATTAATAAGAGAGAGTAGATTGAATTAGCGTGGATGCATAAGCTGGTTGCTTTTCTTCTGAGGAGTCGATCGGATGATTGATCTGATATTTTCTTGCATGGCTTCGGCCCACCGCAGCGTGCGCTGCCGCTTTGCTCTCTAGGGACTTGATCCAACGAGACGATTCCAGGTTCTTGTCGAACTCGGCGAGTTGCCGCTTTGCTAGTTGTGATACGGATCGGAACGCCACGGGCGAATCTCGATCTGGTAGATTTGATCAGCCGCGCGTGCGGCTGTGCTGACGTCGGAGTCTTTGTGCGTACGGAACGCCGCCGCTTTTGCTAGATGCGATCTGGTCGCTTTTGTCGATGAAGATTTGCCGATGATGGAGCCGCCGAAACCGCGATCCAGCACGCGTTCTTCCCACAGACGGCGCCAATTGACGTGGTGTGCCCACGGCAATCCCAGGGTCGAGTACCCCGGGTAGATTTAGAGGGAGAAAATGTACGCGCTGGTAGTATCGGACGGCTGACAAGCAAGGATTTACCCAGGTTCGGCCCCTCATTGTGAGGTAAAGACCTACTCCTGCTTGTCTGATTATGATGATATATGAGGTTACATGGTGGCCGTAATGGCGATTGTGGTGGTGAGACGTGATGTCTCTATGCCTATGCGAGTTGTGGATCTAGTATCGATCTGTCTTGAATCTGTCTATGGGGTGCCCCTGCCTGGCTTTATATATGCAGCCAGGTGGGGTTTACATGAGTCCTAGTAGACTACGTCTTGGAGTCTTTGACTTGTGCTTGAAGTAATTGCTGGGCCGCCAGGTGGGCCTTTGTCTGGGCTGTACCAGGTATACAAATAATAGGGGACCCGAAGGGTATAACCCCGTCAGTAGCCCCCGAGTGTCTGGTCGATTCGAAGAATCGGGCAGAGACTCAAAACATTATGTCGAGTAGGCGTAGTCGATGACCATATGATGACTGTATTATCCATTCTTCGTGAGTTGAATCATTTATGAGAAATCCAGTGTATGAAATCCAATAATAATAAATCCGATAATAATAAATCCGATGCGATCTATAAAGAGACCGACTTTGAGAAATCCAATAATAATAAATCCGATAATAATAAATCCGATGCGATCTATAGAGAGACCGACTTTGAGAAATCCAATAATAATAAATCCGATGCGGGCTATAGAGAACCCGACTTTGATAAATCCGTGCATCACTCGACTTTGAGAAATCCGTGCATCACTCGAGCCGATGGCGAGTGCACTCCCGATGGGAGTTAGTCAATGAAATTTGCGCTGTCCAAGGAGGCACTCAACTTGGGCTCAATTTGAGCGTCCTTTGCTTCATTGTCAGATGCTTTTGACTTGGTAATTCGTCGGGTGCGCATCAGCGCTCCCGATGGGAGTAGCCCCCGAGTGCCTATTCGATTCGAAGAATCGGGCAGGGACTCATTTGCAGGTGTATTTCACCATCTGATTCTTTGCACATTTTGCTATGTATATTTTGAGTCGAGATTGTCTCGATTATGCTCGCTGAGTCGGAAACACGTCGACTAATGCTTTGTTTATTTTGCCTAGGGATAAGGGCGTAGTAGGCCTGGTACACTCGACGGATCGGGACCAGTTAACTGCACTTTTGGGCAAAACCTTACTAGCCTACATCAAGCTCGAGTCCCCGGACTCGAACCCGGAACAAGCTGGAGTTGTAGAAAAGAAGGTTCAAACTGAGGAAATGGGACTTGTCATATTTTGCAAATATAAAAGTTGAAACTTACAGCATCCCTCAACTCTGCCCACTCCTCATACTCCTGGCTCTTCTGTACCCACAACTGATACTCTCTCTCATAGCTCGCGTAAGCGGCATCGAAGGCCGCCTCGAAATCAGCCTACAGTTTTAAAAGGGAACGCATCTCGTCAACTTAGCCACTTAGCTAGGAACGAATGTCGGAAAGAGAATGAAATTGAGAAAAACTTACATCGGGGCGAGCTCGGGAAGGCCGACGAGGCAGGACGGGAGGGTCGTCGGCGGTGAGGGTAGCCTTGACACGCGAGAGGCCCAACTCAGGAGTACGCGTGAGTACCGCACTAAGCATGAGAGGACGGCCATGCTCCCAACCGTTCCCGGCAAGGACCACCGCTCTCTCGTCGATGTCATGCTCAAGAGGGTTGTCCACCTCCGGATTTATACCCTTGAACGTCTCGACGTATGCCTTTAGCCCCTCCTTGGCAGTGCCGAAGTAATCGGGCTGCGAGGGCTGAGGCTCAGAAAAATTGGGCTTCTTCATCTTCATCCTCTCCCATGCTTGCATGTCCGAAAGAGGCTCCCCGAAATCGGCCTCCTGCAATGCCAAAGAAGTGTCATGCGTATCAAGTAGGAACATGAGGGGAAATAAATGAAGATTGTTTCATGTATATATATACCAGCTTTGCCTTGAAGCGATCATGGTTGCGGGCACCCGCACGATGTGTCCCCCGCTCCCGCGGTTTAACTTGTTTCGCTCGCTCAAGGCCTTGAACGCGGGGTCCTCCCTAGCCCACCTAGACACCAACGCCCTCCACGCGTCATCCTTGCCATAGGCCCATGAGGGCTTAAACTGAAAAAACAATACTCATGTGAAGAACGGATAATGCAATTGCAACTTAGCAGCAACATGTAATCTCATTAACAATCTACTTACCGCCATGTAGTCATCTACGGTCACCTCAAGTGGGTTCTCCACAATCGCATGCTTCACCGCCGTCTTGCCTAACGTCTCAGTACTGAAATGATTGATCATGGTATGCTTTGCATTGTAGAACTGCTGTCGTGTCAACTTCCTACAAGCCCCCTCCAAAGTCTTGTCCGCATCGCCCCGCTGCTCAGGAAGTACCCTATAGAACTTCTTTAATCATGCACAAAAAACAAATTGTGAGAGCATGGTGGGGACATCAAGTATGAACGAAATTCGAAAAGCTCAACTTACCCAAAACTTGTTGATCACGGCGTCAGAACATTTCCCGCCGCTCGCGTAATTGGCGGCCTGATAGTCTACCCAATGGGTGGCTAGCTTCGTCGCGCCGTTGGGGACGGTACTGTACAAGCCCGGCCAAAACTTCCTAATCAAAGCTCCAATCATGGTGTTAGGCACACGGGCTCCCGCAGGATGTATCCAGTTGCTGCACAATAATTAAACATTAGTACATGTCAAATTGTCCTGACCACAATGAAGTTACCATGTTCAAAATTAGTATATATAGTCACTTACTCTCTCCCATTAGGCGTAATGAGGATCTTCTCCTCCTCGGTAGCAGGTTCCTTGTCCTCATCAGGGACCTGGGATTCCCCTCGACTCCTTGGCTTCTTCGGCAGCGCGGAGGGCCCCGCCTCCAAGTCCGTGGAGGGGCCCGCCCCCACGTCCGTGGAGGGGCCCGTCTCCTCCGAACCCTCGTCGACAGAAGCAGAGGGTATGTCCGAAGACACGTCGCCCCCACCTCGCCCTCGTCCTCCCTCACCTCGCCCTCGTCCTACACCTCGCCCTCGTCCTCGTCCTGCACCTCGTCCCCTCGGAGGAACTGGAGCATCAGCACCTCCCCCTCCTCCAGCATCTCCACCCTCACCTGCATTGAGAAAGGGTGAACAATTAAGCATAAGTGCAGAAACCAAAGTCTACCCCAAATCAACACAAGATTCCATCCGGTTCTCCCGAAACGGGAGTATTCACCTCTAAGTGCAGAAACTCACTAGAGAGAAAGTGAAGCCGGTGAAGCCGGTCACACCCCGGAGTAGGATATTGCACATTTATAACACCCAACACACTTGTATACATATGGTATGGCACAACCTAGGTTCTGGTGGGGTTCCGACGCTCCGGGGCCCCGCTTCGGCGAAACTCCGAATCCGCTGGGAAAACCCTAACGTTTTCGTCTACCCCCATAGACGTGCGTCGAAAGGGGGTAGGCCAGTGGACTTTTTTGCTTGGTTGTGTTAGGTTAGGCCATAGGAAGGTGAGAAACCAAAGTCTACCCCAAATCAACACAAGATTCCATCCGGTTCTCCCGAAACGGGAGTATTCACCTCTAAGTGCAGAAACTCACTAGAGAGAAAGTGAAGCCGGTCACACCCCGGAGTAGGATATTGCACATTTACAACACCCAACACACTTGTATACATATGGTATGGCACAACCTAGGTTCTGGTGGGGTTCCGACGCTCCGGGGCCCCGCTTCGGCGAAACCCCGAATCCGCTGGGAAAACCCTAACGTTTTCGTCTACCCCCATAGACGTGCGTCGAAAGGGGGTAGGCCAGTGGACTTTTTTGCTTGGTTGTGTTAGGTTAGGCCATAGGAAGGTGAGAAACCAAAGTCTACCCCAAATCAACACAAGATTCCATCCGGTTCTCCCGAAACGGAGTATTCACCTCTAAGTGCAGAAACTCACTAGAGAGAAAGTGAAGCCGGTGAAGTCGGTCACACCCCGGAGTAGGATATTGCACATTTACAACACCCAACACACTTGTATACATATGGTATGGCACAACCTAGGTTCTGGTGGGGTTCCGACGCTCCGGGGCCCCGCTTCGGCGAAACCCCGAATCCGCTGGGAAAACCCTAACGTTTTCGTCTACCCCCATAGACGTGCGTCGAAAGGGGGTAGGCCAGTGGACTTTTTTGCTTGGTTGTGTTAGGTTAGGCCATAGGAAGGTATTTTACATGTGTTGTTTTTATTTATTTTACATGTATATGTTGTAGGGTTGGGTTCCGGGAAACTCGAACCGTTATTTTACGAGGGTGGGATACTGAAATTGGGAGGGAAATTATAGGTCCAATATATATATATAAATTATAACTACATTAAATATTATATAGATAAATAAATAAATAAATATTATATAGAGAAATAAATAAAAAAAGTTTCATCTATACGCCGACGGCCGCCGTCGGCGTTGAAGTACACGTGTACACCGACGGCACGGCCGTCGGCGTATCAACGCCGCTGGACGTTCCGTCACGGCGTCCTTTTGTACGCCGACGGCTGCCGTCGGCCTTACCTGGATACGCCGACGGCGCTTCGTACGCCGACGGCTGTGTGGGCGGCTGCCCTAGCTCGCGCTGTACGCCGACGGCCCCGACATTTAGCCGTCGGCGTACAGTGCGGCCGTCGGCGTAGTGTGGCTTTCCCGTAGTGAATTTATCACGTTATGTCATTTTGCCCAAGTTGAGAAGCTATACCACCTTTTATGATTACAGACGGTTGTTAGGCGGACAACTCAAACACGTAATTGTCGGAAGTTATAGAACTATGTAAATGTTTCTCAGATTTTCATGAAATTCTACAGAATTATCCACAGATATATTGAAACAGACCAACTACGCACTCGCACAAACAAAATGGTTCCCAAATTCGTCTGGGGACATTGGAGGTAAACTGAAACTGCAAAACAATGTACGCACACGATCCACAAGTTCATCAAGTCAATGGCCAGGCCTAATCTGCAGGCTACACGCGCTTGCTGAACTGACGGGCAGAATTTTACCAACCAACACGATTACTCAAGCTAGCTAGCTAGCAAGCTCTCCGTGGCGGTCGCGTCATGCGTCCACGACGAGAAGCCGACACATGGAGCGGACATGGAGCCAACAGGAGAATTGCTGCTCCCGAGGCGTCCACATCAGCATCTCGCTGTGCGCGGCCGTGTAGCCGTGGCGGCTAGTGGCAGCAGGCAACCGGCGGCGATGTGTAAAGGAGGATACTGATGGATCGAGCGATCTCCATTCTACAGCGCTTAGCGAGTAGCGAGTAGAGACACTCTGGTTGGTAATCGGCTCATTTCTTTTCGGTTTGGCGTCTTCCCTCAAGAAGATAACTCGCCGTCGGTGTCGGCGAAGAAAAGATGCGTGGTCGGCAGGATTTTGCTGCCAACCTTGAAGACGCGTGCGTCTATCTCACGCACCTGGGGGTATACCTCGTCGCCGGCGATAAAGCCACCGGCGATAAGGACAAGGAATCGGTGCTGTTCCTGTGCGTATTGTGGCGTGCGAGTGAACTTCCGTGTGGAAAAGATCGCGGCGGCGGGGCGCGAGCGCGCGGCGGCGGGACATCGCGTGGCGCCTGCTTTCTACTGCACTGTCGGTCTCCAGGCGCCCAACCTGACATCGACGCAAGATAAAGCGCCCGCGCGTGGTCATCCGTCGCGCACGCGTGCAACCCGGATGATGAGAAGGTGAATCTTGCTACCAAAAAGATTGGAAAATGACCGACGAATGATTAACCACATGCATATATAGTTTAGTACAATTTGATCTCCTTTTCTATGATCATGCACGATCGATCTGATGATGATATCCTTGTGGAAGGTAGGTTGGTAGGTGGATATGTTTGCATGAAATATGAAGGGAAAGGCAAAAGATTTGCCTTTTTTCAATTAATTAAGAAGAAGTTGCGGACAAGTTTTAGTGTTATAGACCACCACCCTTAATACAAAAGCCTAATCTCCTGGCAAGAGATGACCCAAATGCTTGGCACCCGCAAGCACCCAATTCCTTGCCTCTAACTTAATCCTAGCGAATATTAACGTCGGAAGTGTGCTCAAGCGTTTGAAAATCCGTGAGTTGCGCTCGTTCCAAATTTCCCAAGTCACAAGCATGAGTAGTGACGGGATTGCCTTCCTTCTTCTCCCATTTGCGATGGCAAGGTGCTCCCACCAAGATTGGACGTCATTGAAGGCTACCCAATCCGGGGGGTTGAAGTCCCCAACATTGAGCCAATTCTTGATCATGCCCCAAAGACGAATAGAGAAGCGGCAAGTGAAGAGAAGGTGTCTAGCCGTCTCATCTTCACGACGACAAAGGGGGCAAAGCCGACCATTAGGCCATCCCCTTCTCTCAAGGCGGTCGGCCGTCCACACGCGGTTTTGGATTATTAGCCATGAGAAGAGCTTGCATTTGGGGGGAGCCCAATTCTTCCACACCATATTGTCCAACGGCGAGGCGACCTCCCCGGCAAATTGCTCATTGTAGGCCGAGGAGCAAGAATAGGCACCCGAAGGGGTGAGCTTCCACGTGATAGTGTCCGGCACATCGTCTTGAAGTTGAAGTTGCGAGGTGTATTGCCAAAGATTAGTGTACTCCTCAAGGTGTTGAACCGAGAGCCCCTCTCCGAAGTCAATATCGAGGATCCACGCGTCATCGGTGATGGCCTCCTTGACGGACCATGTCTTCTTCTTCGAGAGATCATAAATGAGAGGGGCGATAAGCTTAGGGCTGATCCCGGCCGCCCACGGCGCATCCCAAAAAGAGGCCTTGACCCCATCACCAACGGTCACCGTTGACATGGCATGGAAGAGATCCATTTCATCATTCTTGCAAGGGGCCTCCATTCCCACCCATGGTCTCTCCGGCGCCGTCCAATCTAGCCAAGCCCACCTAAGGCGAAGAGCCTTCGCAAATTTGTCCATGTTGAGAAGGCCGAGCCCCCCTAAGGAAGTAGGCTTGCACACCACCGTCCAATTAACTTTGCACTTGCCGCCGGAGACCTTGTCGGTACCCGCCCAAAGGAAGCTCCTAATAAGTTTCTTGAAGAAGAGCATAGTTTCCGGCGCGATATCAAGAACGGTGAGAGGGTAAATGAGTTGAGATGTGAGGACCGCCTTTGCAAGGGTTTTGCGACCCGCAATGTTGAAGCATCTACCCGCCCAAGGGTTGAGCTTAGCCACCGCCTTATCCTCAAGGTATTGGAAGTGGACCTTCTTCAATTTCTTCACCGCAAGGGGGAGCCCAAGGTAGCGCAAAGGGAAGCAAGCGGTTGGAGCCGGGAGATCAAGTAGCACGGCATCAAGATCAACATTATCGCAACGGATGGGAGTGACCGAACTCTTCGCAAAATTTGTCACAAGCCCCGTGGCCTCTCCAAAGTTGTTTAGGATTTGAGCAAGCGTGGATATGTCTTCACGAATCGGGCACATGAAGATGGCCGCATCATCGGCATAGAGGGAGGACCGAAACCTAGCACCCTTCCCGGGAAGATGGTGAAGAAGCCCTTGATCTGTGGCCACTTGAAGGATGTGTTGAAGAGGATCGATGGCGATGTCGAAAAGGAGCGGTGAGAGGGGGTCACCTTGCCGCAGCCCCCTCCCATGTTTTATTGGAGCACCCGGAATGCCATTTAGGAGCACACGCGAGGAAGCCGTAGAGAACAACACCGCAAGCCAATCACGAAATTTAGGAGGGAAGCCAAGGTGATCAAGAAGCTCGAAGATGTAACCCCACTTGACCGAGTCAAACGCTTTTTTGATGTCAAGCTTGAGGAGTAGGGTGGCCTTTTTCCTCCGGTGGAGCCAACGGGCATAGTTGCGAACAAAAAGGAAATTATCATGGATGCTCCTAGTCTTGATGAAGGCGCTTTGGGCTTGAGAAACAAGGACGTTCATGTGAGGGGCGAGGCGTAAAGATAGAATCTTGGCCACAATCTTGGCGATGCCATGGATGAGGCTAATCGGCCTAAAGTTGGAGATCTCCTCCGCCCCTTCCTTCTTTGGTAGAAGCACAACGTTCGCGGAGTTGAGCCAATGAAGGTTGTTGGTGTGGAGGTTGGAGAACCGGAACATGACCGCCATGACGTCCGCCTTGATAACGTCCCAACATGCCTTGAAGAATTTGCCGGAGAACCCATCCGGGCCGGGTGCTTTGTTGGAGGGCATGGCCATGATAGCCGCTTTAACCTCCTCCTCCGTGAAGTCATCATCGAGCCCCTCGAGGTTATGGGTGGGGAGGTTTAGAGCGTTCCAATTTAGGGCACGAGCCCCGGTGCCACGACGGCCAATAGCCTCCCGGAAGTGATTTTGAGCAATCGCTTGCTTGTCTTCATGAGAGGTGACCCACCCTTGATTGTGACGTAGTTTGTAGACAAAGTTTTTCCTCCTCCTAGAGTTCACCTTGGCATGAAAGTACCTAGTGTTGGCATCCCCTTCCTTGAGATTATCAATTCTAGCACGTTGTTTCTTCCGAGATCTCTCAAGTGACGCCAAAGCAATGACCCGCCTCTTCAATCTAGCCCGGATGTCCTTCTCATCCGGAGAAAGAGCCCTAGCCTCCATGGCTTTGTCGAGTTGCAAAATGAAATATGATCTTCCCCGTGAAGGCTTCCCGAACTGTAATGGCATCAAGACCCTGAATGGCATGCAATGCGCAGTCCGCGCCTGTTGTGATATTTTTTTTTCGTTTTGCTAAATTTACTAAGGGGTCGCATGTTTAGTGCTAGACCTTTCAGGCACGTTGGTGAGCCATTTGATATCTCTAATCTCTAACTAGACCTTTTCCCAAGCATCCATGAATATTGGAAAATAAAAACGAAATTCGATAAGAGAAATCAGACCATGTTTACCAATTTCCGACAATTACCTATTTATGAGTGAGAAATGCTTCATGCGAGCACACCCTAGACCGCCTGCTTTTCAAGACAAGGTGGCTATGCGCGTAGCTATGATTTTCATCGTTGGTCTGGTATACTCGCTCCCCAGCCCACAAGGTATCTTATCTTGACGTTGTGTGTGTCTTTAAGGTGTCCAATAGTATACACCTACATGATTATTCTCTACTAGCAATCACAAATCATTGATACATAATTAATTGTTTTGTGAAATCCAATTAAGAGCGTCACTTATCATAGCAAACTAGCCATCTTTTAAAGGAATCCCTGCAGCAACACGTAGGGTATTATCTAACCTATATTTCTTATAAAACAGAATCTAACTAACTGCAATTAATGTTTCTTTCTCAACATGCAAGGTAGCCACATCACTTATTCTTTAGCCAACCAATTGTCCACATCATCTCACTAAAATTAATTATTTATTTTCTATCATGCATGCATGCAAATCATCTTTTCTTTTAGCCATCAAATTTTTTACATCATCCTTTTTTGGCGTTCGATTGGGAAGATCACACCATTCCGCTATTTTACTATAGAACTAAATCATGTGTAAGTTGAACACCGTAATTAGTGTCTCCAACCAAGTGAACTTTGCCAATTATTTTTTATGATAAAAATCATATAACTCTTATTCGAAATTATGTACCCTTCTACAGGTAACCATTCAAAAGTTGTTTATAAAAAAATCGGTCAATCCGATAACAACCTTTAAATTTTAAAATACACATATATTTCATGTCTATTAAATTTATACTCTGTACTGCCATGATAAACAAAATTTTACATATTTATATAGAAAACTTCAAGTTTCATGTATTTTATTAGATTTGTTAAGAGATATCCGCTGCAACGTGCGGGGTATCATTCTAGTGTATAATACGAGAACGGTCACACCGTCGAAATGAGTATATATACTCACTGCAAAATCTTTCGCTTATACTCCCACCATTAAGATTAAGCAGCATTTGCTTGCTTTTCTCCGCCAGCTTCATGTGCATCTACAAGAGCGGCAACATCAGGGGCTAGTTTGTTATTCTTCAAACATGATATCTTCCCACTCAAGAAGATAATCGCTTTGGATTTGAAGGCTGGCTCTTATTTCATGATCAAGCTGATGAAAAGGAGATAATTGTCAATATTAATGGGTATGTGCTTTCTGTTACAAACTTGACTAAATTGTTCTTTATAACATCCACATGTGTTCTGCCCCTCGCCGTTGGTAGACTGTTGACGTAATAACCTACAACAACAACAACAATAAGACATGCAATATGTTTTTCGCCAACTGTTACATCGAGTGCTTTAGGCGCTTAGGAATGCAATTTTCATATGGAAATTTCACAGAAAAATAAGTTATATGTCGGAACTCGGAACACTCTATTGCTCAGAGAATAGAAAACTTCCCGATCATGATTGTCCATCGTAACCCCATTTATAGGATACCTGCAAACATGAGCATAGACTAAATTAAAGTACGTAACAAAAAATTAAAACATATTATGTTCTTGAAGTATCATCAAACACATCTAATAAAATGTTTGTCATCTCTAATGTGGATGATTTTCTCTTGGGTAAAGCAGATGTAAGGAAGGAACTTGAGTTCATCCAATGGAATATCGTCTAATATGACTTTGAGAAAATCATCCAGAGTTGTTGCAGTGTCCATTACCATTTTCTAGAACAAAATGCGTTTGAGGATGTCGTTGTCTCTAGGGAAAATATAATAACCATCAGTACTGGGAAAGAACGTAAATATAGTTCAATCAATTGGATCACGGTTGATCTCCATAAAATTCGACAATGTTTAGAAATGTGTTTTGTTTTTAGTGTCTTGTTTAGATATCATCAACACAAATAATACCTAGAAAAGAAAAAAGGGCATGGATTATGTATAGAAAAAAGGACAATGTTGATCTCTATAACATATGTAGACACTGGAAATCAGTTCAGTAAACCCACTGCTTTGTGATTTCTTACCCAGGTGTGTCGAGCAAGATTTTTCACCCATGTGAAGGCCTGAGATCCAAGAACAGGACCTTATGGTACTTCTTTCTTCTTCTTTGATTTATTTTTCCTTTCTTGTTCTCATCCATGTTCTTCTTGTCATTCTTCAACTTCTTCTTTGTCATCGTTTTATTATTAGTATCATTATTATTATCCTTCCTTTCTCCAATTCCGACTCTGCTTGTGCTCCTCCTCTCCCCCTTTCGGCATCAGCAGCCCCTGTCGGGAATCGATCCTCTCGTGAATGCAAACGAAACCTACAGCAAGAGTTTTGAAAAGTATTTTTAAGTAGTGAATGTCAATATGTAGCAGAATCAGATTCAAGTATATCATCATTCAGTTGGAGAGGATCCAAACTATAATATGAAAAACCATGTGTGGTTGCAAAAACTCATGCAACAGGTGAAGACTAGTAGGTCATGTTAAACATCACCAATACGTTTCCCTCTTTCCTGCGAGCCAGGTAGCTAGTAGGTCATGTGACCAAATCTGCCAATCTTTGTCGATTCCGAACGCATAGTTTGCCCTAATTTTCTTTTCGTTTGATCCAAACTATATAGGAGCTGCAAATCCAAAGACATAATTTGACGCCACTCATATAATCACTCAACCAGAACACATAACACAATGCACATACAACTAGATATGTCCTAAAACTGGATATCTCTACCAGGGGATCTTGTGACGCGCTAGGATCATGGCCATGGCGGCCAACTTCGTCAGAGCCGTGAGCAAGGCCACGGGAAGATGATGTGAGGCGGACGCCAGCGGCGGCGGAGGTCAAGAAAACCTAACGGGAGGGGAGAGGAGGAGAGGGGAAGAGGTGGGATCACCGGACTAAAGGCGTGCACGGAGGAGGTGTCTGTGACGGGGTCCGCGCCGTCGCCTTTGGCCTGCGGGAATCTTTCATGATTTGCGGGTGGGCCGGGAAATTCCCATCTGAATCAGCAAAAACCGGAGAAGTAAACAAGGCCTAGCATGGGAGGTGGGGAGAATTCAATTAACTCTAGGTCGAAACAATGTCACCATAAGGGATGGTTGTACATCGCAGTACATAGGGACATGAGTGCCAGTGTAGGTTAAAATAATTTGGGGACGAAGGGGGATATTTTATATTAGACTTTTATACTTCTCTTGCATTTTTTGTTAGATTGTTATTGTGTTAATTAGTATGATTTTTATTATTTAGATTGCATAATTAACCAAATAACAACTTTTTTTTGGATCATTTGTTCCAGTTTTCTTTATTGTCCGGTTGTAATGTATATAACTGCAAAGTTTGTCGGTGCTAAATTATGTTATAATAAAAGTTCTCCTTGAAGAATGTTTTTAACAATTGCATAAACCATATAGTGTATATGTATATATTTAATGTATGTGTGTCTTAGTGTAAACTTTAATATCCTTAAATATTATGACAGAGACCTCTTAAAGCGTACATTTCAACAAATATCTTACTAGTGGTTCTAGTGTACTACTAGGTTAGCACAATTATAAAAACTTCTAAAGTATAAATTAAACCATTAAGAAAATGTGTCTTGCATGTTGGTTTCAGTGACACCATGTGCGTGCTCTTTACATGGTACTGAAATAATCTATATTACTACTATTATTATTATAACTGATGAAATAAATTTGTCACAAATTCTACTTCTAATTATTTGGCATGTTTGTCTTCAATGTGTCTAGTTTCATCTCGTATATATAAGTGGTTCCGTCCGTTTATCAAATAAAATTTGTGGACGAATTTAAAACATGGATATCCAGATAACATAAGTTTGTTGTCTTACCTCTCCATGGATGAGCGCGAGCTCGTGAACTCTGGGTGCAAGCACCTGTAGACGGCCCGTCGCACAAAATTTATTCAACGGTGTGGATAGCGGTCTAATAATAGAAATGCATTATAGAATACATGCTTCTTCTGTGTCGCTGGTTGATATTGGTATCCACACTCTATGATCTGTGATCTGTGATTTGTATTTTTGAATACATACTTCTTCTGTGTCGTGGTATTTCTCATTGTCGATAAAGGGAAAAATAAATTTTAGTATGAGCTAAAACATACTACTACGACCAGCTCTACTATGACAAGTTTTATCCGGTTCATGGACCGGACATCGAGCCAACAGGAGAATCACAACTCCCGAGGCGTCCACATCAGCATCCCGCTGCGCGCGGTGGTCTTGCGGCCTGGCTAGTGGCAGCACCGCCGCAGCAGGCTACCGGCGGCGATGTGTAAAGGAGGATACTGATCGATCGATCGATCTCCATTCTACAGCGCGCTTAGCGACACTCTGGTTGGTAATCCGTTTCTTTCCTTTTCGGTGAAGAAAGATGCTTGGTCGGCAGGTTTTTGCTGCGCCGAGGACGACACGCGGCAGCCGGCGAGCTGCACGCGCGGCTAGGATAAGGAGAGGAAATATTGATGTGTGTCACTGCACCAGTAGAAAACGGCTCATCAGTCCCGGTTTCAGAGGGCCTTCAGTCCCGGTTGTCCAACCGGGACTAACCTTTCGGGACTAAAGGGGGGGCCTTTAGTCCCGGTTGTCCACGAACCGCGACTAATGTGCATCCACGTGGACACGGCCGGGCGTGCACGGCGGGGACTCTTTAGTCCCGGTTGGTAAAGATTTCTGCTTTTTATTTTCCATTTATTTATTTTTTAGGGGTTTCGATTTTTTGTTTTCCATTTAATTCTTTTTTATGAAGATCACGTTGCGCAAAAAACAAGTCGTATACATAAAATTTACACTACATCGAGATCACGTTTGATGCATATATACATACGCACACAAGTTGATTTAATGAAATTCTCACGTCGAGATCACGTCAATTACATTGGAGGCATAATATAATTACTAGGGTGATAAAATTCTCCGGTTTTCTTCAGGACCACCGAGTTCAAAAATCCCGCAATTTCCTCTTGAATTGCTTTTAGGCGCTTCGTTGGTAAGAGTTGGTCCCGCATTCTTTCCATCTAGATCAATATGAATATGTGAGTTTTGTGTAATATATATGAAATCATCATAAAATAAATTATGAATGGAACTCAACACCATATGGTAATAAAAAAATTGCGAATAGTGTATACGTACTTCAGTTGTTCTGGTTTCTCTATTCCGCTCAGTGACAAAATAGCGTATGTACTCGCAAACGTAGTATGCACATAAATTAGTCCCTTGTGGCTGCCTCAGACACCACTTTACAAAGAATATAATTTAATCAAAATAATAATAAAGCATGATAATGATATTGAAACTAGAATTAAAGAGTTGCGCGGACATATATATATATATATATAGTACTACTTACCTTGGTTTCATAAAAATGCAGTTTCAGTTTCCATTCCCCTGGAACCTTCACGATGAACCGTTCCCAAACCCTGCCCGGCAAAAGAAAATAATTAAAGGAGTTATTAATTACTTGATATCGGAAAATGAACGAAAGAGGTCGATATAGAGCGATAATGAATGAAATTACCTCTGAAGCATTTCTTGCAAGTTGAGGTACTCGTCCATATCTTTCCTTAACGAGTCCAAGACTTGAACGACTGCTTGGTCAACTCTAATGACTAGCAGAATCCAGTGGAACTGCGCACGTTTATATGTCCATGACTCATCGATTACACTAAACATCGAGTAAGCAAAATAGAATGTGTAGAAGGTACAAGAACACTCACTTGTAGTTGTAAGGAAAAAGTATTTCTCCGAAGGTATTTTGTTTCATTAAAAACCGGAGCAAGTTGTTCTCTGTGTCCTCGGGATGGTTCTTTACGGTAACTTCATGAATGTAATATGGGTCAATGAACCCAGTGCCATAGATGCGGCGTTCTCTGCATTCGACAATCTTCATTCTGCATAATAGCGTACAAAAGAATATAGTGAGATAATTACAGGCAATGAACGAGCTGAGCTAGAGACTTAATTAAATTGCAGAAATAAATCACTTACAAACAATAGCAACTGACGAGGGCTGTGTCGAGGGCGTCTTGATTGAATAGCTGAAAATTTCAGAAAACGGAATGTACATCGCGTCATCCGTAAAGTAATGCTCTTTCCTATATTTCACCCAGAAGACATCATGCCCGGCCTTTGCGGCTTTCTCGTACCACTGATGCAATCGGCGCAATTGTGTTGTTAGAGACTCGACCTGCTCAAGTCTGACCAGGGACCTCCCGTAGACATATGTCCATGCATACTGGTACTCTGTGGGGTCGTCTATGCGAAAAGTGTCGTGGTGTACTTCCTTATCGGGCATCACCTTGAGCGGGGGGATCGACTGATTTGCCTGTTCTCCGAGTTGGGCCACTTGTTTCCCGGATTTTGCCGTACGCATCTGCTCCCTCTTTAGGCGATATGCCGCCTCCTTCTCCTGCTTCTCTTCACTAATTGTCTTCTTAAGAATACGATCATAGTCATCTGGCAATTTAGGCGGATGTGGCGGTCCACTCGAGAGATTTTTCAAACATCTCGCAACTTTTTCCGGTTGTATTATCTCCTTTGGCGGGGGCTGTTTCGGTCCTAATTGTCTTCTCACATCGGCACGAACCACCGCGTCGGTTTCTCTGGAGTCAAGTCGTAAGGTCTCTTTGGAAGAGGCTTTAGCAACTCGCGTTCCTCTCGAGTTTCCTTATTTTCACGTCTCCTCTGTGTATATGTCGACGGGTAGTTTAGTTTCCGCTTAGCAGTGCGCACAATCGACGGACGGGACGTCGCGGGCGATGGACTCGCGCTGGGCTCCCAACCGGCGTCGGGGGATGGATCTTGAGGTGGGGGGATGGATCTTGAGGTGGGGGATGGCTCTTGAGGTGGGGGGATGGATCTTGAGGTGGGGGACTGCTACTCGGAGGAGTCGGTGGCCTTGGCGCCAAGTTTGGAAACACGATGTGTTTCTTCTTCCAGAGAACGATGGCCTTCTTGGCTTCTCCCTGTGTCTTCTCGTCGTCACCTCCAGGAATGTCAAGTTCCATATTAGCATATAACGGCACAACTTCATCCACCCCGACACGAGCATAGCCAGCTGGAATCCCGTCGAGATGGTAGCTTGCTCCAGATTGATTTGGTAAAGCATAGCCGACCGCCACCTTGAAGGACATGTTCTTCATTGCCATATGTAGCTCACAGTCTGTCTTCTCCGTGATATCATCCACGGGGTAGTGAGCCGCCGGCGGTTCGAGTTCAGAATGTTCTAGCTGCGTGGAACCCACGCTCCTTTTACGCTGATCAGATGGGGCGGCTTCGACTTCAGGACCTTCTAGCTGCTGCTGAGATGCCCTTTGCTGACTAATTGAGTCTAGTTGGTCCTGCTGCTGCTGCACCTTGCGTTCCAATGCCGATAACCGGTCTGAATCCTGCTTCTTCTTTCTCTGACGGCTTCTATAAGTATCAGCATCTTCCGGAAAACCTTGCTTAAAGGTGACTCCGGGTCCATAGCCTCGTACTCGTCCAACGTGTTCAGGATTCCCGAGTGCGAGTGACAGCTCGTCTTTCTCTCTGTCGACCACGTAATCTCCCTTTCGAACTTTATCTATTGCGTCCACAAGTTCTTTGGTTTTATACTCAATTTTTTCCTTCCATCTTCCCTGAGCAACAATCAGCCCTGTCTCTGGGTCAAACCCTGCCCCATGCGCAAACAACCAAAACTTGGACCTCTCGGGCCAGTCCGCTGTCTGTGGAATGATCCCTTGATCAAGCAGTTTTGCTTCAAAGGCTTCCCACTTAGGCACGGCAGTCTTGTAGCCACCTGGCCCCAAAGTATGGTGATATTCCTTCTTCTCAGCATTTGCCTTATTTGTTTTCGATCGGGCCACAGCGGCCTCCGATTTTCTTTGTTGCACAAATGTGGGCCACTGCTGTTGTATCTTTACTAGTGGTCCAGTGAATTCTGGATCTTGTTCCTCCGCCTCTACATAAGCTTTCCATAAGTTTTTCTTCCAGGTCCGGAATTGTTCGGCCATCTTCATAAGAGTCCACTGCTTGACTTTCTTCTGCAACGGCTCGGGTAGACCTGGCGGTAGGTCCCAAAGCAAGGATGATCGGGACCAAGTCCCTAACAAGAACTCCGCATTGATTTATAAATTTACGGCGGCACTCTAAGGGTTCCAGCGGTTCGCCACCATCACCAACTCTGTCGATCGATATCCTTACACCTTCCTTCAACGGCTTCGTCGGGCCTCGTTTCGACCCTGCTTTCGACCCTTTCGACCCTTTAGCAGCGGATGATTTGCTCGATCCGGAGGGCTAAAAGAAAAAATGATTCGTTAATAACTGCAATACAACTCAAATAATACATCTAGTGATCGATCAACAGAGGCTTAATATACCTTGCCGGAGTTTGTTAAGGGCACTTCCTCCTCTCTGCAAATTTCTTCTTCCTCAACTCCCTCACCGGAGTCGTTCAGAAATTGTGAGCTGTAATCTTCTCCAATTACCACATCTTCTTCAGGCGCGTTTGCACGTCCTGCTATAATCTGATACATTCACAGTTCACACTCCTCGTCTCTGGAGGCGACGTCCGGACAATCTGGATCCATTGGCTCTTCACGCTCCTCGTCTCTGTCGGGGGCGTCCGGATAATTTGGATCCATTGCTCAATGTCCCTGCAATCAATTTTGTAACAAGAATAAGAATCTTAAAATTTGCATCTTAGCAAAATGTGAATACAAATTTATAGCAACTACTTAGCAAATTTAAATTTTATACCAACTACTAGCAAATTCTACTACTAACAAATTTACCTAACACTAACACATGCATTTCCTAACACTAACAACAATTACAAACCTAGCACCAACAACAATTACAAAACTACAAATAGCATCTCCTAACAACAATTACATGTTGTATATACACAACAATTACAAAATTACAAACCTAGCACTAACAACAATTACATGTTGTATACAACAATTACAAAATTCGAAACTAACCTAACAATAAGAACTAACCTAGAACTAGTCTCAACTAACCTAACACACGATTTTGCTAACACAATCTTTTGCTAACACACGTTTTTTGCTAACACAATTTTTTGCTAACACCAATTGTGCTAAAACAATTTTCCTAACACGATTTTTTCTAGGACATTTCAACAAACACCTATGCAAGGAAGGAAGGGGAGGGAAGCACCTCGATCCGGCGGCGGCGGCGCACGGCTGGTGAGGGAGCAGCACACGGCGGTGGGCCGTGGCAGAGTAGCACGGCCGTGAGAGGCAGGGCGGCACCTCGGGCGCAGGGGCGGCGGAGAGGGAGGCTGGGGAGGAGATGGCGGCGTCGTGGAGGCCGGAGGAGCGCAGGTGGACGGAACCTCGGGCGCGGGGGCGACGGATGCGCACGGCGGCGACGACGCGGCAGGGCAGGGGAGGTGACCTCGAACTCCAACGACTCCGGCGCGGGTGGCGGAAATCTGCGGAGGAAAGGGCAGAGGAGAGGGTGAGAAGAAGGGGGATGAGGCGACAGCGGGAAGGCGGCGACGGCAGCGCGTCTTGGAGGTGGAGGGGTGATGCATGTAAAATGCATACATGAACTTTGCACTTTAATTGCTTATATTCCAATCATATTTGCATCATATAAGGGTTATATCAATGTTTTATAATGATTTTGGGAATATTTCATAGTTTTCCCATTTATTTGGAATTAACCCTGTTTTTCCAGAAAAACGTCTTTTTTAGTGTTTCAGACTTTCCGGGAGCTTCAGGACTCCAAAAAGGGCAAGGCCAAAGAGCACGGTTCAGAATTTTCGAGACGAACGCAATGGGCTTAAATTGAAGACCAGAAGCCCAACAGGCTGGAAATGGGAGGGTCCCACGCGGCCTAAAATACCTGGCCGCGTGGGCCCAGCTCGTTTCCACCTCGGAGCTCCGTGGCCGTCGATCTTTGCTCCACCGACATAGTCTTGACCTAAAAACGCCTATAAAAAAGGTCCCCTGGCATTTCGCGAAAGGAGGCGGCGGAGAAACACAAAACCACGAAACAGAGAGACAGAAGGCTGCCGCCGGAGAAGATCGGAGGGGGGAAACGCCGCCGGAATCGCCTCCGGAGGGCTCCACCCCCCTCCGGCGTGTTCATCATCAACATCTTCATCGCCGTTGCTGCCTCCCATGATGAGGAGGGAGTAGTTCTTCATCGGGGCTGAGGGCTCTACCGGTAGCTATGTGGTTCATCTCTCTCTCCCATGATGTGATCTTTATGTGATCATGAGCTTTGTAATCTAATTGAATTCATGGATGTTTCTCCTTCATTGTTTGTGCTACTCAAGTGGTTTTATTAATGTATTTCCGGAGTCACCTTTGTCCCATGGTGTGAAGTTGACAGTGTGCGCACCGTGTGTGACTCTTAGGCTAAAGGTTACAGAAATACTTACCATGAGTTATTCTTTGTGTTGGATGTCACTATAAAATTGTGGTGTTTGTTTAGTACTATTTTGGGGCACTCATAGTGACCTTGGGGTTCCCTAGATGTGGAAGACAGACTTTAAGGTGTGCTTTTGTAGCCCTACACGATGGTCTTGGTGTTCTTTGATATTGTGGTGTTTGTTCACTCAGACTTTAAGGTGTCTCTTGTAGCCCTACGCAGTAGATTGGTATTTCTATCCAACGGGAGAATAGTTCAGAGTAGCAAAGTGAAGAGGAAATATCTATGTATTCAATTGTTGGGAGTGTCCACTAGTGAAAGTATGATCCCTATGCCTTATTTCCAAGCATCCTAGAAAACCTTTGTCTTGTCCTCTTGCATTGAAGAGGATTGGGACACTTCCACATTCTTGCCTTGTTACATCAAACTTCCATCCATTAAATCACCACCTTGTTCCTTAAACTTGTTTAGTGCATAATCGACTAAAACTTGTGACACTTTAGTTGTAGGGAATAGATAACTTTTCCTTCTTGCTCCTGCGGATCGATACCTTACTTCCACATTGAGAGGTGCTACAGTGACCCTTGCTCTTGGGGGTTATCAAGCACTTTTCTGGCGCCGTTGCCGGGGAGCGTAGCGCTTAAGTTTCTATTCTTGTGTGCACTAGACTAAGCTTGGGGAGGTTCCTTTTATATCTTGCAATCATCTAAGCTTGGGGAGGTTCCTTTAAACTTGTTTGGTTGTGAGTTTCTCATTAGTTTTATATATATCAAAAACCCATAAAAATTAGAAAATGGAAAACAACAAAAAAATTAGAGAGCTTTATGAAATCTATCTTGAGTTAGGACATGATGTGTTTGAAGAGAAAATTAAAAAACATATGGAAAATTATTTGCATGATGGTAGCAATGTTATCACTATAAATTCTTTGAACACCATTATTGCTATTGCTCTGGAAAAGTTTAAGCTTGGGGAAGTGGCTGTTGATGAATGTGATATTTTTAGTCCCCGAGTTTTGAGGAGAAAATTTTCTTTGATGATACTATGCCTCCTATATATGATTTTTACAATGATGATTATGATGTTTTCAGTCCATCTATTATTGAGGATATAGTTTATGTTGATTATTCTATGCCTCCTATTTATGATGATTACAATGATGGATGTGATAGTTTTACTCCCACTATTACTAATGAAACTGTTTATGCTCATGTGGAGAGTAATGATACTTTTATGCATATGGATCATGATAAGAATGTTTTATGTGATAGCTATATTGTGGGTTTTATCAATGATGCTACTGAAAGTTTTTATGAGAGAGGGAGACATGACTTCATATACCTCAATAATATTAAGTCTCCTCTCTTTTTGTTGAAAATTTTGAAGTTGCACTTGCTTTGCCTTCCTATGCTTGTCACTTTGTGCTTCATTGATTTATTTTCTTACAAGATCCCAATGCATAGGAAGTGGGTTAGACTTAAATGTGTTTGATATTTGCTTCTTGATGCTCTTTTATATTCAACTCTTATTCCTATGGGAGCATCATTAAAACTATCAAGCCTAGCTATATGGCTATAAAGAAACGCTTTGCGGGAGGCAACCCGGTTATTTTTGTGTGTGGTTTTTCTTTGTGTCCTCTTGCTGTAACAAGAGACTTTGTGTCTAGTTTAGTTTCTGGAGTTTTAAATAAAGTGCCAAGTTTTACCCATTTTGGTCTTGAAAAGTTGCTTATTGAGTTCGGAGATTTTATTCCTGCACGAGTCAGTGCACGGTATGATTTTTCATTCTTATTCTGTAACTCCGAATGAGCTTATATTTGAACTGTAGTTGAAACTTTTCATCCTCTGTATGCATGAATGTTTTCGGAATTTTTCGAGAAAGTTTGGTAGGGTAGAAAAATACGTTTTGCTGCTGCTGTTTTTCTGGACAGATTCTGTCCCATTTTGTTTGATGCATGCTTTGAGCTTTTAAGTTGAATCTTTTTGATCCAATTGAGTTTATGAGTAGGCATACAACATTATACACTTTCTGGACATTCATATGAATTTTTTTTCAAGGATTATATGCAGCAAGAAATCTATTTGTTTATCACTATTAATGCACCCCACAGAAAAGAAATGGGAGAAACGGTGTTTTGAAGTTTTTTCACAGGGATTGGAGGAGATGCACCAAGAGTTATCCAAGGATGGTGAAGACCATAAGCTTGGGGATGTGAAGACAACCCCACTGGACCTACACACTCTCGGTTTGTGCACGTCCAACTTCTGTTTTTCGATCGAAACACTTTATCGCATAAACTTGGAGCGTCGTTTTTTGTTTTTGTTTGAGTCTTGAGAGACCACCACACTATCAATTATATATGAGAGCTACTGGAAATATGGGTTGAAATATGTTGGATGCTTTTATAAGATTGGGAAAAGGGATGTTTGACTTGATTTTTAATGATACATATAGTTGCATGATTCATGAGCTTGTTTATGAGTAATAGTTTGCAAATTCTTTTTGTAGAGCTATCACTTATTCATGTTTTGGTGCTGATTGTTATTTCACTTGGTTTAACATGGATTAGTTAGTTCTATGGACACTCATGCATGCATCTAGATGGTCAACTTTCTCCCTTTTGCTAGCCCAAAAACTCCAACAAGCAAAACTTGTTTCCAACACCTTCAACCAAAGTTATTCCAGTGAGTCCACCATATCTACCTATTGGCTTTATGCTATTCCGAGTATGTTTAACATGTTGTTTGTGTTATCTTACCTCTGAATGAAAATGTTTATGTTATTGATTGCAATGAAAAAAAATTTGGTTATATAGCTCTCACGAACTTGATGCACAATGTTCTTTTATTTGCATAATAATGACCCATTGTGATTAAGATTATGATGTTTGTGGCTTGATGAATGTTTTGGGTTGGAAGTTAGCCCATATGTGCTGTCACATGGCAAGCTTTCAACACGCTCTTCATCTCATTTAGTTGATATCATGTGCTTTTGTCTATGGATGCTTATCATGTTGAAATAAATGTGGAAATAGAGTGAGTTTAAATGAGTTTGTGTAAATGGTTAGAGAGACGCCTGGGCCGCTAATCTAAGCCATGCATCATTCATGGTGGAAATTTACTTACATACTATGGTGAACCTTCTGTGATACACCTTGCAATAAAAAACTATTCCAAATGGTAAATAAAAAGGGTGTTGAGATTGTTCATTTTGTTTGTTTGTCTTGTCATTTTGATATGGGCTTGTTCCATATCTTGGGACAAGAGGTACCCCAGTTGACGCTCTTGATGATACTATTATGCTTACAATGATATTTAATTGAACTTGCTTTGTTTCCCAAGTTGAGTAACACATGGTGTAAGTACTTGTATTCAAGGGGCATGAGACATTCAACCCATTCTTTATCAAGCACACTACTCATATTTGCTTTCACTTTAACCTTAATCATTCAAGATGCTATGATAGGGGAATGAGAGCTTGACACCAAGTATTACCACATTGCTATCATTAACTTAAGTAGAGAGAGTTTGGAGGTTAGATGAAACTTATGCATGCTTTACCATTACTCACTTATTCATCTTTCCAAAGTGTCCACCAACATATTCAGATTTTCATCTACACTCTATGACCATTGTAGGATGTTCTTGCTTATCATTATGCATACATGTGGTCCATATTACTTGCTACCATGTTACACTTTGTGAACTATCAATGAACATCCTTGTCTTCAATACTTGATATCACTTCATAAACTATTTGCATATTGCTACTCCTTTGAAGAATGAATCATTTGACTATATGTAGCAATAGTAATCATCTTTGATATTCATTGTTAAGTATTAAATTGCAAAGTCCATGTTAGTTTTATCATCTTCATACTCGAGGACGAGCATGGATTAAGCTTGGGGATGTTGATGCATGTAAAATGCATACATGAACTTTGCACTTTAATTGCTTATATTCCAATCATATTTGCATCATATAAGGGTTATATCAATGTTTTATAATGATTTTGAGAATATTTCATAGTTTTCCCATTTATTTGGAATTAACCATGTTTTTCCAGAAAACGTCTTTTTTAGTGTTTCAGACTTTCCGGGAGCTTCGGGACTCCAAAAAGGGCAAGGCCAAAGAGAACGGTTCAGAATTTTCGAGACGAACGCAATGGGCTTAAATTGAAGACCAGAAGTCCAACAGGCTGGAAATGGGAGGGTCCCACGCGGCCTAAATACCTGGCCGCGTGGGCCCAGCTCGTTTCCACCTCGTAGCTCCGTGGCCGTCGATCTTTGCTCCACCGACATAGTCTTGACCTAAAAACACCTATAAAAAAGGTCCCCTGCGTTTCGCGAAAGGAGGCGGCGGAGAAACACAAAACCACGAAACAGAGAGACAGAAGGCTACCGCCGGAGAAGATCGGAGGGGGGAAACGCCTCCGGAGGGCTCCACCCCCCTCCGGCGTGTTCATCATCAACATCTTCATCGCCGTTGCTGCCTCCCATGATGAGGAGGGAGTAGTTCTTCATCGGGGCTGAGGGCTCTACCGGTAGCTATGTGGTTCATCTCTCTCTCCATGATGTGATCTTTATGTGATCATGAGCTTTGTAATCTAATTGAATTCATGGATGTTTCTCCTTCATTGTTTGTGCTACTCAAGTGGTTTTATTAATGTAATTTCCGGAGTCACCTTTATCCCATGGTGTGAAGTTGACAGTGTGCGCACCGTGTGTGACTCTTAGGCTAAAGGTTACAGAAATACTTACCATGAGTTATTCTTTGTGTTGGATGTCACTATAAAATTGTGGTGTTTGTTTAGTACTATTTTGGGGCACTCATAGTGACCATGGGGTTCCCTAGATATGGAAGACAGACTTTAAGGTGTGCTTTTGTAGCCCTACACGATGGTCTTGGTGTTCTATGATATTGTGGTGTTTGTTCACTCAGACTTTAAGGTGTGCTCTTGTAGCCCTACGCAGTAGATTGGTATTTCTATCCAACGGGAGAATAGTTCAGAGTAGCAAAGTGAAGAGGAAATATCTATGTATTCAATTGTTGGGAGTGTCCACTAGTGAAAGTATGATCCCTAGGCCTTATTTCCAAGCATCCTAGAAAACCTTTGTCTTGTCCTCTTGCATTGAAGAGGATTGGGACACTTCCACATTCTTACCTTGTTACATCAAACTTCCATCCATTAAATCACCACCTTGTTCCTTAAACTTGTTTAGTGTATAATCAACTAAAACTTGTGACACTTTAGTTGTAGGGAATAGATAACTTTTCCTTCTTGCTCCTGCGGATCGATACCTTACTTCCACATTGAGAGGTGCTACAGTGACCCCTTGCTCTTGGGGGTTATCAAGGGGCAGCACCTCCGGAGGCGGCAGCACCTCGTGGCAGGGCAGACGGGAGGCGGCGTCGGGGAGGGGACGTGTCGAGAATGAGGGAAAACAGGGGAGAGGTGATCTAAAACTGCTCGAAAAGCCTTTAGTCCCGGTTCCAGCCACGAACCGGGACTAAAGATCCTTTAGTCACGGTTGGTAACACCAACCGCGACTAAAGGTCTGTCTGGGCCGCGAAAAATTGCGCGCGAAGCCCAGCGGCCCTTTAGTCCCGGTTGGTGTTACCAACCGGGACAACTGGGCTTTTCAATTTTTTTTCTAGTTTCTTTTTCTGTTTCTTTTTTATACTTTGATTTACATGCTTTTTGAATTGTTTTTTAATTTTTTTTCAAGTTTCTTTTCTGTTTCTTTTTTATATTTTGATTTACATTCTTTTTGAATTGTTTTTTTAATTTTTTTTTCAAGTTTATTTTTCTGTTTCTTTTGTATACTTTGATTTACATGCTTTTTGAATTGTTTTTTTGCTCTAGTTTCTTTTTTATATATATTTAATTTAAATAATTCAATATTTCTGTAATACATTATTACACATCACTAACAGTTTTCATAACACGGTTACATTTCTACATAAATGGACTTGCTGGCTCGAAGGCCGTAGGATTAGGGGAACGGCGCCGGGAGGAGCCAGCCCCGTTCGCGGCCGCCTGGTTCTCACGCGCATGTTTGCGGCGGAGGGCACGAGCCATGGAGGATGAGTCTTTCAGCGCCCAAGCCAACTCGGAAGCCTCCTTCGCCTTGAGCTGGCAGGCAGTTCTGGCTCGCTGTACACGGTCGTCGCGGACGGACTGGAAGGAGGCTTCAATGGCCTCCTGCATCTACATCTGTGGTGGAGCCATCTCGTGGAGACGATGGGTTCGTTGCTAGGAATGGTGGATTAGGGTTTACCCTGTCGACGACAATACATATAGACCTCCAGGGCACTGGGGGAGGACACGTGACCGCAAAGCCCGCCTTTAGTCCCGGTTGGTAACACCAACCGGGACTAAAGAAGCACACGGATCGTGTGTTTCTTTCAAGCGCTTTTGAGCCGTTGGATCAGGGGTGTGTTTCTTTCAAGCGCTTGTGAGCCGTTGGATCAGGGGTGTGTTTCTTTCAAGCGCTTGTGAGCCGTTGGATCAGGGGTGTGTTTCTTTTGAGGGCAAAATCAGTGTTGGATCAGCCACATGACCCTATATATAGCCCCCCTCTCGAACATGTTCGGCACTCAGTGTAGTTCATTTGATATACAAAGCATCCGGATTCCCTGCATACGTCCAACGGTGCATTTGATATGCGGGCACTCATGAGCCACCGTTGGGCTGTATGCAGGGGAAACCGTGTGTTTTGTTCTATCTACAAAATCCTTCAGTTCATCGACCGAATACAAAAGATTTCTTCTGAGTTTTCAGAACACAGTTACATAAAAGATTTCATACATTATTACACATCACCAACAACATCCCTATCTAGTGTTCACTTTTTCTTCGTGTCTGTCCCTTTCTTCTGATTGCGCCATAACCATGGACAATCTTCATCATTTAACTTGATGCTTGGGTCAGTGTTCACTTTGAAGGGCGGAATTTCATGAAACTTATCGTAATGTTCTGACATGTCTGTCTTGTCCTCCACTCCCACAATGTTCCTTTTCCCCGAAAGAACTATGTGGCACTTTGGCTCATCGTATGATGTATTCGCTTGCTTATCTTTTCTTTTTTTCGGTCTGGTAGACATGTCCTTCACATAGAAAACCTGAGCCACGTCATTGGCTAGGACGAATGGTTCGGTGTCGTACCCAAGATTCTTGAGATCCACTGTAGTCATTCCGTACTGCGGGTCTACATGTACCCCGCCTTGCAGGTTGAACCAATTGCACCAGAACAAAGGTACCTTGAAAGAAGGTCCATAGTCAAGTTCCCATATCTGCTCTATGTAACCATAATATGTGTCCTTTTTTCCATTGTTGTTTGTTGCATCAAAGCGGACACCACTGTTTTGGTTGGTGCTCTTTTTATCTTGGTCGGTCGTGTAAAATGTATTCCCATTTATCTCGTACCCTTGAAAAGTCAATATACTCGAAGATGGTGCTTTGGCCAACAAGTATAGATGTTCTTCAACAGTGGTGTCATTAATGAGACGTGTTTGCAACCACCCGCAGAAAGTCTTCACGTGTTCTCTTTCAATCCATTCTTCAGGCTGCTCCGGGTATTTGGAGCGTAAACTATTCTTGTGTTCCTTGATATACGGAGCCACCAAGCTAGAATTATGTAGAACTGTGTAGTGTGCTTGATTGAAAGAATCCGAGTCCTTACATATTACTGCTTTCTTTCCTAGCGTGCCTTTTCCACGCAGTCTCCCCTCATGGCGCGATTGAGAAACACCGATCGGCTTAAGGTCAGGAATAAAGTCAACACAAAACTCAATGACCTCCTCTGTTCCATAGCCCTTGGAGATGCTTCCTTCTGGCCTAGCACGGTTATGAACGTATTTCTTTAAGACTCCCATGAACCTCTCAAAGGGGAACTTGTTGTGTAGAAATACAGGACCGAGAACCTGAATCTCTTCGACTAGGTGAACTATGAGGTGCGTCATAATATTGAAGAAGGATTGTGGGAACACCAACTCGAAGCTGACAAGACATTGGACCACATCCTTCTGTAAAGTTGGTAGAGTTTCTGGATTGATAACATTCTGAGAAATTGCATTGAGGAATGCACATAGCTTCACAATGGGTACTCGAACATTGTCCGGCAGAAGCCCCCTCAATGCAACCGGAAGTAATTGTGTCATAATCACGTGGCAGTCATGAGACTTTAGGTTTTGAAACTTTGCTCTGTCATGTTTATTATTCCCTTTATATTTGACGAGAAGCCAGACGGGACCTTGATACTTGTTGACGGGAGAGCAAATAGTGGCAGTCTGCTGAAGCGCTTCTAACTCCCCGGCAACGGCGCCAGAAAAAGAGCTTGATGGCGTGAATCACACGCTTGTTGGGAGACCCCAAGAGGAAGGTATGATGCAGTTCAGCAGCAAGTTTTCCCTCAGAAAGAAACCAAGGTTATCGAACCAGTAGGAGCAGCAACTCTTCAGAAGGTTGTTGGTGGCTCGCACGGCGCAACACGATCACCAACGTGGAATCTGCACAGAACACAATCAAGCTACTTTGCCCCAACGAAACAGTGAGGTTGTCAATCTCACCGGCTTGCTGAAAACAAAGGATTAAACGTATGGTGTGGAAAATGAGTATTAAATTGCAGAGAATGAAAAAGGAACAGTTTGCAGTTTGTGGTGGTTTAATCAGTGTAAAAGAATGGACCGGGGTCCACAGTTCACTAGTGGTGTCTCTCCATAAAAGATAACTAACATGTTGGGTGAACAAATTACAGCTGGGCAATTGACAAATAGTGAGCGCATGACAATTCATATACATGACATGATGACTACTATGATATTTAATTGGGCATTACGACAAGATACATAGACCGTTATCCAATAGCATCTATGACTAATAATCCACCGCCGGGTTGTCATCCGAGTCCCCCGTTGGTATTAAGTTGCAAGCAACGGATAATTGCATTAAGTAAAGTGCGTAATGTAAACAAACACATATGCCCGTGGACATGGCATCGTTAGGTTATCCCTAGTGGCAACAGCACATCCACAACCTTAGAACTTTCTGTCACTGTTTCAGATTAAACGGAGGCATGAACCCACTATCTAGCATAAATACTCTCTCTTGGAGTTACAATCATCTACTTGGCCAAAGCATCTACGAGTAACGGAAAGCATGCAAGATCTTAAATAACATATAAGATAGATTGATAATCAACTTGACATAATATTCAATATTCATCGGATCCCAGCAAACACAACATGTAGCATTACAATAATATGATCTTGATCATGTAGGGCAGCTCACAAGATCTAAACATGATGGCACAAAGTGGAGAGACAACCATCTAGCTACTGCTATGGACCCGTAGTCCAAGGATGAACTACTCACGCATCACTCCGGAGGCAGGCATGGCGATGTAGAAGCCTCCGGTGACGATTCCCCTCTCCGGCAGGGTACCGGGAAGAGGTTCTGAACCCTCCCGAGCTAGGGTTGACGGCGGCGGCGTCTCTGGAACTTTTCGTGGATATTTGCTCAGGCCCTTAGGGTTTTCGCGTCGGGGGAATAAGTAGGCGAAAGGGCGGTGGCTGGAGACCCCCGAGGGGCCCACACCACCCTAGGGCGCGGCAGAGGCGGGCCCCGCGCCCTAGGTGCATGTGGGGCCCTGGTGGCCCTCCTCTGTTGCTTCTTCGCTCCGTCAGGTGAGTTCTGGAAAAATAGGGACCACCGTGAAGTTTCGTCCAATTCCGAGAATATTTCCAGACTAGCTTTTCTGGAATACAAAAACAGCAGAAAACAGGAACTGGCACTTCGGCATCTTGTTAATAGGTTAGTCCCAAAAAATGTACAAAAGTGATATAAAGTAGATGCAAAACATGTAGCAATTGGTATAAAACAAGCATGGAACATCAAAAATTATAGATACGTTTGAGACGTATCAGCATCCCCAAGCTTAGTTCCTACTCGTCCTCGAGTAGGTAAACGATAAAAACAAAATAATTTTTGAGGTGACATTGTGGCGCCCCGACCCGACTGTTATACCGTGATGTTGTGTGTCACCGGTTAAGCGATACAACCGGAGGTTACGGGTTTACCAATCCCCGGCCAAAACCTTTGGCAGGCGTTGCTCGGTATGGATCATCGGCAACACAACACCCCGATTGATGCCTTAACACAGGCACAACTATCAAAGCATAATAGAAAGATCAAGACTTGTGGAACAACTGGCACATCACAGACTCTACGACACAAAACATTATAGTTCAACTCTTATAATAGAGAAAGATAGCAAATTACAACCAGAGGTCACAGACCCAACAGTACAACATGCGGAAGCGAATTAGGTTGTTCTAAACAACAAGATCCAAAATATGGCCTAAGAGGCCTACAGATAAACATCCAAGCGCCAGCTGTTCCGGGATGTCCCAAGCTGCCACCTGGGAACCCCAGACTACTCATCGACGTCCACAAAGAACCCACCTTCGAGGTCGGTGAAGTCCTCCTCTGAAACAAAACAAACGACGTTGAGTTCGACGAACTCGCAAGATTAAATATAGAGCTTTAGCTCGATGAGGCTTTCAAGGTTTTATGGCTGTTTTGCATAAAGCTGATTTTATTTATGAAAAACTTAACTCCATGGCATCGACTATTCAGAGTATTTTTAAAAGGGGTAAGAAGTAACTCTTTTCTCTTGATCACCTTTCTCATCATCAACCACCATCATCAACCACAGTACCTGTTTCACCAAGGCACCTCCCCGAATCACCTCGAGGAAGTCAACCTTGCAATCTTGAGTGGTACCTTTAGTACCTAGGTTTTAATCATTCCGTTCAAGTTATTCTATGATCTTACCTTCACTTCCCAAGTTCGTCCATAACCGCGGACACGGCTTTTCGAAAAGATTTACCCTGCAGGGGTGTACAATGTTTGCCACGTGTACCGTCCGGCCCATTACCTAGCTTTTAGCTCTCTTCCTTGGAGAGCCGGCTGGGTGGGAGCGGTGTCGACTTCTCCCTCGTTAAGGACTTTCCAGGATCATCAGTGGCGGCAGGACAGCCATTGCCTTCAACACCGCCCCACGGCCACTCATTTTCCTAACACCACCATCCTCATCTCAGTTCATCCCACCATCATCACGCACGCGCAAATGGAAGCCCGAACTAGAGGACCCTGGCTAGCCCCGCCCGAGTTATTTAGTCTATGAGGGTTCCTGCAATTGCATAGGCCTCACGCATGGTTGCACGCTCAGTCTTGGTTCAAGAGGTAAAGAACTCGCACCTAGGCGGCGAGAACGAGACAAAGCACCACAACCACAGTGGCCTCTCATCCCCACCTTTAAGCATTTTATTACCTGTCACCACAATTTCTCCACCATCATCCGAACATTTCCACGTCTGTTCCCAGCATGACATATCCATCGGACGAATAAACATTTAACTAAGCATGGCTAAGAATCAACATTGCATAGTTAAGTATCTCAGGCCAACAATACAAACCTATGGATAATAGGAGGGAAACAGGTATTGGCATCGGAAACTTAATGCAACTATAGGATACTCTAATCCAATAAAATTGACATTTGGAACTGCATGCATTATTATAGGGGAGAAAATATTTGCGGAAACATATGATGAGATATGCTCAGAGGGGGGATTACGCTTGCCTGGCTCAATGTGCTGGTAGTACGGATCGTCGGGGTATTGCGGTGTAACCCCGGCTGCTTGATCTATCGAAGCATAACAACGGAGAAACAATCAATCACCACACAAGCTTTGACGAATGCAATGCGCAAACACATGATGGCATGGCATTTTAAATCCCCGAAAGGAGGATGATTCTTCTATTCAATTTAAACGGAGTTCGGACGCGCAAGGGGGCACATCTCGAATATTCCGTGGATTTAAGTAAAGCGGCAAATTTATTTGTTGAACAATGTAGTTGAAACCCTAGGATTTAAATTGTAGATGAAATGACATGAGCATGATATTCATTTTAATGAGTAAATCACATTTTCCTGGACATTTTGGTATAACACCCACATTTTTCGGATGCACCGATAACAAGTTATTACAATTAAAATCCCCTTTTGGGATATGCCCTGCTTATAAGTTGATTCCACACGGTACCATATATTTAATCCAACTAAAAAGAAAGAATAGATTAAAATAGTAGAGAAAAAAAAAGGCACTGGACAACTTGGAATACTCTCGGAATTCCGAAAACTCAGAATAATCCGGCCGATTCCGAATTCAATCCGAATATGCAGATTAGGTAATGGATCCTGTCGAATGAACTCAGTAGATAGCCGGAATTTTCCGGACATCCGGAATTCCGGATGGGTTCCGAGCCTATTCCGACGTGGGCGTCGGACGCGTTGCGACGGCGAGCTTCCACGAGCTCGAGCTACGGGTCGCGCTAGGAGGAAGAAGGGCGTGGGGAGGAGCAGCAGCTCACCAGGAGCACGTACGGGGACTTGGGGAGGCAGAGGATGCACGACGGCGGCGTATTTCTCGCGGCGGTGCTCGGACGGCAACGGCGCGGTCGGGGACGGCGACGTCGATTTCCAGCGCCCTCGCTCGATTCCTTTGGTGGGGAGGACGGAGACGTCGCGGCGGAGCGGTTGGTGGTCGTGGCTCAGCTTGAGGAACCCTCAGTCGACGGCGATGCGGCGGCGGAGCTCGGCGGCATGGCGGCTCGCGGGAAGAGGAAATTGGAGAGGAGGGAGCAGGTGCGCGAGGGGATAAGGGGAGCAGTGCACCTCGTGGTGCTCTTCACCTGCAGGGGAGAGCGGAGAGGAGGGCCCCGGCGCGGCGTGCGGCACGGCCACGGCGACGGCATGGCCACGGCACTGTGTCGCCAGTGCGAGGAGAGAGAAGATGGTCGTTTTGCAGGGAACCCCCTGCCAATTTTATTTCCATCACAGATAGATCCTTTCCTCTTCTCTTCTAAAACCAACATCAATTCCATGATTTAATTGAGGCACCTCTACATTTTAGAAAAATATGAAATAATTTGTGTAGCCTTTTTATACCATGTGGAAGCTCCACAAAAATTGGTGCCTCGAAATAAAATAGTTTGGTACCCCTTTGGTCATAGTGTTTAGAGATGGCATTTTGTTAAATCCCAAATGTTGCTTATTTGGAAAAAATATAGCAATTGAGAAATATTATTTCCCAACTCTTGGAACTTCCTTGACAATTATAAAATGCCAAAGTAGTTTTGTTTTGCAAGTTTGAGTGCCTTCTTTAATTTGGGATTTGTTAGCAAGTTTGGCATTGTGTTTTAAATGGTGCCAACCCTATTGTTTTACTTGTTTAGCAATTTAATATGGATGCCATGATGCAAGAAATGCAAACGCGAAAATTTACACAGGTTTTCAGGTTCTCAACTTTGGGCTGTTACAGACATGCTACCATCATAATCTTGATCATATAATATTGCAAGGCACATGTAAATGAATGAAGTGATCCAAGTCAATGGTCTATAATTTGCTACCAAATAGATAATGAGTAAACAATGAATCACACAAGCTAAACGTTTTCATGAATAGTACTTTCGAGACAAGCATCAAACAGTTTTGCATAAGTGTTAACTCATAAAGCAATAGTTTCTAATAAAAGGTATTTAATCAACACAAAGGAAGAATTTAGTTTCAGCATTTGCTTCAACTTTCAACATATTTATCTCATGGATATTGTCAACACAAAGTAGTATAACAAGTCCAATACATTGCATATAACGCATGTTGTAACAAAGTTGACACTAGTGTTTGCTTGTGGAAGACAGAAAGAATAGGAAAACTGACTCAACATAAAAGTAAAAGAAAGGCCCTTCGCAGAGGGAAGCAGGGATTAATCATGTGCTAGAGCTTTTAGGTTTTTGAAAGCATATAGAGATTGCATAAAATATTTGATACTCCTCCCAACCTTGCTAACACAAGCCATGGCTAACCGAATCCTCGGGTGCCTTCCATCAATCACATACCATGGAGGAGTATCTATTTTTGAGAGGTGTTTGTTAATTGTCAACGAATGGTAGCGGGTGAGAACAGTATTCTACCTGTCGAACGGACTTTTAAGAGCGGCTCCCATGAAGGACGTTATTTCTACCAGCAAGGCAGATCATCCCTCTTTCTCTTTGGTTTACACACATTCAGGTATTTCACTGTTTGTCATTGCTTACTGATGAATCAGGGCAAAAGTGTGAAGAGAATTAATTGGTTAAAGTTGTAATTAATTGGGACTGGGCACCCCGTTGCCAGCTCTTTTTGCAAGTTATTGGATAAGCGGATGTATATGCCACTAGTCCAGGTGTAAAAGTCCACTCGACAAATAGAATAAAGAATAACCACACTAATTCCTCATGAGCTAGTAAACATTGACACAAAAAGGGAATAATAACATTTTGAATAATTTAAAGGTAGCACATGAAAAATTTACTTGGAGTGGCAAGGAAATACCACATATAGGTAGTTATGGTGGACACAAATGGCATGGATTTTGGCTCAAGGATTTGGATGCACGAGAAGCATTCCCTCTCAGTACAGAGTTTAGGCTAGCAAGGTTATGTAAGCAAACAAGAATATCAACCCGTACACCAAGTTTTATATGACAAACATATTGCAAACGTTATAAGACTTCATACCGTCTTCCTTGTTAACCAAACCCTGTTATTAGAAAATATCTAGACCTTAGAGATACCACCGATGCAAACCAAATTTTCAACAAGCTTTACGGTAGTTCTTCACTAATAGGCTTAACTCATGTGATGCACAATTTAATCATGATCTACTTGTTAACTCAAAACAATTGACAAGCATCAAGTTATCCATTTTAGTGATCTACAAGATTAAGCAAGTTTTTCCTTATACCAATTACCACATGCAACATTTTCTGAACCAACCAAACACCAATCAATTTATTTCATCAACTCTCCAAACAAATATAAGTGAAGCAAGAGAGTACTTTCTACAAAAGAAAGCTAATAGCTCTGACAAGAGATACATGAAAACAAGAGCTAAAAGCTGAACAGCGCTAGATATGAATACTCAACAAATATAAGTGAAGAATAGGAGTATTCTCATGAAAAAGCGGAGCGTGTCTCTCTCCCAATCAAGAATGCTAGGGTCCAGTCAAGCTTTATTGAAAATAAAAGTGCAATACTGAAAATAAAAGCACACAGACGCTCCAAGAAAAGCACATATGATGTGAAAGAATTAAAATATAGTTTCACTAGAGATGACCTGATAATTTTGACGATGAAGAAGGGGATGCCTTGGGCATCCCCAAGCTTAGACGCTTGAGTCTTCTTGAAATATGCTGGGGAGATCCATGGGAGCCTCCCCAAGCTTAAGCTCTTCACTCTTCTTGATCCTATTATATCATCCTTCTCTCTTGACCCTTGAAAACTTCCGTCACACCAAACTCAAAGTAGATCTCATTAGAGGGTTAGTGCATAATCAAAAATTCACATGTTCTATAAAGACGCAATATGATTTGTTACTTTAAACATTAGCTACAGCCACTGATGTTATGTGAAGCTCTTCCACCCAAAAAAGAATTTCACTCAACACTAGTAAAAGAGAGAATGCAAAATAAAAAGGCATAATCTGTCTAAAACAGAACAGTCCGCAAAGACGAATTTTTTCGAGGCACTTACGACGCTCAGATCGAGAAACTCTGAACTAATGAAAGTTTCAGACATTCATAAAGATTACGCACAAAAATTTCAGATTTAATTAACAATCTGGTGATTTTAGGAATTTCGTACAGTGAACAGCAAAAATCTGTTTCTGCGCAGCAATCAAAATTAAGCATCATCTTACATTAGAGGCTACTCTTGGCACAACAATGCGAGAAAATAAAGATACAAAGGAGTTGCTACAGAAGTAAACACTCCTTGACTCAATAAAAGAAAAATTGCAGAAAAAAAAATGGGTTGCCTCCCATAAGCGCTTTTCTTTAACGCCTTTTAGCTAGGCACAAAGCATGCATCAAGTATTACCAAGTGAAGAAGCATCAACATTGTAATTTGTTCGAACAATAGAATCATAAGGTGGCTTAATCTTCTTCCTAGGAAAGTGTTCCATACCTTTCTTGAGAGGAAATTGATATTTTATATTCCCTTCTTTCATATCAATAATAGCACCTACAGTCTAAGAAAAGGTCTTCCCAGCACAATAGGGCATGATGGATTGCACTCAATATCCAAGACAATAAAATCAACGGGGACATAATTGTTGTTAACCATGATAAGAACATCATCAATTCTTCCCAAAGGTTTTTTAATAGTAGAATCAACAAGGTGAACATCCAAGTAACAATTTTCCAAAGGTGCTAAATCAAGCATATCATATAATCTTTTAGGCATAACAGAAATACTAGCACCAAGGTCACACAAAGCATTGCAATCAAAGTCATTCAATTTCATTTAATGATGGGCTCCCAACCATCTTCTAACTTCCTAGGGATAGAAGCTTCATGTTTTAATTTTCTTCCCTAACTTGCATGAGAGCATTAGTAATATGTTTAGTAAAAGCCATGTTTATAGCACTAGCATTAGGACTTCTAGCTAGCTTTTGCAAGAACTTAATTACTTCAGAAATATTGCAACCATCAAAATCAAAGTCATTATTATCAAAAGTAATGGAGTTATTATCTTCCTTATTGCTAGAAATTTCAGCATCTTTATCAAGGACAGTTTCAGAGTTATCAGGCAATTTAGGACATTTTGCAATAGAAGTGGAAACATTACCAACACCAACTATCTTGCCATTAATGGTAGGAGGTTTGTTAACACTTGAGTTTGAAGCATTTTCAGAAGTAGTAATAGTATAAACTCTAGCAATATTATTCTTTCTAGCAATTTCATCCTCTCTTTCCCATCTAGCATGCAATTCAGCTAACATCCTCACATTGTTATCAATTTTAACTTGTATAGCATTGAGAGTTTTGCTCTCTTTAACATCATGAGGCATGTTCTTTAGTTTCAATAAGTCAACATCAAGAGCAAGACTATCAACTTTAGAGGAAAGCACATCAATTTTCCCAAATTTCTCCTCAACAGTTTTATTGAAAGCAGTTTGTGTACTAATAAAATCCTTAAGCATAACTTCAAGATCGAGGGTACACTCTTATTATTGTTGTAGGAGTTACTATAGGAATTTCCATAACCATTGCCACTATTAGAAGGATAGGGCCTATAATTGCTATTACCAAAATTATTCCTATAAGCATTGTTGTTGAAGTTATTATTTTTAATGAAGTTCACATCAACATGCTCTTCTTGAGCAACCAAAGAAGCTAAAGGAACATTATTTGGATCAACATGTGTTTGACCATTTGCAAGCATAGACATAATAGTATCAATTTTGGCACTCAAGGAGAGGTTTCCTCAACAGAATTTACCTTCTTACCTGTTGGAGCTCTCTCGGTGTGCCACTCAGAATAATTAATCATCATATCATCAAGAAGCTTTGTTGCAGCACCCAAAGTGATGGACATAAAGGTACCTCCAGCGGCCGAATCCAATAAATTCCTGAAGAAAAATTTAATCCTGCATAGAAGGTTTGGATGATCATCCAAGTAGTCAGTCCATGAGTGGGACAATTTTTAACCAATGATTTCATTCTCTCCCATGCTTGAGCAACATGTTCATTATCAAATTGCTTAAAATTCATTATGCTACTTCTCAAAGAAATAATCTTAGCAGGAGGATAATATTTTCCAATAAAAGCATCTTTGCATTTAGTCCATGAATCAATACTATTTCTAGGCAAAGATAGCAACCATTCTTTAGCACGTCCTCTCAAGGAGAAAGGAAAAAGTTTCAGTTTAATAATATCACCATCTACTTCCTTGAGCTTTTGCATTTCACAAAGTTCAACAAAGTTATTAAGGTGAACAGCAGCATCATCAGTACTAACACCAGAAAATTGCTCTTTCATAACAAGATTTAAAAGTGCAGGTTTAATTTCATAAAATTCTGCTGAAGCAGCAGGTGGAGCAATAGGTGTGCATATGAAATCATTGTTGTTCGTGCTAGTGAAATCACACAACTTAGTGTTCTCAGGAGTACTCATTTTAGCAGAATAAAAACAGACAGAAAATAACTTGAAAGTAAACTAGATGCAAGTAACTAATTTTTTTGTGTTTTTGATAATTGAAAGCAAACAAGATAAAATAAAATAAACTAAGCAAGACAAAAACAAAGTAAAGAGATTGGAAGCGTGAAACTCCCCTTGCAGAAGACTGCTGTCTCCCCGGCAACGGCGCCAGAAAAAGAGCTGTTGACGGGAGAGATAGGAGTCTGCTGAAGCTTCTACTCCCCGGCAACGGCGCCAGAAAAAGAGCTTGATGACGTGAAACACACGTTCGTTGGGAGACCCCAAGAGGAAGGTATGATGCAGTCAGCAGCAAGTTTTCCCTCAGAAAGAAACCAAGGTTATCGAACCAGTAGGAGCAGCAACTCTTCAGAAGGTTGTTGTGGCCGCACGGCGCAACACGATCACCAACGTGGAATCTGCACACAACACAATCAAACTACTTTGCCCCAACGAAACAGTGAGGTTGTCAATCTCACTGGCTTGCTGAAAACAAAGGATTAAACGTATGGTGTGGAAAATGAGTATTAAATTGCAGAGAATGAAAAAGGAACAGTTTGCAGTTTGTGGTTGTTTAATCAGTGTAAAAGAATGGACCGGGGTCCACAGTTCACTAGTGGTGTCTCTCCATAAAAGATAACTAACATGTTGGGTGAACAAATTACAGCTGGGCAATTGAAATAGTGAGCGCATGACAATGCATATACATGACATGTTGACTACTATGATATTTAATTGGGCATTACGACATAATACATAGACCGTTATCCAACAGCATCTATGACTAATAATCCACCGCCGGGTTGTCATCCGAGTCCCCCGTTGGTATTAAGTTGCAAGCAACGGATAATTGCATTAAGTAAAGTGCGTAATGTAAACAAACACATATGCCCGTGGACATAGCATCGTTAGGTTATCCCTAGTGGCAACAGCACATCCACAACCTTAGAACTTTCTGTCACTGTCCCAGGTTAAACGGAGACATGAACCCACTATCTAGCATAAATACTCTCTCTTGGAGTTACAAGCATCTACTTGGCCAAAGCATCTACGAGTAACGGAAAGCATGCAAGATCTTAAATAACATATAAGATAGATTGATAATCAACTTGACATAATATTCAATATTCATCGGATCCCAGCAAACACAACATGTAGCATTACAATAATATGATCTTGATCATGTAGGGCAGCTCACAAGATCTAAACATGATGGCACAAAGTGGAGAGACAACCATCTAGCTACTGCTATGGACCCGTAGTCCAAGGATGAACTACTCACGCATCACTCCGGAGGCAGGCATGGCGATGTAGAAGCCTCCGGTGACGATTCCCCTCTCCGGCAGGGTGCCGGGAAGAGGTTCTGAACCCTCCCGAGCTAGGGTTGACGCGGCGGCGTCTCTGGAACTTTTCGTGGATATTTGCTCAGGTACTTAGGGTTTTCGCGTCGGGGGGAATAAGTAGGCGAAAGGGCGGCGGCTGGAGACCCCCGAGGGGCCCACACCACCCTAGGGCGCGGCAGAGGGGGGCCCGCGCCCTAGGTGCGTGTGGGGCCCTGGTGGCCCTCCTCTGTTGCTTTCGCTCCGTCAGGTGTGTTCTGGAAAAATAGGGACCCCCGTGTAGTTTCGTCCAATTCCGAGAATATTTCCAGACTAGCTTTTCTGGAATACAAAAACAGCAGAAAACAGGAACTGGCACTTCGGCATCTTGTTAATAGGTTAGTCCCAAAAAATGTATAAAAGTGATATAAAGTAGATGCAAAACATGTAGCAATTGGTATAAAACAAGCATGGAACATCAAAAATTATAGATACGTTTGAGACGTATCAATACTGCTCAGGACTTCAAAAAAGATCTTCTTCTCTTCTTTGGTAAGAGCGTAGCTGGCAGGACCTTGATACTTCTCTGGATTCAGGTGGTTGTCTCATTCGTGCATACGTTGCTGGTCCTGCCGTGATTCCGTTGTATCTTTCGTCTTACCATACACGCCCAAGAAGTTTAGCAGGTTCACGCAAAGATTTTTTGTCACGTGCATCACGTCGATTGCAGAGTGAACCTCTAGGATTTTCCAATAGGGTAGCTCCCAAAATATAGAGCATTTCTTCCACATGGGTACGTGTCCGTCAGCGTCATTCGGAACAGATTGTCCGTCAAGACTCTTTCCAAAGATTACTTTTAAATCCTTGACCATATCATATATAACATCCCCAGTAGGGCGGGTAGGCTTCGTCCGGTGATCTGCCTCACCTTTGAAATGCTTGCCTTTCTTTCTTACGGGATGCTGTTTTGGAAGAAATCGACGATGCCCCGGTACACATTCTTGTTTCCCAAATATATACTTTCAGTCTTACCTAAACAGTGCGTGCATGCATTGTATCTCTTGTTTGACTGTCCTGAAATGTTACTAAGAGCAGGCCAATCATTGATGGTTACAAACAGCAACGCTCGTAGGTCAAATTCCTTTTGTTCGTGCTCATCCCACACAGGTACACCTTCGTCACGCCACAACTGTAAAAGTTCTTCAACCAATGGCCTCAGGTACACATCAATGTCGTTGCCGGGTTGCTTCGGGCCTTGGATGAGCACTGGCATCATAATGAACTTCTGCTTCATGCACAACCAAGGAGGAAGGTTATAGATACATAGAGTCACAGGCCAAGTGCTATGACTGGAGCTCTGCTCTCCGAAAGGATTAAAGCCATCTGTACTTAGACCAAATCTTAAGTTCCTTGCGTCATCTGAAAATGTCGTGAACTCTCTATCGATTTTTCTCCACTGCGACCCATCAGCGGGTTGTCTCAGCATCAGGTCTTTCTTACGATCTTCTTTGTGCCATCGCAACAACTTGGCATGCTCTTTGTTTTGGAACAAACGTTTCAACCGTGGTATTATAAGAGCATACCACATCACCTTGGCAGGAACCCTCTTCCTGGGGCGCGGCTCGCCCTCACCATCACCAGGGTCATCTCGCCTGATCTTATACCGCAATGCACCGCATACCGGGCATGCATTCAAATTCTCGTACTCCTCACCGCGCTAGAGGATGCAGTCATTGATGCATGCATGTATCTTCTGCACCTCTAATCCTAAAGGGCAGGCAACCTTCTTTGCTTCGTACGTACTGGGGGGCAATACGTTATCCCTTGGAAGCATCTTCTTTATTATTTTTAGCAAATTTTCAAATCCCCTGTCAGATGTACCATTCTCTGCCTTCCATTGCAGCAATTCCAGTGTGGTACCAAGCTTTTTCTGGCCACCTCGCAATTTGGGTACAATAATTTTTTGTGATCCTCTAACATGCTCTCCAACTTCAACCTCTCGTTTTCACTTCCGCTGTTTATCTGTGCATCAAGAATGGCCCGACCAAAATCATCATCGGGCTCATCAACAATGGGCTCTTCTTCAGCTTCGTCTTCCCCCATTGTAGTATCACCGTCTTCAGTGAACGTAGGATAGTTGTCATTATCCACTTCTTCTTCATTTTCTTCCATTATAACCCCTCTTTCTCCGTGCTTGGTCCAACTATTATAACCGGACATGAAACCGGACTGCAACAGGTGGACGTGAATGGTTTTTGAGGTAGCGTAATCCTGCGTATTCTTGCAGACACTACATGGACAAGAAATAAAACCATTCGGCGGCTTGTTTTTCTCAGCCACACGGAGAAAACTATGCATGCCATTAATATAGTCGGGACAGCGTCGGTCACTGTACATCCATTGCCGGCTCATCTGCATTATATAAATATATCAAAAACCATTACACTACATCATGAATATATAATAGTGACCAAATTAATTAATACAAGTTCATCACATTAAAACCAAATTAGAGTAGTGCCCAAATGTAATACATAGTTCTCATAAAGTATACATTAATTGAAACTAACATACAGCTATCTAAAGAATTTAAATCCAACAACAAATGCGATCAAAATCGCAACTAAGGTAATTATTGAACCAACAGCATAATGATATCAAACCTCTTGATTAATGGCATATTTTCTAATCTTTTTAATCTTCAATCGGATTGCATTTATCTTGATCTCGTGAGCATCGACGACGTCGGCAGGTTTGAAATCCAATTTCATCTTCTCTTCTAGGCATTGGAGACGAAGATCTTCACTTCTTTTCAATTTTGCTTTCAAATCGTTGTTTTCTTTTTCTAAAAAATTAGCATCTCGACAAGAGGGTCGGTTGGAATTTCCGGTTCAACTACCTCCTAGATAAAACCATCTATGTCAAATTGGTAGGCATAATTGTTATAAACACGAAATGAAACAAATAGTTATAAAAATATACCACATCCGAATCATAGACCGGACGAGAGCCGACGGAGGCGGATATCAAAACCATGACACTATACATATAAAAAACATAAGAAAATTATACAAAAAATAACTATGCATTTAAATCATGCAAGTATCTATTATATAATTAAAACACAAGACAATAAACGGCTCAGATTTATCAAGCCTCCAACCACAGAAACTAACGGCTCCGATTTAGACAAAACGATTCAGAGTTACCATTAGTAATCGAGGGAACGAACCACGTGCACAAAGGCCGATGACCGAACGCTTTATAAACAATTCCATGATTGGTACGAGGCTTAATCGATCACGTCTGCGTAGGTAGGAGTATGCAATGGAAAGTCCTAGCCTTCTTCTAGGGCACGTAACACATATGTATATCCTAGATGAAAGATTAGGAACCCACGGAAGATATATACCATAGTTATCACGAGGACAGTTATGAATTTTTTATTTCTTTTGACATTGATTGGTGCTTCTTCGCAGGAGGAACTTTCGGCGGCGATTCATGCAGGTTTTGCGCGATGGAGTAGATGTCGGCGGTTAATTGCTCTGGCTTCACGACGACGGTCCGGTGGATTTGGATATGGCAGTGTTCTTGGCCCAGCATAGAGCGATCCATGAACTCGAGGAGACAATGACAATGTCACGCCGATGAAGCTACCTAGATGCGACGACGGCGATCTCGCGCCAATGAAGCTGACAAACTCTAAAGATGACCCGAGCGTACCTTAAAGTCTTCGAGGAGTATGTATGGCGACAATCTGCCGTCTCGGGACGGCGGCCGCAACAAACATCGGATCGGACGCCATCGGCAAGGAGACTCGACCATCTCCTCTCTTGACGCTAATTCTTTCCACGCCGATGAGACGAAGCATGGCGATCTGCCGTCTAACATCGGATAGGAGGCCATCGGCAAGGAGCACTCGACCAGCGACGTCGCCTACATCAGCTTGATTCGGTCAGCAAAGCCACACCAACAGGATGGAGAGCGGCGATCTCCCGTCATATACTCGCGGGAGGCACTACAGAGGACACCGTATGTCTGGAGCACTTAACCATATGGAAGGCGTCGCAGAACAGCTGCATGGCCAGGATTCGCACGACGATTTTGTCTGGCTGGCGAACATCGGCCGTGATCGTGAAGAACGCTGATGCTTCGAGATCGTGAAAAAGGCGACTTCTCTGGCCGTCAGATCGACTTACTTGCGCTGGCTTCCAAGTTTGGCTTTAAGGTTCCTAAAGCGATTAGCAGCACCTGGGACATCGCCGTACTCATGCATCGCCAGCACGCCGGCGCAGGTTGTGCCGCCGCACAATGCTTGGGCGGCTCTCTCGCCAGCCGCATACAGATGAACTTGATTTATTACCGCACTTCAGGCCCCTTCAATGATACCAACGATTTGTAACGATATGCAAGTAGTATTCGTGCCCTTGGCCGGCGTTGGAGGAAGATTACAAGGAGCATATCGTCGTACAGTAATGGGGTCGACTAATCATGCATGGTGCGAATGTTTAGCAGCTGCAACCAGGTACGTTTCAGTTTTTTGAAGAAAAAAAAGTATGAGCGTGTTATCTGTTATGCATTATCGTATCAGCTAGCAACTACCTGACCATTGTATAAGGCTTCACTCCATCTATAGCTCATTTGTGTTCAGGTACATTTATGCTGAAAAAAAACGTCGCATAGATTCAAGTCACCATGGTATCGAATGTAGGTTTATATTGATACTGTCGAGGTAATTTCCATGCATAAACTATACTCCCTCCGTTCCTGAATGTAGGGTATATAATTATATTAAGACAGAGAATTTTACATAGAGTGGACTAAAAAAAATCTGGAAAAAACAGCGAGATATGAGTTCTTCATAGGCACAATATGAATACAATCCGTTAAATCCCTCTTTTGAGACTAGATCTCATTTTTTGATGGGTCCAATTGTCCATTTATAGCAAATACACCTTATATTATGGATTTTTCTTCAAAAAACTATACACCTTATATCAAGGAACGGAGGGAGTATGTAACAAACTAGATCTGAGACAAATAAAATTAACATGAGCATGAGTGGAAGCATCATTGGAGTTATTAAAAAATATAAGGCTGCAATAAGGCATCGATGAATCATAGAGGAATATATATATATCACAAATTTTAAGCACGGGGATGTAAAGTTCCTACACATAATTATTGTTGGGAAGGCACCCACCAGGGATGAGGATTTGAAGACATAACGGAATATTCGTATGGTATAATCTTTGGTGGGATATGAAGCTAGCAGATAACAGTACCGTTAATCTTATGTTGTCACTTCAAATCAGCCCTATACGTATATTTCGAATTTAAAATTGTAAATTCAATATTCTAATATGTATATTTCGAATTTTAAATTAACAATAATGTAATAATGCATTGAGCTAAATAATATATTTTCACTGAAATAGATGGTAGAAAATTCATATAAAATACTGTGATATGCTCTTACAGTGGAAGCACAAAAAAAGTATGTATAAAGGAATAAGAAGAACAGTTTACTGGATGCGGGTGAAATTTAAAAATGTAACCAAATTAAAATGCCACAAATTTAATGAAATTAACAAAAGCTAGGACAAATAAAGAGCTTTATAAAATTTTTGACAAATATGTGAGAAATATAACTAAAATCAATCCTATAAATATACTTCGGCAACAATATGTAACAAACAAAAAATGTCTAGCCGCGCAATTGCGCGGGCCACCCAGCTAGTTTTTTCTTTAAAATAAAAGATAAAAAAAAGAGGCTCACCGAGGTGGTGCCGGTGTCGGGACGGCGCGGGCTATCGACGGCGGTGAGGACGGGGACGGGACGACACTAAAACCCAGAAATCATAAATTAATTTGAGCTCAAAATGAATATAAAAAAATGAACTCCCTAACTTAGGAATTTCATCAAACACCTAGCTAGCACTACAAAAATGAAATGAGCTAAACTAGCAATGAAATGAGCTAAAGTAGCAACGCCGGAAGAAAGGATGAAGTTGCTAACCCTTGAATAGATGGGGTGCCTTCAATCTTCACAAATGGTGAAAAAAATTGGGGATTAACTTGAGCTCGGGAGAGGAAACGGAGGGGAAAAATGGTGAAGTTTCGAGCAAATGAAGAGGAGCCGGGGTGGAAGAATATGATATAGGGGGACCTATCACGAACCGGGACTAAAGGGTGCTCGCGCTGGGCCCCGCCTCTGCTGCCGCATGCCGCGACCCTTTAGTCCCGGTTCGTGTTACGAACCGGGACTAAAGGTTCCTAACGAACCGGGACTGTTGCTCTCGGGCGACCTGGCCGTTCGAACCGGGACTAATGGCCCCATTAGTCCCGGTTCTAATTATGGCCGGGACAAATAGGCCAAACGGAAGGCCTGTTTTCTGCTAGTGCTGCAGGTGGGCCAGTGGGCATACAACGATGTCCGCTTGCATGTGTGGCACCCCGAGAGGGCCTCCAAACTTGGGGGCCCTTTCGGGGGTGTCGGACACGATTTTGCTCGGACCGATCCTTTGAGGGATGTCGCTAGTGACATATTTTGGCGTCCGAACCCCCAATGAACTTTTGGGGGGTCATTTGGAGGGTGCCGGTGGAGATGCTCTTAGCGACACTCTGGTTGGTAATCCCTCCTTTCCTTTTCGATTTGGCATTTTCCCTCTCAAGAAGGTAACTCACCATCGTTCTTTTTCTAGTTTCGGTGAAGAACGCGATGCTTGGTCGGCAGGTTTTTGCTGCCAACCTTGAACACACGTGCATGGGTATGCCTCGTCGCCGGCGATAAGGTGATCGGCGCTCGTTCGTTGTCATCCTATCCTACTATATATGAAAGTTGGTGCAAACCGCTCTCTCTCACGCTGTCCACGTCGCCCTTTTAACCACAGCCGTTCGACCTCGCGAACAGACGGCCCAGATCGCTCCAAATCCCGCAGAACACTGTAGCAGTCGACTTTCTACCAATCGCGTGCGGACACGTCGCCCCCGCACGGTTTTTGGCGCACCCTTTTACAGAAACCCCCGCCATCTTACAAAAAACCCCCTGCAAAGGATCAATTTGCAAATTCACGACAATCCAGGGGCCTCAATGGAAAAGCATCCGCGCACTCCCCCCCCCCCCCCCCCCCTCCCACTCCTCTCTCTCCCCGCGGCGACGAGCTCGGCGGCGCCGCCGAAGCGCGCCCGCCCCGCTCCGGCCCTCTCCGTCCAGATCCACTCCCACGCCAACCTCCGCCGCCGCGCCCTCTCACTAGTACAGAACGACACATCGGATACCCCTCTATGGAAACGGAAAATAAAAGGCGACAGTATTCGCCACAATGGCAACGGTTAAATCCTTTTCGGAGAATAGGTGTGCGACACAAAGGCAACGGTCATAAAGATTTAACCGTATCCAATATATCGGACACGGTTAAAAAATTTCGTCCGTTTGCAAATAAACTCGGCCCAACAGCCCATTTACACATATCGCATAAATAGTCCCAACCATAATTCTGTAGTGAACGCACACCATTTGCCTTCTCTCATCTCACCACTCTGCCTTATCCTCTCTCCCGCACAGACCGCATGTCTCCTTCTCCCTCTCTCAACTGCTCCACCCGCAAGATCTCGCCGTTGCCGGCCGCATCCGGCGACGAGACGAAACTCCCCGACAAGATCGGCTTCAGTAAAGGCGTCGGGGATTTTGCGGGAGCAGCGACGACCCAGGAGCTTCGCGGAGATCCAAGCGTGTCGGCGGAGATTTGAAGCCACGGCAGCGCTGGAGAGCAGAGGGCGCCGGGACAGCCACGGAACTGGATGAGCAGAGGGCGCCGGCACAGCCGGAGCCGGCGACTGTGGCGCCGCCGTGCATCTGGACCGGAAGATCTCCGGCCGTGGTAAATTTTCTTCTATACATAGAGTTCGGTTTGGTTTTTCCTCCGTTGGTTTGTGGTGATTTGGTTAAGGGATTGGCTATTTTTGTTCAGTTGAGATTGTGGAGGATCTCCGGACGGGAAGATCTCCGCCCATCTAGTTCTTTTGCCTTTTCTTTTTAATAGATCAACTTCTAATTCGATCGGCTTTGCCGGCCGCTTGCGTGAACCTAGCAGAGGGTTGTCCACATCCTCTACATGTACAATACGGGAGTAGTAATACATATTTTATTCGTCAACCTAGCAAGTTTCTTCGTGATTATCTGGAGTACAGTTCGGACTAGAACATTTAATTGGCATGAACCTAGCAGAGGGTTGTCCACATCCTCTACATGTACAATACGGGAGTAGTAATACATATTTTATTCGTCAACCTAGCAAGTTTCAAATTCACTACTTCTCAAACTTACACAAATTTCAAATATGCACGTTACCAAATTTAAAATTTCATTTGCTCCACAGGCGCGGCATTGCCGCGCTATATCCCTAGTATCCGTCTAGGCTCCACCCACGGCACAGCGAATCAGCGATAATAAGGACGAGGAATCGGTGCTGTGCCTGTGCGTATTGTGGCGCGTGACTGAACTTACGTTGCGTGTACACTGTGGAAAAGCATCGCGGCGGCGGCGGGGCATCGCGTGGCGCCTGCTTTCTACTGCACTGTCGGTCTCCAGGCGCCCAACCTGACATCGACGCTCAATAAAGCGCCCGCGCGTGCACATCCGTCCATCGCGCATGTGTGCAAGCCCGGATGATGAGAAGGTGAATCTTGCTAGCTACCAACAAGATTAGAAATGACCAACGATCGAATAATTAACCACGTGCATAGTATAATACAATTTGGTCTTCTTTTCTACTAACATGCACCATCTCTTGATAGGATATGCTTTTTGATGATGATATGCTTGTAGATAGGTAGGTTGGTATAGGTCGATATGTTTGCACGATGATCTATTGATCTTCCCCGTCATGCCTTCCCGGACTATTATGGCAGGCAGGCAATGTACAATGCGGGTATGCTCTACTCCCTCGGGTCCTAACACTAGTAGAAAACTGACCTTACGTTCGGCCCATTTAGTCCCGGCTGTGGCCTGGGCCGCGACTAAAGGTCCGGCCACGTCGCCCCGAAAACATTGAAGGGTACGGCACCCTTTGATCCCGGCTCGTTAGGGACCAATAGTCCCGGTTCGTAACACGGACCGCGACTAAAAGTGTCCTGGCAACTGTTCGCCTGGCGCGAGACCTTTAGTCCCGGGTCGTAATACGGACCGCGACTAAAAAGTACGAACCGTTTGCCTCCCGCGCGCTTTGGAAGTTGTTCTAATTGATCGGGAGGGGAAACAGAGAGACATTTGCTACAGTACGGGTACGGGCTCTAAGTACAGATGGCATGAATCCTTTTGGGGAGCAGAGCTGCAGTCACAGCACCTGGCCCGTGACTCTATGTATCTACAACCTTCCTCCTTGGTTGTGCATGAAGCGGAAGTTCATTATGATGCCAGTGCTCATCCAAGGCCCGAAGCAACCCGGCAACGACATTGATGTGTACCTAAGGCCATTAGTTGATGAACTTTTGCAGTTGTGGGCCGAACCAGGTGTACGTGTTTGGGATGAGCACAGACAGGAGGAATTTGACCTACGAGTGTTGCTCTTCGTAACCATCAATGATTGGCCTGCTCTTAGTAACATTTCAGGACAGACGAACAAAGGATACAATGCATGCACGCACTGTTTAGATGAGACTGAAAGTATATATCTGGATAAATGCAAGAAGAATGTGTACCCGTACAATCGTCGTTTTCTTCCGCACAGGCATAAGTTAAGGAGAAATGGCAAGCATTTCAATGGCACGGCAGAACCCCGGCCGAAGCCTGTCCCCCGTACTGGTGCTGATGTATTTGGTATGGTCAAGGATTTAAATGTAATCTTTGGAAAGGGTCCTGGCAGACAGCCTGTTCCGAAAGACGCAGACGGACACGCACCCATGTGGAAGAAGAAATCTATATTTTGGGAGCTACCCTATTGGGAAGTACATGAGGTCCGCTCTGCAATCGACGTGATGCACCTGACGAAAAATCTTTGCGTGAATATTCTAGGCTTCCTGGGCTTGTATGGGAAGTCAAAAGATACACCGGAAGCACGGGAGGACCAGCAACGTCATAAAGGACGAGACGGCATGCATCCAGGACAGTTTCAAGGGCTTGCCAGCTACGCTCTTACGAAACAAGAGAAGGAAATCTTTTTTGAAGCCCTTTTCAGTATCAAGGTCCCGTCTGGCTTCTCGTCAAATATAAAGGGAATAGTAAATATGAAATTGAAAAAATTCCAAAACCTAAAGTCTCATGACTGCCACGTGCTTATGACGCAATTGCTTCCGGTTGCATTGAGGGGAATTCTACCGGAAAATGTTCGACTAGCCATTGTGAAGGTATGTGCATTCCTCAATGCAATTTCTCAGAAGGTAATCGATCCAGAAAGTTTATCAGGGTTACAGATTGATGTGGTGCAATGTCTGGTCAGCTTCGAGTTGTTGTTCCCGCCATCCTTCTTCAATATTATGACGCACCTCCTAGTTCACCTAGTCGAAGAGATTAGAATTCTCGGTCCTGTGTTTCTACACAATATGTTCCCCTTCGAGAGGTTCATGGGAGTCTTAAAGAAATATGTTCGTAACCGTACTAGGCCAGAAGGAAGCATCTCCAAGGGCTATGGAACAGAGGAGGTCATTGAGTTTTGTGTTGACTTTCTTCCTGACCTTAAGCCGATTGGTGTTCCTGAATCTCGGTATGAGGGGAGGCTGACTGGAAAAGGGACACTAGGAAGGAAAGCAACGGTATGTATGGACAGGGATTTTTTCACTCAAGCACACTACACAGTTCTAAACAATGCCACCGTGGTGGCTCCGTATATCGTGGAACACAAGAATATTGTACGCTCCGAAAACCCGGGGAAGGTTGACTCCTGGATTCAACGGAAACACGAGGCGACTTTCGGCAGTTGGTTGCAGACACATCTCATGAATAACACCACTGTTGGAGATCAGCTGTACTGGTTGGCCAGGTCACCATCTTCGACTATATGTACTTTCCAAGGGTACGAGATAAATGGGAATACATTTTACACGGAAACCCAAGATAAAAAGAGCACTAACCAAAACAGTGGTGTCCGCTTTGATGCAACAAACGACAATGGGACAAAGGTCACGTATTATGGTTGCATACAGGAGATATGGGAACTTGACTATGGACCTTCTTTTAAGATCCCTTTGTTTCGGTGCAAATGGGTCAGGCTGACAGGAGGCGGGGTAGATGTAGACGAAAAGTACGGCATGACAACAGTGGATCTCAAGAATCTTGCGTACAAGAACGAACCATTCGTCCTAGCCAACGATGTGGCTCAGGTTTTCTATGTGAAGGACATGTCTACCAAACCGAGAAAAAGAAATAAGCAAACGAATACATCAGACAATGAGCCAAAGCGCCACATAGTTCTTTCAGGGAAAAGAAACATCGTGGGAGTCGAGGGCAAGACAGACATGTCAGAAGATTATAATAAGTTTCATGAAATTCCGCCCTTCACAGTGAAAACTGACCCATCCATCCTGTTAAATGATGAAGATTCTCCATGGCTACGGCGCAAACAGAAGAAAGGGACACACACGAAGAAAACGTGAAGACTAGATAGGGATGTTGTTGGTGATGTGTAATAATGTATTCAACTTTAATGTAACTGTGTTCTAAAAAATCAGAAGATAACTGTAAACTCAGAAGTATCACGCATACATATTTATTTAATCCAGTTAGGTAGGGGAGGAGAGGGCAGCACCCTGGGTAGGGGACGGAGGGCGGTGTGGAGCCTCCTTATATATAAGCAAAACTGACCAAAACACACGGTTTCCCCGTCATACAGCTCTACGGTGCCTCGTGAGTGACTGCATATCAAATGCACCGTAGGGCTGTATGACGGGAATCCGAATGCTTTGTATACTGCAAATCATCGCGTGGTCGTGAGCATGGCTACCACTTCCACCACCACCACTCCCACCTCCTCGGCAATTCATCATTGTGTCACCCTAATCCAGTGGTTGGATTCAACCTACCTGAGGGCTTGTGTTTCCAACAGCGTCGTTGTGTTGTCCTTATTCACCGTCCTACAGGAGGTGGCTCCAATGGCTGGCCGGTGAACAAGGACGAACACAATAATGCCAGGGAACATGCCATCAGGTAGGCTAAATCCAACCATTGGATTCGGTGGCAAAGGTAGACGCTAGTTGTGTGCCGTTCGGCAAGACGTCTCTGATGTTCTACAACCGTCCGGCAACACATCTCTGATGATCTGCAACCGTTTGGAACGGTCGCAGGTCATCAGAGACGTCTTGCCGCTGGTTGCCCAAAGATGCCTCTCCGAGTGACGCTGGAATGTTTTGTGTGAGTGAGTAACCTGTCTGAGGAGGGGGGCTATATATAGGGTACGTGTGCTTCTTTAGTCCCGGTTGGTAACACCAACCGGGTCATGTGGCTCACGAAGTGGTCGTGATGATACTGCTGATCCAACAGCTCACAATCCCTCAAAAGAAACACACCCCTGATCCAACGTCTCACAAGCGCTTGAAAGAAACACACGATCCGTGTGCTTCTTTAGTCCCGGTTGGTAACACCAACCGGGACTAAAGGCGGGTTTTGCGGTCACGACACGTGTCCTCCCCCAGCGCTGCCCTGGGCACGTGTCCTCCCCCAGCGCTGCCTTGGAGGTCTTTATATATTGTCGCCGACGGGGTAAACACTAATCCACCATTCCTAGCCACGAACGCATCGTCTCCACGAGATGGATCCGCCACGCCCGCCGCAGCGCCTTCTAGACGAGGTCGAGCGTGCTCGGCAGAGCGTGCTTGGGCGCAACCGCAGAAGCCTATCCCGCCGTATGCCCACGAGCCCGGCGTGGAGAGGAATGCCCAGCTACCGGCCTGCTGCTCCACCAGATGCCGCCGCACATCCACCTGGCGCCGCTGCACCTCCACCAGGCGCCGCCGCTCCTCCCGCGGAGGAGGAGGACGACGACTTCGACTGGAGCGACGACGGGGAAGAGGGTTGTGGGTTGCAGATACAGGAGGCCATGGAAGCCTCCTTCCAGTCTGTCCGCGACTACCCTGTCCAGCGAGCCAAGACTTCCTACCAGCTCAAGGCGAAGGAGGCTTCCGAGCTGGATTGGGCGCTGAAAGACTCATCCTCCATGGATCTTGCCCTCCGTCGCAAACGTGCGCGCGAGAACCGGGCGGCCGCCCACGGGGCTGGCTCCTCCCGCCGTTCCCCCTAATCCTACGGCCTTCGAGCCAGCAAGTCCGTTTATGTAGAATAATGTTGGTGATGTTGGATCAGGGGTGTGTTTCTTTCAAGCGCTTGTGAGACGTTGGATCATGTGTAATAATGTATTAAACCTTTTATGTAATGCATTCTATGGAATGTATTAAACCTTGATGTGGCTCACGAAGTGGTCGTGATACTACTGATCCAACAGCTCACAATCTCTCAAAAGAAACACACCCCTGATCCAACATCTCACAAGCGCTTGAAAGAAACACACCGCTGATCCAACGGCTCACAAGCGTTGGAAGGAAGCACACGATCCGTGTGCTTCTTCCTGATTGGGCATACTACATTAGTCCCGGTTGGTGTTACCAACCGGGACTAGTTCTAAAAATCCAACGGCTCACAAGCCCTCACAAGCTCACAAGCCCTCAAAAGAAACATCCCACATTGAATCGATAAATTAATGTAACATACAACTAGAGATCTACGTTACAACTTCACTAGTTCTAAATACTGGATAGAACAAATTAAGGTACAACTGCAACTTCACCATCCGCCGTGTTGCCACCCTTGCCCTTTGATGAAGATTCTGCCTTCTTGCCTTTGCGCTTGGACGAAGATTCAGCCTTCTTGCCATTACCCTTGCTCGATGCTTCAGCCTTCTTCTCCTTGCCTTTGCTCAGTGCTTCAACCCTCCTTTCCTTTGACGACGGCATGAAATTATCGTCATCATCGCTGTCAACTACCCAGAGACATGAACGACCGTACGAAGCACACGGTCAGCTTCAGTTCGGTAGAACGGACTATTCGTAACTTTCCTGTCAAACTTATCTGCAAGCCTGAGCATTTCTGCACGAATTTCCAGCGGGGTCCTATACGGAAACCCATCGCGGCATAGCTTCGCCCCAAGCAAAGCGAGATGACTCTCAGTGTGCAAAATTTCTTCAATTGGAACTACCCTACCATCTACCTTCAAATTGCTCGAAAGCCTTGCGAGATGCTCGGATGCGGAAATGTGAAACCCGGACACACACTTCTCGCAAGGACCAATACACACCATGCTTGCGCTCAAGTGAGTATCAAGCATACCTTCGACTGGATTTTATAGAACAACCGGCAGGAAATAATTGGGCGGGAAACGGTGGCGCGAAGAAAATGTGCGGGAAAAGGTGGCGGGAAGAAATTTGGCATAAGACGGTGGCGGGAAAAAATTAGGCGGACAAAACTGTGACAAATTTTTTCAAATTAGATGACGCAAATTACACAGACAAAAAAACACAACATAAGTCAAATTTGAATACATTCAGACAATTAAACTAAGTATAAAAGAAAAATACACTGGAGCAGAAAAAATTCATATTAAAAGCATTTTTAGAAATTCATATTAAAAGAAACTAGAGAAAACATAAGTAAATAGATATAAATTCATATTATTTCAAACATTCTATTAGTAAACAAAAATGATATAATTATTTCAACCATTTTATAAAACAGAAAATGGTTTTCAATTAGTTATTCAAATTCAAACACTTTTCATGTTGAAAGTTTTGTCAGATTCAAAAATATGCAAAAACTGCTTAATTCAAATGTTTAAATGTTTAAAAAAAGGTCCTGGTTCTGTTCAGAAATAAAAGTTCAGCTGCGCGCGCAATTTTTGGAACTTTAGTCCCGGCTGGAGCCACGGGCCGCGACTAAAGGTGTGTTTAGCGCGCGGGAACGCGAAAAGCCCTCCAACCCCTTTAGTCGCGGCCCGTGGCTAAAACCGGGACTAAAGACCCCCTTTAGTCGCGGGTTGAGCCACGGGCCGCGACTAAAGGTCCCTCCCCTACATAAGCCGCACGGTTGGTCCTTAGCCATTTTTCATCGAAGAAAATCGCGGAGGAGCAAAGGGGACGCCGTCAGGCTGCCAAAATTCGCCGTCGCCGCGTCGCCCGCCCCTGATCCCCTGCCTCCGCCGCCGTCGATCTGCCGCTCCGCCGCGGAGGAGCCGCCGCCCCGAGGTGCTGCCCCACCCCTGCCGCACGCCGTCTGCGACACCGCCGTCGCCGCGTCGCCCCTGCCTCGCGCTGCCGTGCCGCCGCCGCCGAGGTTGGAGCTCTGCCCCTCTTGCTCTTGCTCTCTTCCTCTTGCTAGGTACAGTACGGGTACGGGCGTGGCGGGTGGTGGCGGGTGGTGGCGGCCACGGGCGCCACGGCCACGGCCACGGCGTGGTGGCCGCCGCGCCAGGCCACGGCCCCTGTGGATTTTAGTTAGGCATTGTTAGAAAATTAGATGCTAGATACAAATTAGATGTTAATTAGATGTTAGTTCACAAATTAGTTCTAAAATTAGTTGTTAGAGATGCAAATTAGATGTTAGAAAAAATTAGATGCAAATTAGATGTTAGAAAAATTAGATGTTAATTTTACTTCTAAAATTAGTTGTTAGAGATGCAAATTAGATGTTAGAAAAAATTAGATGTTAATTTTAGATGTTAGAAAAAATTAGATGTTGATTTTATTAGTTCTAAAATTAGTTGTTAGAGATGCAAATTAGATGAAAAAAAATTAGATGCAAATTAGATGTTAGAAAAAATTAGATGCAAATTAGATGTTAGAAAAATTAGATGTTAATTTTACTTCTAAAATTAGTTGTTAGAGATGCAAATTAGATGTTAGAAAAAATTAGATGTTAATTTTAGATGTTAGAAAAATTAGATGTTAATTGATTTGTAGTAATTTTTAGTAATTGATTTGTAGTAATTTTTAGTAATTGATTTGTAGTGGATATATTGTGACTTAATAGATTTGTAGTAATTTTTTAATTACAAAGTATTGATGATAACAATTGATACACATTAGATAAGTGACTTGTATTGATCGCTTTAGTAATTATTTATAACAATTGATACTCATTTTATTTGATGCATTTTGAAATAATATTGTGTGCATTTTGCAGAAACTATGGATCCACCTAGTCCAACCCGCAGAGACCTAGTACAGGAAGAAATTCTCGAGGATATAATCCACGACGCCCCAGATGCTGATCCAGCCGAATCTCCGTCGTCGTATCTGAACCCCTCCGGGGATGGAATGGAGGTCGACCGAAGTCAGGATGAAGTCGACGGCTCCGATGATGGAGAAGGCGATAGCTCCGATGATGGAGAAGCCGGTGGACCCTTAACGAAGTCCGGCGAGGTAGATATATGAAGTTCGGCGATCAGTAGATGCATTACTTGAGTTGTATATATATAAATTGACGAATGTTTCTTCTCTTAGGCCTCCACATCGAGCAAATATACCAAACGAGGCCCGACCAAAATGTTGGCCCCATCTACGCATTACACATTTGAGGTCATAAAGCCTACGGGCGAACCGAAGGAACCCAAGAAGGCTGCCGATGTATTTAGAAAACAATGCGGAGTTCTGGTTAGGGATCACGTCCCGATCAGCGTTCGAGAATGGATCAGCGCAAAGGGGCGAACGATAGTGAGTATATCGCCGAAAGGTACAAAACGGGTCTTTGGAATGACCTCATGGCACATTTCACCCTGCCAGAATTGGAGGATCCTGCCGACACTGCAAAATTGAGGGAGAAAGTCAAGCGGTGGACTCTCTCGAAGATGGCCGAACTATTCCGGGTGTGGAAGAAAAGATTATGGCAAGAATATCGGAAGAAAAAGACTGCTCCAGTATTCGAAGGCTATCTAGCGAAGCAGGCGGATCACTGGAACGCATTTAAGGAGTACAAGGAGTCAGAAGATGCCAAGGAGCTGTCAAAAAAGAACAAGAAAAATGCTGACATGAAAATGTATCACCATAAATTGGGGCCAGGGGGCTACAAGACTGCCATGCCAAAGTGGGATAAAAAAGAGCAAGAGCTGCTTGCTAAAGGGATCCAACCAGAACCATTGCGCGAAGAATGGGAAACGAGGGCAAGGAATTGGTTCCTTGCGCATGGGAGTTCATACGACGAAACAACGGGGACCTTATTTGCAGTGACGGGATTAGGGTACCCAGGGACAATTGGCTTAGAGTGGTGAAAGAAATTAAAGAGGGGAAGTTAAAGTTCCGTCCCGATAGAGAGAAAGACATGCTGACATTGGTCCTCGGGAATGATGAAAAAGGAGGACGAGTACGAGGCTTTGGCCCTAGTTGTCCGTGGTGGATGGGGTTTGCCAAAGACATGGAAACTTACAGAAGCCGATCGAGAGCAAAGCGGCGACAGGAGGAGGAGGTGGGAGACAAGTTCAGCCAGTTGTTTGCCAGAATTGACAACCAGCAGCAGCAGATTGATGAACTTAGAGGAGTAGTGCGCCAGCAAGATCCTGCACTCGATATTACCGCCGGCCCGTCTCAGCGTAAAAGCAGCGTGGGTGACTCGGAGGTCCCGGCTGACGATGCACGGCGAATGATAGAAGGCGGTCCTGGCTACCCCGTGGATGGAATCAAGGATTCAATATCTTGTGAGCTCCATCAGAAAATGGTGAACATATCCATGAAGGTGGCGGTCGGATGTGTTGTACCTTGTCCACCTGACGCACGCTGGAATGACCGTGAGATTCCAGCTGGCTATGCTAAAGTCGTGGTGGATGAAGTACTACCGGACTTTATTGATATGCTGCTTGCCATCCCTGGACCGCAAGATGAGAGGACACTCGGAGAAGTAGTGGGTGCTGTCATTCTATGGGACAAGAACAACATCAGGCTTCCAGGCTCGGCGCCAAGGACAAAACCGCCTCCGAGTCGTCGCAGGTCCCCTACACCTCCAAGAAGCAGCCCACCCCATGACTACGACCACCACAGCGCGAGTCCATCTCGATCTCCGCCGCCGGACTTGGATCCACCGTCTTCGCCGCCGCCTTTGCCCGCTAAGGACAATAAGCGGAAGCGTGCTCCGTCGATGAGTACTAACCGACGCAGCAGCCCAAAAAGACAAAGCTCGCCCCTCCCAACAGTACCTCATAAGAATCTTCCTATCAGACCATATGACCGTACCGACGAGGAAACCGCAGCGATCGCAAAGGCCGAAAAAGATGCGCATTTTGCAAAGAAGAAACCCAAGGCCGCCCCGGTATACACCGAGAAGCAAATAGCGTATGCACATGAATTTCTGAGCACACCATCGCAATATGACTTGCACCATAAGCCAGATAACTATCTACGCACACTTCAGAAGGAAGTGCGGAAGGGCAAATCAGGTGATAGTGCAAGCGGGAACAAATCAAGTAAAGGTGCAAGTGCGAAAAGAAGGGACGTTCCCCAGCTCGGAGAACAGGCCAAACAGTCGATCCCACCCCTCAAGGTGTTATCCAGAGACGTTCCCGTGCAGGCGGAAAATCAGGATATGGCAGAAGCTGCGAAGTTGGCGGCCGCTATGGGTGTGACTATTGCGGAATTGCTTGGTACCCAAGACGACAATATACCCAAGGCTCCTGTAGTCCGTACATATGTCCCAAAGGAGGAATTGGTCAGCAGAGAGAAGTGGCAACAACTGCCAACACAAATGCGGAAATTGCATGACTGGTACATGCAAGAGTCACAGAAGGGCAGGATAATGATCGTGGCGAAAGTCCCACATGAGTACTACTTCCGAGAAGACGAGGTCCATGTTGACTTTTCAGAACTCTACCAGTTATACAATTTCGACGCCCTCGACAAATGTCTCATAAGTTGCTACTGTCTGTAAGTTGTTGAATTCATTGTCTACTTATAAGTTGTTCAGTTTTTCAGCTGTTCAGTTCATTGCATTTTAATTATTCATTGTCTACTCTATTATGCAGAATGAAGATCCGGGAATGTAAAAGAAAGATCTATAGTGTTGGGTTCATTGACCCAGATAAAGTACATCTGTATTCTTTAACGACGAAACCCGCCGAGACGGAGGATAACCTTCTAAGGTTTCTAGGGGAGCAAAATTTCTGTGACCACATACTGTTTCCTTACAACTTCGGGTGAGGATTTTACTATGTTGTACACATTCACTTTTGCTTACTCGATGTTAACTGTAATTGATGAGTTACTGACGTATATATAAACGTGTGCAGGTTCCACTGGATTCTGCTAAACATTCGGTTGATAAGGGAATAGTGGAAGTCATGGACCCATTAAAAAGACCCTTGGAAGAGTTCCGCAGCATGCAGGACATGCTCCAGACGTAATTTTCGCGCTATATCGGTCTCTTTCGTTGATTTCATGAGATATCAGGTAATGAATAACTCATTCATTAATTCATTTTCTTTGCCGGGCAGGGTTTGGATCCGGTTCAAGAGTGTGGTGGAGGGTTCCTTTAGTGAGAAGCTGACGTTTACTCCGATCCCGGTAAGTAGTACGAGATATGTCTACGCATCTCTTTACTTCTAGTTTCAATACAATTATGATGCTAGATTGTTATTTTGATTGAATTATATTCTCGTAAAGTGCGCGAGGCAGCCACAGGGGACGAATCTATGTGGATACTACGTTTGCGAGTTCATTCGCGCGTTTACCACTGAGCACAAGGATTATAGAGTCGACGTAAGCAATACATTCAAATCATTATTTTATTACCGTCACTTTTTGTTATCATGATTGATGTTCATATTGATCTCCTCTTCTTATATAGTTCGACCAAATGCGGGATCGACTCCTACCAGAGCAACGCGTACTAGCAATTGCTGAGGAGCTGGCGGGATTTTTGTTGAGCGAGATGGTAGACGACGCCGGAGAATTTAGTGTGAATAGGCGCTTCTGATGATCCCCGGCCGTGTAATCGAATATACGGGGTCTAGTCCCGGTAATTGTGATCTCCATGTAAATATCAAAATTGTATATATTTGTATGCTCGATCGCAAGACAAGTTATCTTATATATGCACGAATGTGTACGGTATGTGGTAGCGTAGAAATACCGCTAAAAGAAAACAATTATCTTTGCATGCTTGAAGAAATAAATAAAAGAAAACAAATAAACCCTAAACACTAAACCCTAAAGCAATAAATAAAAGAAAATAAAAGAAAACTATTAGTCGCGGCCTGTTATACGGACCGGGACTAAAGGTGTTGCCCCCAGCGCGCTCCGCAGGCGGCCACGTGGTGGGCCTCTGGTCCCGGCCCGTTATACGAGCCGGGACTAAAGGTGTTGCCCCCAGCGCGCTCCGCAGGCGGCCACGTGGTGGATGTTCTGTCCCGGCTGGTAACAGGCCCGGGACTAAAGGGTTGGCCTTTAGTCCCGCCTGGCCTGTCCCGGTTCTCGACCCGGGACAGAAGCCCCTCACGGCCCGGGACAGGAGGCCCTGTCTCCACTAGTGTAAAAAAGTGTCACTAGCAGAGCTATAAAATTATGCATGTTACGTGTCTTTCTCCCGACACTTAGTTAGGATCGGAGATAGTAATATTTTTCTTGTCGTTTTTTACTAAATCCAAGTCCGCTGAAATTTATTATGTCCAAGTTGACATACTGAACCGTCTGGTATCTCTGATCTCTATGTTGAGAGTTGCGCTTGCATGGGTGGACAAAATCAAAATTGCATCACATGTCAAGCACCGTGTAGTTGCACATAAGAAAATATTAGACATACGAATATATTCGGGAAATGGTTATCGGGTTTGAGCAGACAACTTAAAACTTAGATCCACTTGGAAGCGTATGATTTATGCTGGGCTACGTGGAACTTTGTAATGATAAATTGAACAATCAACCAATTTCAGATTTCATTTCTATACGTTATTCACGTGGCCATACACCATACATGGTAGTTGTTGTAGCGTGTGGAGGCACGGGATTCTCTCGTCGGGTGCAGCTCAGTCACTTGAAGATGGTAACTCTAGGTAAATCTTCAACCAATTTGCATGGTGTTCTATTATCAATTTGATTATTAGTGTTGCATATGTTGTTATATCTTATAATTATTGCGGCTGCTATGCCTTTTAGATGTCATTTTCTTGTAAGGATTCACAACTTTGCTACGAAATGCTTACATTAAACACCATTGATATTTTTACTCTCTTTTTTGAAACAAAAAGATGCAAACACGCTCTTTGTAGAATCAGTGGTAGTTACCGGAATGGTGCGTACCTGAGATAAGAGATTAGGATATGGTAAGCGTTAGTAAAGTCTGACTCGCCCTCCTCCTTCTTTGTATTATTATTATTGTTATTATTATTATTATTATTTGTTGTCGTTGTCGTCGTTATGAATTACCAGTTACCCCATTTTATGAATATGATTCCTCTAGATTAAGAAATATATTTCCCTTTTTGCACCTTTTAAGAATTTTTGCCAACTCACAGGACCTGCTCGTTAGGATGAAGTTGCACACTTTCGTAGAAGAATGTATGATTTAAATTCTATACTAAGTAATTTGTTTAGCTTAATGTAATTACAGTGCACTTTCATAGCAAATTGCTGCTACTATCAAAGAACGATGGTCTAGCTACGAACCAAATTTGCAATCCCTTAGTTTTTGGCAAATCTTCCTTTTGTCTAACAAATCATTTTTAAATTAAAAGCTAGGGCAAAAAAGTACATATTATTTACTTAATTTTTCTTAGAATTTTTTTTATGTCCATTAAATAGAAAAGAGATCAGACATGGTGATAAAATAAATGATAAGTGAGTACAACAGGTTTAGCAACTTCTTCATGCCCTCTACATGATACTCGAATTAATATATTATCGGTAGATACTTGATTTTCTAATGAGGTAGACACTTTTGCATGTTAAGGTTTCCACTTCAAACCATTCAGGTTTAAACTTCAATTTCTAGTTGTGGTTTAGGTTGAAATTTGACTTCATTCAAACTAGCACTTATGTATCTATCTAGGTAGGCAGACACATAACCGAAGTCAGTTTGACACAAACTATACAAAAATATTTATATTAGGGTATAGACAACCCGATCCACCTGCAACTCCAAATAGAAACAACCATCTAATTTTCCCAAGCAACCCCGAGTACTGGAAAATATAAATGAAATTCTCTAAGTGAAATCAGAGCATGTTTATCAATTTGTGATAACTAATTATTTGAACGAGAAATGTCATGTGAACACCCTTGGCGGGCTTCTTTTGAGACCGGGTGGCTATACTTGTAGCTATGATTTTCATCGTTGGTCTTTTCTACTCGTACCCCGCTCCCTCAAGGTACATCTTCGATTAATGTGCTTCTTATCTTGACATTATGTGTGTCTTTAAGGTGTCCAATAGTATACACCTACATGATTGTTCTCTACTAGAACTAAAAATCGATACTTTATTCATTGTTTTGGTAAATGCAATTAGGAGTGTCACTTATCATAACAAACATGCCATATTTCACAAGAATTCCCGTGGCAACACAAGGGTATTATCTAATATATAATACGATTGAGCCCAATGCTAACATCGTAGAAGTAAGTATCTATACTCACCGCAAAGCTTTCGCTAATTTTCCCTCCATTAAGATTAAGTAGCACTTGCTTGCTTCTTCTCCGCCAGCTTCACGTGCATGTACAAGAGCAGCAACATGTGGGCTAGTTTGTTATTCATCAAACAAGATATCTTCCTAATCAAGAAGATAAGGTTATCTACAAGTTTGGAACCGCTGATGTGGACCACACTCAAATGGTGTGACAAGGTGGTCTCTCGCTCTGGATTTGAAGGTTGGCTCTCCTTTCATGATCAAGCCGACGAAAATGGGATAATTATCAATATTAAAGTCTATGTTCCGCAAAATTAACTAAATTGTTCTTTGTAAGGTCCATATGTGTTCCGCCCCTCGCCCTTGGTAGACCGTTGACGAAGCTAACCTACTACAACAAGAAGACATGCAATAGGATTATTCCCTGCTTATTTTTTCTCCAAATCTACCTTTTCTCCTCCTTTATAAATAATATTGTGCTCTCCTATTTCTCTTACAATTTTCTGACCCATGGGAGAATTAATAAAAATTAATATATTTTATACTAGACTTCTATACTTCTCTTACATTTTTCTTACATTATTATTGTGTTAATGAGTATGATTGTTTTATTACTTAGGTTACATAATTAACCAAATAATAACTTTTTTGGATCATTAGTTATAGTGTTCCTTATTATACGGTTGTAATGTATATAACTGCAAAGTTTGTCGTTGCTAAATTTATATTGTATGCTGTAATAAAAGTTCTCTCTAGACTATTTTTTATAATTGCATAAACTATATATTGTGTATATATATTTGCATGTGTGTGTTTGTTTATATATTTTAATAGCCTTGAATATTGCGATAGAAAACTCTAAAGCGTATATTCGAACAAATATCTTAGTAGTGGTTCTAGTGTACTATTAGGCCAGTACAATTATAAAAACTTCTTAGTATAAACTGAACCATTAAGAAAATGTGTATTCCATGTTCGGTTCATTGACAACATGTGCTTGCTCTGTACATGGTATTCTAATTATTTGGGATGCTCATCTTTAATGTGTCTTGTTTTATCCAATGTATATAGGAGGTTTCGTTAATTTATGAAATAAATATTTGTGCACCAATTTAAAACATGAATATCTAGTAACATAAATTTGTTGTCCTACCTCTCCATGGATATTTGTTGGGAGATTCAAAGTCTTATTTATAATTTTTATTACTCTTTGTGGATATTTTATCAATATTGCAACGCATGTCTTTTTCATTTGGAAGAATGCAACGCATATCTGAGACATCCTATGCTCTAAGCTGAAGAATTTTAATCAGCAACAGATTTAAGCAACATGCACAATGATTACATCTTCTTCGATAGAGGAATGAGTTTAATTACATACAGTATATGGCAAGTAGCTAGCGTTATCTTACAAGGAATCAGTCTCGATCACGAGCCCGGAGAGTCGCGCGAAACAATGCTGCCGGCGGCCGCCGGTGCCACGGCGCGGTCGGCGGAGCGCGTGGTGACGCACCGGTAGGCGGAGGTGGCGAGCCAGAACGCCCACGGGAGGGCAACGAGTGACAGGCCGACGGCGGGGATCCATACGGGCGCTTCCGCCGGCGGCAGCAGGACGTAGGCAACGAGGCACCCGCCGCCACCTAGCACGGAGAGGAGCAGCAGCGCCGTCACCAGCCACACCAACACGCTGCCCGCCGGCCGCCCGCACTGCTCCCCCTGCTGGGGCGGCGCCATCGATCGTTGGATAGGAGCTTAAGAGGCGAGCTCGACGTGGATAGACGACACCGAGACGCGCGTCGAGGAGAGCAGGAAGGGGGCGGCGTGCATCGGCAATGGCCGGCGTCGGTGGATGACCTCCGATGCTCACCTCGTTGCCTTCCTGTTCTTGGATCAGCAACGCAGGAAAATGTGCCAAAAAAAGCTCTGATCTGTTATGATGTTTTCCCTTATGACGATCGAACAATGGAAGTGGAGATGCGATGGGGGAAAGCACCAGGGTCGCCAAAATGGAAGGAGTGGTGAAGAGAAAATGGTGGCGATTTTGCAGCGCACACTCTCTATAATAAGCGACTTTTTGGGGTCGCGGAAAAATATATTTTAAATGTCAAAATTTCTTGTAAAGAAGACATGCTTCACGTTCTATGTGCACATGCAAAGTATAATGCAACACATATTTTTTCTCCATCTATAAAAATAAAATTGGTGCTTAAAAATGTTTTTTGCGACAACAATTTTTTTCAGAGCACTATATTTTTTTTCTTCATGAAATTTGCAGATATGTCAAAGAAATCAACATGTGAAAAATTCAGTAATACAAACCGCAGAAAAAATATATTTAATGTGAAAAATTCTGGGCAAAACAAATATATGTTCATGTCCTATGTGCACATGTAAAATATCATGCAAAAAAAATAGTTGGTGCTTAAAAATTGTTTCTAACTTCACTGATGGCTTTAGAGCACCCCTTTTTTTTCTTCATGAAATTTACTTGTCAAAGAAATCAACATGTACAACATAAAAAATAGAGTTTTGGTTTTTAATATCAAATTTAGTGTTCATACCAGGAGCAGGGAAACACCACCCCAAAATCCTATTGACCTCATATAATACATGATATTAATATTCTTAATGTATTACTCACTTTGTTTCATATTAATTGTCGCTAAATGGGATGTATCCAGATATGTTTTAACGCCAGATACATTTGAATTGGCGAATGTTACTATGTATCGGAGGGAGTAATATAATTCTGTGAAGCATCTAAATGCAAAGTTCGCCTACCACCGCAGGCTCGCATAGCACCAAGTGAAGAGCCACAGATGATCGTTGTGTATCATGGCCTATCGCTGGAACGGATTATTTTCAGGACAAAAAAAAAATTAGACTTGGTATTGAAATTTAGGTTGAAAACACATATGGGATACAGATGACAAAAACTCTAGCGCCAAAAAGAAAGGCAAAACGAAATAGAAAAGGCCGAATCCTCCTTTCTCAACGCCCCACGAACAAATCAACGCATATATGTAACTCAAAGATTAATCCGACGACCATATCTGCTCAGGAAAAAGATCTGACGGTCCACATCTTCGACCGAGAAATAGCAAATTTCAAACAAACTTGTCAAGCGTAATTGCATCTCAGTCACAGAGCTGGTAGATGAAGTGCTGTACCCGAACAATTTCAGTGCAAAACAGGCCAGATCAGAGATGTAATAACATCTACTGCAATCACACATTTCTCCATCCATGGTCTGAAGACGGATACAAACACTCGTCAGTACTTACATTTACAGCTCACACAAACAAGAGCAGAAACAAGAAAAGAACCCATCCAAATCACGCACAACACAAGCAGCCACAATGTGGCTGCCACATCCTGCGTAGTGAGCGCAAAGCACAGCCAGTGATCACCCTAACACGCGCTGTAGAGATCCCCGCTGTCCTTGCTGCTCTTCCTTCTGGAGAAACTCTTGGAGGAGAGGATATCGCTGATGAGGGGAACGATGGGCTTCACCTTCTGCGCCTTCCTCCTCCTGCCGCCGGGCAGGTCATCGTCGTCGTCGAATTCGCCGAGGCTCAGCGCGTGGCTGAACGAGGGCAGGTACTCGCTGCTGTACATGCCAGACTTCTCGGCCCACCGGTCGCTCCGCACCATCGCCGCCGACGTCACGTCGGTGTCTCCCCCGATGCTGCGCCGCGCCGCCGCGGACGCCTTGTCGGCCTCAATCTCGGCCAGCCTCGAGAGGCCTCGTTGGAGCTGCGCGTTGAGGCTGGCCACGGCCATCTCCATCTCGGTGCCCCTCTTTCTGAGCTGCACCACCTCCCGTCTCGTGTCGGCCACATCTGCCTCCAGCTTCTTGATGGAGCTCACCATCGCCAGCCCAGCTTCGTCATCTCGGCAACCATGCTCGCCGTCATCATCGTCATACGCCGACCGCGGCGATGCGAAGGACGGCGGTGAGGAGGGCGCGGAGTACATAGGCACCATGGCTACCGTTGCCTCTGACTCTGGTTCTGCCTCTACCTCTGCGATTGCATTTGAAGAAAGGGTGATGGTGCTGCCACTACTGCTATTCTCAAGCTTGGGAATTTTAGGGGTGGCATCGGCATGGGAGTTGGCAACGGCAACAGCATTGCTACTGTATCTGGAGTTGCTCCCGCCGACGAGGATGCGCTCCCCAAACACCGCGACCGCCTCCTTCACGGACCGGAAAGCGCGGGCTGTATCGACCTCAACACGGTCAGAGGTTGTAGACATGTTTCCACAAGATATAGGACTGGAAGAAAATCCGCGGGTTCCTGGAGGTTTATATGAAGGTGAGGGGCTGGTTTCTTTGCTTCCACTTCAGTAGCACACTGGCCACCAGCTAGCAGCTAGTCCCAAGCAACCAGTTTCCCAGTAGCAACAAGCAAGAAGCATGACTTGCCACCTAAAAGAAGTCACAGAGAGCTCCCAAGACTCGTGTAGAAAATTCTGCAGGAGTGGAGCTGAAGCAGGGATGCTTTCAGGGCACTCTTGGCTGGCTGGCCCCAACGAGAACATCACGGTAACAACTGCTGTCAGACAAACATAAATCAGATCTGAAATTCTGTTGTCATGAGAGTGGTTGCGAGAAATCATTTTTTTTTCAGTTGGATCAAGAAGTTCTCAAAGTAGATAGGAGCCCGGGAACAAACTGCCATGGTGTCAAAACCAGAAACATGATACTGGACTGAGATGGCAATTGTTAGATGTCAGCAACACAAGTACAAACAGCAGGGCAAATCAGGTAAAAAAGTACCTACTGCTTGTAGCGTCTTTTGTTGATGTCACGACCAGCTAAAGTAATAACGGAATGGATTAGCACTGAAAGATCTGCAGCTAATAAGCTAGAAGGTTTGGTTCTAGACTTCTTCTTCCAATAAATGAGTGATGTTGATGTTGTTATCATATAAGGTAAAAAAAGGAAAATGGTTGTCTTTCACATAAAACTAAATGGTAAGCAGGTCAAAATAGTCGATAAAGGTATGCAAATAATTTGTTCAATTGGTACCTCTATATAAATACACAGTAAACCTTGCTGCTGGCAGACGGTTCTGAAAGTAGATGCTTCAAACTCATCATTGCATAGCATACATATACATCAAGATCTTCAAAATAACAAATCTAAATCAAAACAGCTGTGGTGAAACTCATATTCTCTCATTTAGATCAAATTAAGTATCACAAACACCAACCAAACTAGCAAAGTAGGTAAAAGTTGCAATTTTAAGACATTATATACAGGTAAACAAAATAGAACCTAACGCTGTCACAAACTTGAGAACGATCTCTGTTTGCGTATTTTGTTTTTCAGAAGAAAATGGCTGTAAGAAGAGTGAAAAGTATACAGGTACTGTCTAACAATCCTCATGACGGACACATGTTAAATCTGCCCATTAAGGTCACAAGGCATGTCAGTCCTGTAAATTGTTATTTTGATGTGTTCCAAATTCATGTGAAGATATAAAGTGAGAGGCTAACTTCGGAGCGAAGCGGAGGCTTGGGCGTAGCGAAGCGAAGAAGTTAGCCCACCGGGCTATCTGCGCTCGCGGGGGTGCGGGGGCGGCAGGCCCCGCGGTACGGTACACGTCGTTTCCGAGTCAGACTGCACCTGACCTAGGGTTTTATGCCACCATATATACATCTTGTAAGCCGCCGCTTGGGGTAAGCCATACATTGTAAACCCACGGCGTTTGTAACCTCACCCGATTATAGTGAAGTATTGCTGGCTGGCGCCCGTGGTTTTTTCTCCTCCATTGTTGGAGGGGTTTTCCACGATAAAATCTCGTGTCCCCATTGGTTTGATCGTTCCGCACTTCGTCGTTTCTTTGCTATCGTTTATAACATTAATCTCATCATATACTGCTTAAATTCCCTTAAAAATAATAATTGCTAAATAATACGTGCATGGCAAAAAAATATAAAGAAACAGTAAAATACTATAGTTGCGCAACAATAAGGCTACTGCAACACATTTGTGCAGAAGTACTGGTGCCATTTTTGTGTTGTAAAATACTCCCTCCGTTCCAATTTAATTGACTTGATATCCACCACATGTGGATATATCTATACATGTATGTGGTAGATATCAAGTCAATTAAATTGGAACGGTGGGAGTAGCTCTTTAGCAAACACACAGAATTTTTTACGGAAGGCAGACGGTGCTGCTTTCATTGATACTTGAAGGATAGGAACAGAGTACAGTTCTCTGATGCAGAAAATAAAAACCGAACAGAATTAAGCTAAAGCTAAACTTCCTAGCACTAGAGCTGGAGCAGCAGAAGCCTAACTTCAGCTACAAACTGCTGCCCCGCTGGCTCAGTCAAGTTTCATGGGGTTAGTGTCCCAGACGCCGCAACAGAGTACTTCATTTCTTCTCCCTTTTTCTTTTTGACTATGTGCATCCTTAATGTCTAGGCTAGTTCTTAACATTGTATTGGTGTAGAGCTCTAGAGGCTGGGCGTAGTTGGTATCTTTTTTATATTAATATATTATCTTTGTCGAAAAAAATTAGACATTACCCTAATCCCTTTGTACCGTCAGCATTGACTTAGATCGCAGCTTGACTAGTCTGCGTACATGCACCAAATGATACTCCTAAATAGGAACGAGTATTCCACTAGTCTAGTCAGGCTCACATGCCGGTGAATTGAATAGAGTTCCCACTTTGCAAGCTGACCAAGACATAATGAAGATCAATACTACTCATCGTCTTGCACATGGTACTGCACCTACTCCCTTCCCAACTGCACCAGCACCACATCCTGCAAACAATTGAACCATGGAGAAGAGCAGGCATGGCTCGTGTTCTTACATTGTATTGCTTCCACTGATGTTTCTCTTCCTCCTTGATATGTCCATGGCAGACGTGCAACCAGCTCGGCTAAGCAAAGCGCAAGAAAGCACCATGAGGAACCTTTCAAGCATGGTTTCTGACATGGCTCCCTGGACCAGCTGGAACACAAGCGACTCCAACCCGTGTTTGTGGAGCGGGGTCACTTGCTCTGTGCCGTCCCAACGCTCCGGTTCATCTGCCGTTGTGCTCCACCTCTCCCTGTCTGGCTTTGGCCTGTCCACCTCCACGGTACTTGCCTCCTCCATATGTTATCTTGATACCTTGCAATCCCTGGATCTCTCAAAAAACAGATTCACCGATTTTTCACGACACTTGGCGTCGTGCCCCTTGGGTGCTAGACTGCGTGATCTCAATTTGAGCAACGCCCAGGTGCCTGGTCCGCTCGACGACTTCTCTGGTTTCAGCAAACTGGAGGTTCTTGATTTCTCCTTCAGTTATCTTAGTGGAAACGTCCACAAACAGCTGAGTTCTTTGCCCAGATTGAGAATCCTTAATCTTAGTTACAATAGACTTAATGGTGACCTCCCCACAAATATGGCCCACTCTTTGAAGGAACTGGTGTTATCCAATAACCAATTCAGCGGTCAGGTTCCGGCGGGTTTATTTTCCTTCAAGAATCTGACTCTTTTGGATCTCAGCCAGAACAATCTGGAAGGTGATGTGCCCGATGAGTTCTTCAAACTCTCCAATCTTCAGACTTTGCTCTTAACAGGCAATCATCTGCGTGGCATGATACCAGGCAGCTTGTCCAGTATCGCAACATTAGCTTATTTTGCAGCTGACAACAACAACTTCAGTGGCTCCATACCTAGTGGAATCACCAAGAATTTGAAGGTGTTGGATTTGAGTTACAATATGTTAAGTGGTGAGATACCTTCTGATCTATTCTTGGCTCCAGGATTGCACACCGTTGATTTAAATAGCAACATGCTTGAAGGCCGCATTCCGGGAGGATTCTCCCGCAGCCTCTATAGCCTTCGTCTCGGAGGGAACTTGCTCAACGGTAGCATCCCAAGCTCGATTGGTGATGCCTCAAGCTTGTCTTACCTTGAATTGGAGAATAATTACTTGTTGGGAGGTATACCCTCGCAGGTTGGCAAATGCAGTAAGTTGGTTATCTTGAACCTCGCAAGAAATGAGTTGAATGGTGCATTACCCACCGAGATCGGCCAACTTAATAGCCTGGTTGTTCTGAAACTCGAGATAAACAATCTTGATGGACATATACCAAGTGAACTTTCTGATCTGGTGAACTTGAGTGAATTGGACCTTAGCCAAAACTCATTTGCTGGAGAGATACCACATGAAATTGTCCAGCTAGTGCGGCTTTCAAACTTGAACTTGCAGGGCAACAAGATCACTGGCGCCATTCCAGCTTCAATTAGTTCTTTGCAGTATCTTACTGAAGTTAATCTTGGAAACAATGAGCTTACTGGTTTCATCCCCACCATGCCGAGCAGCTTGAGTACAGTTCTGAATCTAAGTCACAACCATCTCAGTGGGTCCATCCCTTCAGACATTGGCTCTTTACCTGACCTGGAGATCCTTGATGTTTCCTACAACAAATTGTCTGGTCAGATACCATCCTCCCTTGCCGTCATGCCAAGCTTGACACAATTGGTGCTTTCTTATAATCAGCTCTCTGGATATCTTCCAACATTTTACAAAGTGGCAGTCAATTCCACGGGAAATCCTGATCTTAGCCTTACTGATCCAGAGATGACCGTAGGCGGTGAAGATAACGAGTCAGCTATATGGATTGCAGCATTTTCATTTGTAGTAAGCTTCTTCATCTCTTTCTACGTGGATGGGATCAGAAACGGATGGTCTACAGGTTGAAGGAGCAACTATCTGACTCCTCGCTCGCTGCATGCAAAACCCAATGCCAAGCCCCGGATGCATGTCCATTTTTTTTGTTAGGATGAAACAAACTAAACTCGTGTAAACAACGAACATCGAACCGAAGTTTGTCCTTCTTTCCGCATACTAGTTGAACTGAACTGCAGCAGAATGCTACAAAATATCGGTTGGGAAGAGTCTATATGTAAGCGAATTGGTTGCTGTCCCAGAGGTTCTTGCAGTGCTCGTTTGGATTTTTTTTTTTTTTTTTTTGCGTGTGATTTGGATTTACATTCATCACAGTGTAGTCACTACAAATTAAAAGGCTACAGAATTACACTGATGTTGTCCAAGCTAAAAATCACAGTAGTAGTAAATTCATATTCAGCTTTAACAATCGTACAGATCTAATTTTACTGAATAGACTATTAGAAATGCTATAAAACATTAGAGCCAACTTCCAGAGTAAGAAAAACACTACGCACATGATTCAAGCGATCAATTGAACACAAATTCCAGTATCCTACCATGGATAAAAGGAATTTTATCAACAGTTTAAGCTTTCGGGTGATTTGTTTGTTCCATAGAGCTCAACAAAATACAAATTGATAACAAACAAGATTATATATAAAAAAACACGCTCATATGTAGGCAAGAATGTTCTAATAGAAAAAAATAATCACGAAGAGACGTATAGAGGATTAGAGGTACTAAATGGGGGTCCTTGAATCTTGGCGAGGGACAAAAAGCTGGGTCAAACATAAAAAATGACCGTTGCTGCCCAGCGCGCCTGCGACGCGCGCCCGCCCGACCCTCGCGCGGCTCCGGCGGCCGCCGGCGGTAAGCCCTGCCTCCCCTCCACCCACCCGAGGCCCACCCACCCCCACCCCCACCACCTCCGGCCACCTTCCCACCCAATTTACCCCCGCTTTCCTCGGCTTTGCGCCTGCGGGCGGCACCATCGCGGCCAGATTCAGATGCGCCACCAAGCTCGGGGGGCTGACCCCGCCGCCTCCATCTCCCTCCGTCCAGCGAATGCGTCGCCAACAGGGCCTCGTGGAGGGGTCCCCGTGCGTCGTCGGAGCAGCCCGCGACGACGTGCGCCTCCCGACGACCGCCGCTCCGGCGCCGCCGCCCGCCGGCCTCTCGAGCTCCCAGGCCGGACCCGTGCTGCCGCCGCCTCCGCCGCGGTCCCATGGAGGTTTGGGTCCCGCGACCCCGTGTATGTCCCGTCGACCGCCGCTCCGGCGCCACCGCCCACCAGCCTCTCGCGCTCCAAGCCCGCCTCGTCGCCGTCGCCGACCGCCTCGCCCCCTCCTCGGTCGCCACCGCATGCTCAGGCGACGTCCGCGGCACACACACCCCCACGGCGGCCAGGCTCCAACGCCGCCGGAGCGCCGCTCCACCTCGTCGCCGGCCTCCTCGCTGCGGGGCCGCCCTCCGCTCCGCTCCATCGTCGTTGTGTCGCCCTCCTGCCAGGATGCGGAGGGATGGCTCACCGTTCCTCCGCGGCACCGTCCGGCTTGCCGGCCCGATGGCGGTGGGGATAGGCCAAGGCCGCGTGACTCCCTGGTCAGCGCGGCTGCGCTTCGCTTCCAAAGGCGCACGGAGGGGCTGTGCGCCCACTGCCTTGACCCCATTGACCACGACAAGGAGAGAGATTGCCCGCTCCGGCGCGCCTCCAAGTCTGCTCGCCCCACCAGCCATCCTCCTCGTCCTCGACAGCCTGCATCCTCCCCCCTCACGCCGGGAGCCCTTTCGTGGGCTGATGTCACCACCGCTCCACGCGCCATCCTGGGGCCTGCTCCGTCAAGGTCCACCGCTCCACCGTCGCCGCCGCCCTTGGAGCACGCCGCGACGATTCATCCGCCACAACTCGTCGTCCGTCCGTGCGCTTGCCTCCACGCCGACGAGATGCGTGCCATCCTCTCCGACATGGCCGCATCTCTCCGGGCCGAGCTCAAGGAGCTCGTGGCCGACGCCATCGCTCCCTTCCTCGCCGCTTCTTCTGCCGCGTGCGACAGGATCGAGCGCGCTCGCGGCATCACCTCTCGGGCGGAGGTGCTCAGCGACGTCCTGCTGCCTATCCACGGGCGAGCTCCCCGGCCCCCTCGCCTTCTCTGTGCGGCGACGAGGCTGTGCAGGTTGACGATGCGGCGCGCTTGCTGCCGGAGATGAAGCCGAATGGTGGGTCTGAGCCCTGCCACGAGATCACGTCACCTTGTCCATCGCCGGCGGGCAGCTCTGAGTTGGATGGTATTGACGCCACTCCAAGTCCTGTTGGGCTGCGGCAATCCTTGAGCTTCGGGTGGCGCCGACGCAGCTTTTCGCTGAGGACGCCGTCGCCGTCGAGCTCACTATCGTCAATGAAGACTCGGAGCCGTCGCGGGATGCTGATTGGAAGAGGATGATGACTCGGAGCCGTCGCGGGATGCCGGTTCAGAAGAGGACATTGAAGCTACCTTGTTGGGTGATCTCCTGGCTCCCTCGTCGGCCCTTGGCGGGGCGGGGGGAGTGAGCACGGATGGAGACGTCGTGACCCCGTTGCTGAGCTCAGTCCAAGACCTCTTCACCAGGCCGGATGTGCCCCTGCTTCCTTGTCCTGCACCTCGGACACCGGTCTTGGCCCGCGTTGAGGTGTCGACGCCGGAGATTCGCAAAGTGCTCGGCTGGGAGACAAACCGAAGATGCACACCATGGATAAAGTTACCCGCGTGCTGAACAAAAAGATGGGAATTCAAGTTGCAGATGATGCCCCTCTGGAGCAGGCGCGGAAGCAGTTTGTGGGTAGCTACAAGACACAGATGTCTGACACGGCTTTGCAGGGCCTCGCTCGTCTCTTCAAGCTCAACATCCCGAGCCTTGCCGCTGTTGACGACGCGCTTCTAGACCTGGCTGGTCCAGGGGTGTGGAGTTTGCGCCTTCAGCCGAGTAGGAGACTTACGTCTTTTTCTTCTGCCCTTTCCAGCGTCTGCTGGACCATGTCGAGGGCCGAGTTGTAGAAGTTATGATCGGCTGAGTTTTTTGCTCTGACCGGTTTTGTATCTTCTTTTCATTTTGGCCTAGGCCTCTGTTGTTTGCTCCTTCTATATCAATATAAAAAGCAAAGTTTTTGCCTTGTTTCAAAAAAAAAAATCTTGGCGAGGAGAGGATCTGCTCTCCTCTGATCGCGAATCATCGCCCGCAACCTGAAGCAACCAAAGAAAGCCTGCCTACGAGCAGACCGGCTTGCCATTTGGCTAAGTTACCTCAGTCCTCACCCTGCTCGCCGTACATCGCTGCATTAGGAGTTCACGATGGCATGTGTGCATCGCGCGACGAGAGCAGGGCGGCGGCGGCGTCTAGAACCCACGGGGTTGCGGTGGAAAAAAAGGTAGAGAGCGTGTTCGTGCCACGTCATCCAAAACCACTTCCCTCATCTTCTCCCGGCCAGTTGGTGATTTTTCGGAGTCGGGGACGAAGGAAACCCTACGGCGCCTCAATCTAATCCTCCTCCAGACGACACCCGGCGAGCTCTCGGCCGGTACCCGATTTCATTCATTGCTATCAAGTTTCAGATTCATTATGTTTTCTGAAAGAATCGTTACCTGATGTTATTTAATTATGTAGCTCATTGTATGACCTTTTCTATGTTCAAGTATGTTGAGGCAAAAATTGGCCAACACATTTAATCAGGCATCTTCTTTTAATTTTCTAATTTTCTATACTTTGAAAATTGCACCAGTGCTTTTATGTTTGGTTTTTTCTTCTACATGATATTCACTACATTTAGCTAAACTTTGCACCAGACATCGCTGATGCTTTGACCTTGCCAGAATAGAGCTTGTGAATAAGGAGTAATCAAGGAAAGGCAAAAGAAATGTGAAATTGCAAAGAGAAGGAACAAAATCAGGAAAACCACAAAAATATTCACAGATGTTTGAGATGGAACTATATGTCCTTGAACATAACCAACTCTATTTATTTTTGGCAATCATCTTGGATCATCGTGCACAATTTCCTGTAAACATGCAAAGTATGGCAAACATATTTGAAAAGATATATTTATAAGTTTTAAAAAATACTTAAAAATCTAGATATAAATGATGCATCATACAAGTGCGCAAAATCACAATACGAAATTCTTTATATTACGAGCTACCAAAAAATGACAAATTTGTATATTTCGGAGATTTGAAAGTGTGTATACTCAGACCCACACATTTGTCATTTTTATGTAGCTCTGTTTCAAACTGAGATTTTACGCGTTTGTTGGATACTTTTATAAACGAAAGGCAATAAAACGACGAACAAAAGAAATATCCACACAAACAAGGACACGAGATTTAACTTGGAAAACCCTTCCAACAAGGAATAAAAAAACCACGGCCAGCCAGCAAATTTTTACTATGATTGGGTGAGATTACAAATGCCAGGGATTTACAACTTGCGGCTTATCTCAACCGGCGACTTACAAGAAGTATATATAACAGCGGAACCCTAATCCAAATCGGTAACAACTCGTACCCTACCGGCGGGGCTCGCTTCGCTCCGTCGAAGTCAGCTTTATCTTTATATGAATTTGGAGCACATTTAACAGATACATCATTGAAAAGACACAATATTTTTAAAAAAATTAAAACTTGTAAATATAATTATTCCCTCCGATCCATATTAGATCCATATTAGTGGGCACAACTTTGTCTAGATACACATGTATCTAGTTTAAATGCTTAACTAGATACATATGAATTTAGACAAAGCTATGCCCACTAATATGGATCGGAGGGAGTATTATTATTTTTAAATAGAGAGATCACTAGAGCCCAGATGCAAGAAATCTCCACTCAAACAGATGCACTAAATAAAATCCTAAACTAATGCGAAGCTTGCTGCTTTGATCAAATTAGCTGACCAATGTATTGCATTTTCAACTCAATGAGACAAAAAAAATGGCATAATGTTCCATCCTCAACAAATATTTACATAAAGCATGAGAATTATGTTCATCCATTGTCTACCAAAAAGTATGAAATGATACTTACACAGACAACAATTGGCGCCTATCTGGGCAACAGTTTATGAGGTAGGTACAGGTAAAAATAATAATAAATGAAGCTTTGACTTTTCTATATAGCATCTTCCTACAAAAATCAGATACGCTCAGATTGCAGCGCAGCTGCATGACTGTCTAAGAATGAAAAAAATGATATAGTAAATGATGCCACTCTATGTAATTACACTTCATCCAGTTTTCCAGAGCTCGTATTCCTGAATAACCATCACTTAATTGGCCTGGCGGTTGGCATCATCACTCATTTCTTCTTATAACTGATGAAACCATCATCCAAGTAGGGCAAGAATAATATCTATAATTTCCATAACGTCATTCTATCCAACAGCAAAGATGAGGTTATACCCTCCAAGTCCAGTTCCTCATGAACCATCCTGTCTGAAATGTGCGCGTTAAATTTTGCCGAGATGTTCCTAGCACATGTGGGCAAAGGAGTATTCATCAGGCAATATTCAAGTCTTTGTATCTAAGAGGAATCTCTTCCATTAGGTAATGGTTGTCAGCCTTGGGAAGTGATAATGGTAAGGTCTCATCATCCACAGAATCTTGATATTTTAGTGGAAGAATCTCGATGGCAAACGCACTCTGAGTAGCATGCTTTGATCGTCGTGTGGACAAAGTTGGCCCAGTACCTAATTAGAACAAAATCTCATTAGACATAAACTAGCGATAATGAGATTGTGTTGGCATAAAGACGCGTAAAATGGCTAAACTCATGACATACTGTCATTCATGTCCTTCGTCTTGTGAAGGAGAAATGTCCCAGAAAGGATGGTCACGAAACCACACATCTCTGTGACAATTTGTGTTGGATTTTGCCGATCCCAATCCTGCATGTCAAAGGGTTAAAAGGTGAGGAGATAAATCTGGCATTATGTAGGTGTCTTTCTTCAAAAAATTAACAAGATCAAAGAAAAACATAAGGTACAGTGATCAAGATAAAAATCTCGAGTCATCATGCATAAATAATACTGTAGATATTAGGCACAATTTTTTACTCCCTCCGTCCGGAAATACTTGACTTAGATTTGTCCAAATTCGAATGTATGTACACACTAAAACATGTCTAAAACGGATGTATTTAGACAAATCTGTGACAAGTATTTCCGGACAGAGGGATCATAGTGGTCCAAATTACAAAAGGTTCATGTGGCTCGCATACAGGAGGGCCCTAGTCCTATACTAAAGGTATAATAGCACATTGTCACTGTGAGAGCTATTACACACAACTTATAAGCAGAGCAAGACATAAACATAGAATCACACCGCGATCCACCAGTAATGTTTATAACATTTTGCTTTAAAGAAGTTCTGTTGGCAGTAAGGGTGCACATGTTTGTCATGAAAGCAATGCAAAAGGATACCTTGAACATAATCACACTCGCTATAATTGTTAGTGAAGTAAACATCACATAATATATTGGTGAGACAACTGCTGTATTAAATGTGTCCAGTGCCTGCAATTTACAGACAAAAAAAATTAACACAAATTAGCTTATGGTAGCAGCTTCAAAAGAAAGAACTGTGATCCACAAGTACCAACTGAAAATATATAATACTAAAACAACTAAAAACATATAATACTAAACAGCTGCATGATATCCTCTTCACCTTATCACAACTAACAATGATTATAAGGAAAGATCCTATTATAACTATACGCATTCGACAAGTTTCTAACATTCATTATACTAACCAAAAGGCCAGTTTCATCTCGTGTCCTAAAAGCTTCATTTCATATTTAGGAGTCACTTTCAATAGGTAAATTTCTTCTCTTTGTAAGGACCTAATGCTAATACATTAAGTGCATGCTCCGTACTATTCTACTGTAGATCAACGAAACGAAAAATAGATATAACCAAAACAATCCTACTACAAGAAAATATAATCGATTTAATTAACCATGTACACTAACAAGAAAGTCTTCCATATGACAAGGAAAATGTAAGGTGGTGACCCAGAAGCACTGATGAGTCATGTGCCTGTGATATCGTTTTTGAGGGAAGACAAAAATAGGCATCAATAGTCTCGTGTGTGATGTTCATGACTGTCATGCTTACTGTGGACTGTTCGTCTGCATACAGAAAAGCGGAAACACTTCGGTTCCCTCTAAGTTTCCTATCTAGCTTGATTCACTAATGCTCAACTCTATGGCATCAATAATAGTACACGAATTGAAAATTTTACCTTATTTAGGTAATTTATCTGGGTGCTTACGCAGGTGGCAACAATAAGAGCAAAAGCCCAGGTCTGAGGATAAAATAATTGGTTCACTCCAGAGAATGTTAGTTTCAGTGCAATTCCGAGAGCCTTTACACTCATAACCTGTTAAATTATTACTTTCAGATGGACAATGGGATTGGGTGAAAAACCCCTAGAGAAATATCAAGATGAATTGTTATCTACTGGGGGAAAAACATACAGTGAGAGATCCTAGAAGTGAACAGACTCCGATGTACACCATGATATTTGTTTGTCCATGTTGAGGGACAACAAAATATATAAGCACCAAGGCTGCCGCAACTACTATAGCCGCAAATGAAAGAAAAGCTGGGAGAAAAAGGAAAAAATAATTAATCCATCTAGTCTAGTTCATGAAATAGAAATAATGTTAATGATGGCATGGATCACTATGTTTCGGTAGTAAATACCTGGCTCAGTTGCAAGATCCCAAACTTCCCTTACAGAATCAATATCACGCTCCTGTGGAGCATGGAGTGCAATTGTGATTGATCCAACTACACAAAGAGCACACCCAAGTATACCAAAGGTGTGCAGTTTCTCCTGTAGAATGGAATGGGCAAGTGCAGCACTGCAGACATTTAGAATGGAATGTGATTTCAGTTTGATGAGCAGCAAGCTAAAGACATTATTAAGCTTTCTATGGAATTGTTATGATTGTACCTGATGATTATACTAAGTGCTCCAAGAGGGGTGACAAGAATAGCAGGAGCAAATGCATAAGCAGCAAAATTCGCAATTTCACCAACAATCACTGTCCACAAGAGACCATGTAAGCGAGCATTAATCAAGTTGTTCTTCTCTGTGAAGTATTAGTAACAAATTTACATACAAAAAAGCGAGGCGGTAACTTTGCTAGTAAAAAAGCACTAAGCAAACTTATAATACTCTGAAGGCCAACTCTGTCAACTTCCACTCAAATAAATTCAAAAAATATTGTTGACAAAATATCTTGAAGAAAGAACTGAATCTCACTGCCTAAGAACAGGAAACAACATTAGATGTTGTTCATACTGAAGTATTACATTCAAATAGCATGAATTCATTTGCTCTCTGCAGACACTTTTCAAGGCACAACACTGTGTCTAAATATCCTACTATAGCATCTAGTCAAACCTTGTAAAAAAAAATCCAGTTCAGTCACTCCTGCCTCAATTACAAATTGTTAGTTTCTTCTAAAAATTACCAGTATCAATCTCAGCTCTTAAAAATGAAATCATCTTCGTGTATGTCTGCTTCTCTAACGAAAATAGATACAACGTCACAGGGTGAGAGCCACCAAAATCTCATCATCGTCAGCATGGCATTTAACAAGGATAACAGTGGGAAAATGGTTGGACATAACATGATACATCTTAGATCAAAGAGAAAATACAGGGCTGATATATATGTGATAAAGCAAAGAAAAGAATATTAAAAAGTGAACTGACATAGCTTTAAAAAAAATGGAAAGAGGCTTACTAGAAATCATGCCTATCCACCAAAGTGGCTCCACTAAGTAGGAATAACCTCCATAACCTGTTTCATACAAATAAAATAAGTATTATGTTCTGAAGGATATAGGCTTTATCAGTCATACTTCAAGGTAACTAAACTGAAATAACAAGCAGACTCTGTTGCAACGAACAAACAAATCCATTCATGTTTAATGCTAAAAGTAAGCTGGGAAACTGATCATTCTGATTTAAGTCCAACCTGAGTAACTGACATGTATATAACAGCCACACTGATAAACAAGAAGATATACAAACACGGGCTGCTACGAGATTTACCGATTCCCTTTTCATTCTCGAAAAGTTGCATTCATGGTGTCCTGAGCAGAATCTGCCAGTAAACCACTTCAATCGAATCAAAATATCTTAACTACCTAATATCTATCCATGATTAAGGAAACCATATGCAATTAGCAATACAAACTTTGACTTGACTCGATCCAACAAAAGAGAACAACTTTGAAAGAAATCAAGCCGTTTCAAAATAAAAATAACATATGCAAGTAAAGATCAGTCATTCCATCAGACAGCTTCGATTTGTAAGCTTGGGGATCAAGAAAATATGTAAGAATTGCAACCAAGAAATTTCTCCAAACAGTGATTCTCTCCACCGTACCACCGATACTGGACACCGTCCGAAAGAACAAATTCAGCAATGGAATTCCAGACAAAGAAACCACTTTCGCGGACTCGGTGAGCTCCCAACAAGCGAAACTCACGACAAGAAGCAAATGTAACCGCGAAAGGTAAAACAAAACAAAGTTCTTTCGAGTCAACTAAATGAACAAAAGAAACTCGATTTCGGACTGCATTTTCATGAAAATTTCGCACCAGAAAGAGCAGTGAAGCAGCTAAAACTTTCGACGAAGAAACCAAATCATTGCAATCTTTTTGACAACGCGGAATGAGAAGAGATTCGAAGCCATCCAAATTGCAACGGGATGAAGCGTGCTTCGTGCTGGCCTCAGCTGGACTTCCCACGCCCGCAAATCTACCGCGAAAAACGGTCTCCCTGTCCGAAATTTTCACCTTTTAGTTTTACCAGCGTCAACTCCACTCTTCACCAAAAAGAAAAGGAAAAGTTTCAGAGAAGTTGGGATGGCAAGCAATCACCATATTCCGAGGAACGCATTTGATTCAACTGGTCTGGACTGCCAATCTACCGCAGAAGAACAAACCACGCTAACCTTTTTTTACCACAAGCAGATCCCTCCCACCAACCAACCAGAGAACAGCAAACCCAGCTCGATTCCGCTACCCACTGCTCCAAATCAGCGACCCTAACCGACTATCCCTCGCCGACCAACCAACCCACCCACCCGCCAACGGCGAGATCCAAACACCAGAGGAAGCAAAACAAGGCAGCCGCGGGGGCCTCGGCCACTGTCAGGCTCAACTCACCCGCGCGGACGCCGGAGTCTGCTGCCCTCCTGAGCCCCATCTTCTTGACGATGAAGCTGGCCCCGATGAAGGCACTCGACGACACCGCGAGCGCCAGGCCCTTGGCGTTGTCCGTTGACATGCCCCCGAACCCGGCTGCAGACGTGGGCGCTGCCATCTCACGAGCGCCTCCGACTCTCGCGTGTCAACGCTCCTCCGCCGCCGGCTCCGCCGTGTCCGCCTACGCCGCCGACATGGGGAGCGGTGGAGGAGGAAGGGGAGTAATCGGAAGCGGGAGGGAAAAGGCCAAGGCGGAGGAACATGTGGGATTTTTAACGGGAGGGGGATTTATGCGTCGGGATCCTTGAGGAATCCCTAATTTTTTTGGCTAGGAGTCCTAATCAAATAATTAAGGGAGAGCTTTGCCTATTCTAGTTGTCCGAGTAAGATTTTGTCTAAGATTTGCTTTGTACGGTTTATAGTATATGCAATATCCACTTTAATCGTCATACTATTGGTTGCCTATACAATTTCAACTATGTATATTTATAAAAAAACACATGAGTATTTTTACAGTTATATCTACTCTTAACGCAATTTCACATGTTTAACTTCAAGTCAATGGGACATTTTTCATATGTGCTATAAATCAAATGCTTATGGGTTTTGGCAGTGATCCTAATTTTTTGAATAATCGTCTCGACACTCATTGCGTCATATGCCCTGCGCATTCATCTTTTTTCTTCGCTAGTCATCCTCCTCCTAATTAACATGCTGATCCCCATCTCTCGTATTCACGCCAACATCCTCGGTTGGATCATCTCCGCATTCACCCCCCACCTCCCCACAACAACATTTTTTCTGTTGTCACCTTAGTTGTACATCTTCCACCGCCATTCCTTCTCCTCATTGGTCCTAGTTGAGGGTCATTGGCATCACCTCAATGGATAAGCTCATGGCAAAGTTAGAACCCATGCCGAAAATGAAGTCTTATACACCCTTTCGGGATCGAGGAATACGGTGCGAAGACATAGGACGGGTTTAAGGTTGCCCCGATTTGGCTTGGACGAGGTTGGACAAGCCGGATTCATTGCCAGCACCTAACGGGTGAGCGGATTTGAAATTTCGTGTTGCGGTCCATATTAAATGTTTTTTGTGGCCTATGGAAATTTGTTGCATACCCATAATTTTTTACTGCACATACATGTTTGAATGTTGCAATGATCTTGGATTTTTTTTATTGGCAGTGAGGGAAATATTGTATATGAACAAATAATTTGTTTGCGGATGTTTGATGTTGCAAAGTTCCAAGATCATATGTTTGTTTTTGGCATAGATCTAATGAAAAGGGACAACCAATGAGGTATGAATATCACTCGACTGACACATGTGGCGCAATTTATGTTTTTCCATCTCATTTCCAACATCATAAAGTTGGCTTTGATATGAAGGAGTGGGCCTTGAACTATTGTTGGGTCCAGCTAGAACTACTATAATAGAGTTCGACTTGTGTTACAAAAAAAAAGGAGCTCGGCTTGCGTTAACTAGATGCCTTTTAGTTGAACCCCAAACCGTCAGCGTATTTAGTAGGACTTTCGGTAAAATATATTCTCTAGGGTTCTAAGTAAGTGCTTGGCTAAATGAAAATACTCGGCGTCTGACACCGTTTAACCGATACTCATCCGACCCTTGCATCTGCCGGTCTACGTTCATTAGCTGATGCCAGTGAAGGGTCATCGTTTTCCGCCCGAAGCAGTACTATTGGCCAAACGCAACTACATATTCCACGATGTAAAACGTTTTAGCAAGAAAAAGATTGATAAAACGTCTTACATTATGAAACATAGGGAGTAGTACCAAAATAGCGAGACGGGTAACGGGTTAGTAGGACGCCAACAAATTTGTATGGACGTTTACTGATACATTTTTGTCCAAACGTGGCATATGGAAAAGAATCAACAGCTAAATAGAACGCCGAAGTTCTAGTTACCCAAACTCTCGAGGTCAAACGCGCAAAACTCCCCTAAACTGCATGTGACGACTTTTGAACGAAATAAACGAGTCACTGACCAGCAATCACGCGGCTTGCCCGCACAGCTTATTCTTCTCGCAACTGATGAGATCAGCCTTCCGCTGATGCATCCAACGGCCACTAATTGACGCGGCGCCGTGTGCGGACGGCGTGTCCGGAGCACGTGGAATATGCCGCTGTGGAGGGGGAGAGAAAAAGGTATCTGCCACGCTGGCGTTTCCCGTGGAGTAAATTAGAAGATGAATTCGTCATTGTTTCCGCTGGAATTGTCTTGTTTCCTGCCAAATGCCAAACCGTCACGTTCCAAGTTAGTCCTGAATCATAGTGGTCTTAATTTAACTAATACTAGTTGGCATGTACGTGCAACGCACGTCTTCACGACCATCTATATAAAAAAAACTTACAGGCTAAGAGCAATTCCTTGCTTAATATATATTCCACGAAGTTAAAAATATTGTAATAAAGCGTTGACCCCCGGAGGCAGAATAATTATAGGTCATGAGCTTCTACAGCTCAACTTTTTACTGTGAGACTGTCACCAACTCATCTAGCTAAGACACAGCCATGAACATGTCATTTAATTGCACATGCATCAAAATTACTACTACAGTCAATCGTACGTCCATCCAATGGTTCTATACCCCAATGATAAGATATGAAACTCCAGCAAATTCATCCCCATAACCGAAATATGACAATGACGACTTGGTTACTTAAGGGTGGGCAAATAAGCTACAGCTTAGCACTCATCTAAGGGTGGGCAAATAAGCTACAGCTTAGCACTCATCTGAATCCCCAAGCAATCAGCCCTAGTCCATAGGCTGAACACACGCACTGAGAGATTTCGGTCATGTCGATCGAGCAACCTAAATAAGGTGAAAAGAGTAAGTAATGACGGCTGACTAAACCTGAAGATCTACGCACCAAGTAATTGTACGCGAATATATTACCAGCCACAAGCCCCTGACGGGACCCTTCTCCATTGCCGGTTCATCGCTGCTCCGCTCACAAAATCACTCTATCTTCCTAGTTGATTTGTCTGCACCACCTTAAAATCCATCCATGCCTGGCAGCTTCGGTACGGCATGGAGGAAGATGCTTCCGAGGTCCGCCGATCTGGTTGAGAGGTCTGCCGCTCCGGTTGGGAACGCTTGTTGTTCCATGCTAGCGTCCACCTCCGCGGCAGCGGCGACACCCACCAGGAATTGATAGACAGAGGTGGCGGCCGGAATCAATGGACGGAGGCGGTCCTGACAGGAAAAAGGGGATCGAGATGCGTCGGGTGGAGGGAGGCAAGGTGCTGTGATCACCGTCGTCGATTGCCACGGGCTGTCGTGAAACACCACCGCCGTCCGCCCGCCTCTCGGCTCCCCTATTGGAGTGAGGCACAGCCTCGCGTTTCTCCGGTCGGCGCTCCTGTTGAATCCATGGCGGCGCCGCGACGGAACAAGGGCCTTGCGCAGCAGCCGCGGTGAGTGCCCATCAGAGATACATCGACGGCGCGCAGCGGACCACCGGCCCCGTCAGGAAGTTCTGTTTTTTAATTTCTTTTAGCGGTGGCAAATCTCGTAATTATCACGAAACGAAATAAAACGAACCGGTACGATGGCATTAGCAGTATTATGTGATTTGGTGGGAGGGTAAAACAGGCAAAAGTGGATTTGTGTTGAGTTGTCAAACATTGGAGCGATCTGGACCGTTGGCCAAATATTGAAGGGCTCAGATTCAAATGTATCAACACAAGTTTGCTCTTTTAATAGTAGTATAGATTCATGATTCAACTCTAAGCCGAACAAGTTGTTGCTAAGATTTCCGGTGATGGGGAAATATTTGTTGTCTTTAGCAAAAAGTGTCATCAGCCTGTGGTGGGCGATTGTGCTGAGCTACTTGATATGTTGGGGGCATGATTTTCTCTTGACATTTAAACTTTATAGTTTTAAAAAACATGGTACGAACGTAAACACTCAGAACACACGCACATACACTACCCATATGATAAGTTTCGTTATTGATGGGCACGTCACTTACCTCCCAAATAATAACGTTAAATTCTGTTAAATAGGAGTACACATGCCATGTTTAGGACTTGAACCTGAGTGGACCGATTCCACCACAACCATCTGAGTTACTCTCAGCTCGGTGTAAGCTTAGTAGTCCAAACTCAAATTTATCGATGAGGTATGAAAAGACAAATTAATGAACATGGTTTGTACGAAGTTTCCTCTATAATATTGTTTTATCTAAGAAGGCAGATGTCCTACGTGATTCATTTATCACCTGATGTTTTCTCATGTTATCAATTATATATATTATATGTACTGCTTCAACAACTAAGAATAATTCAAACATCTTGATCTTTAACAACTAATTATGTTTATTTGATAAAAATCATACCATTGGATCTATCAAGAAAACAACTCTCAAAATCTACAATTTTCATAATTACTTAATTACATGTTCATATGGTATGGTGTGGTATGGAAAATCCGAAATGCCATGTATTTCATGATGCAAAGCTCAAATTTTTACTAAATACGACAACCACTCACACTATTTCGGACTTTTAAACCCCTGACCACTTAGACCTCTTGTAGTAACTAAAAGGCGCAATCCTATATTAAAAAGACCCAATCAGCAAAATAACCGTCCCCTCCCCCCCCCCCCCCCCCCCCCCCGACGACAACCACTCACACTATTTCGGACTTTTAAACCCCTGACCACTTAGACCTCTTGTAGTAACTAAAAGGCGCAATCCTATATTAAAAAGACCCAATCAGCAAAATAACCGTCCCCTCCCCCCCCCCCCCCCCCGACGACAACCACTCACACTATTTCGGACTTTTAAACCCCTGACCACTTAGACCTCTAGTAGTAACTAAAAGGCGCAATCCTATATTAAAAAGACCCAATCAGCAAAATAACCGTCCCTTACCCCCCCCCCCCCCGACGACAACCACTCACACTATTTCGGACTTTTAAATCCCTGACCACTTAGACCTCTAGTAGTAACTAAAAGGCGCAATCCTATATTAAAAAGACCCAATCAGCAAAATAACCGTCCCTACCCCCCCCCCCCCCCCCCCCCCCCCCCGCCTCCTTAGCACGATCACTTGTTTCTAGCCATCTATGGGCTTCCTCGGCTCATAACATGAGAATGTTAGACCTAATCCTTCACCTCCACCACCACAACCAAGACCCAATTCAATACCAAATATCCTGTTTCCCTAGCAATATTTTTCGCCATGTGATGGAAATTCTATGAAACAAGAAGTGCCAATATATACGTATCTTAACCAATCGCTTGCAACTGAACATCATGACATGTACCAATACATGCAAGAACAAAGGTCAAGAAATCAATATCAATATGGGCAGTATATACATCGAACCTATTACGATTGGCAGAAGACTACCATGTTGAGGTGCTATCACTATTACGATGACAACCTTGTTTGAAATTTTTTTCTTGGGGGTAAGGGCATTGTAAATAGAGATAGATGTTTCGTCCGGCTATGAAAATCAATTTGGCAACCTGATGGTCCCGAAGAGCAAGGCTTTGATACCTGCAAAAGTAAACGGGATTAGGTTGAGACTCCAAGTGCAGAGTGTATAGTAAGTGGAAGACAGTTTTCCCCACGAGGGGTGACTCGAGGGTTTAATATCGAACTCTCGGGGAATCTGAAGTGGTAGATTTATCTTCTTATCCTTCTTTTGGTTACCTACAAAACAAGGTTAGATGTTTTGGTCCTCAACCTCACCTGTGGTTGTCAAGCACAAGGTGTAAGAATGATATCAGGATAGTTATGCAATGCAAACAAGAAATAAATATGCAATGATGGTGGATGCGATGATAAATGATATTTTTGGGTTTTTTAATGATGTATGCAAGATGAAAAGTATTTTTGTATTTTCGGATTTAATGATGGCTGAAAATGGAAAAGTGGTATATGGTGTTGGAAAGGTGTTTCTTATGATTAAAAATGGACTGGGGTTCATGGTTTCACAAATGCACTCTCTCTTTAATGATGTGGTGGACAATGGAACACAAAAGTTAACATATGAGATTGCAACAAAGTTTCATGACAAGTTATAATCATATGGGCATCACGTCCTAACATAGAGATCTTTTGGTTATTAATCTCTCTTATACTCCACTAAGATGCGAACTGAATCATAACACCTTAGTATTAAGATAAATCAGAGCATAGCAATAAGTTTCATGACATGAAGTTGAAATAAGAACATGCTAGATCTAGTCATGGAGTAGTGGCAATGGTCACACCCACATCTCCGGTAGCAAGGTATTTCTTTTTATCCCTAGTGAGGCAACAAAGTAAGGTAAAATACCCAAGTGGATCGCGGAACTTTCTCTCACGTTCACCGCACTAGCCACCCCCCCGTTACTCCATCTAATGCACACGTTCCCCCTCACACGCTCTCATAAACATGCTTGATCAAAACAAGTAAACAAGAACGGGGTACATAATATGCATCTACTTTCATAACTGAAGTAAAACAATTGCAATCTCACACATATATTAACTCATAAAGATCCACCACAAAGGTATTACAACGGTGACCGTAATCATGTTCAGCAGCTCATACGGTGCTAATTAGTGAAGCTCAAGAGAGGAGAGATACATAAGTTACTTCCACAAACCCATAGTCCAGAGGTGGACTACTCCCTCTTCATCATGGAGACGGTGGAGAAGTCGATGGAGAAGATGGAGACCACGCCGGCAGCGCCCCGCCGGAGTTTTCCCCCTCCAATCTGCAGCTCCTGATCTCCGTTTCGGTGTTTCTGTGTTTGTGCGGCGCTCCTTCCAGAGAACGTCGGGGGACCTTTTTTATAGGCGTTTTTAGGTCAAGACTATGTCGGTGGAGCGAAGATCGACGGCAACGGAGCCACGAGGGCCAAACGAGTGGGCCCCACACGGCTACAGTACCTGGCCGCGTGGGCCACCCCCGTTTGGTCCTCGGACCTCCGTTTGTTTGCTTCCTTCGACCACAGGTCTTCTTCCTTCCAAATATTGACGCCCGTAAATTTCCAGGTGATTTCGTTGACGTTTGGGTCCCTGAAACATTAAAATAAGAAAACGGGGTTTTCTGCCTGTGCAGGGTTAATTCCATAAAAATAGGAAATCATTAAGATATTTCCAAAATCATTATAAAACATTGATATAACCCTTATATGATGCAAATATGATTGGAATATAAGCAATTAAAGTGCAAAGTTCATGTATGCATTTTACATGCATCACAACCCCGCTCTTCCCCTTTCCTCTTATACATCTATTTTTTAGACTTAATTCGGTTGAGTTTGAAGCAAGGATTGAAACAGATAACACTTTGTTTTCCAATGAATGAAGGTGGGAAAACAATTTCAGATAGAGAAGTATACATCTGACTATTTCAAACAGAAGAGAAAGGGTAGTACTGCTCCTAGACTTCAAGTTCCAAGTAGTAGCAACATAAAGGGACATGTTTAGGAGAACTTTTTTTTGTTCTTTCTTATAGCGGTCACTGAAAGTCAGTCAATGCCCTGACTTCCATGAATGAAGATCGATGGGCTACGAAGTGGAGATGATGTCATCGTTTCATTGCTCGTGAAGTCTTCATCGGAATTTTACTTACCAATGTGAAAGTTATTGTGCCAGTAGTTCTATCATTTAGAAAGAGAGTGATATTTCCTTCATGTCAAAGAAATATATGATGTTCAAAAGAGAAAGGGAGTAGAAACATTTTCTTCGCCTTGGGGCGAAGGCTGAAAGTTCTGTTTCTGAGTTCTTTGAGCATACATAGGTTGAGGATGGAACTTCTATAGCAATCACTAACGAAAAGGACAACAACTGAATACAAAGCAGAAAAAGTGATGAGTGGGATATTTACTTTCTATCATCATACAACATACAAGTATTTTAAAAGATAGAAAGAGCCCTGAGATTTTGACCAAATAGCATAATAGAAATCTTGTGTCTCAGCCGCTCGCCTAAGAAAAGGTACATGATTGCTCATGATGACGAATAAGTAACCCAACCCAATACTTGCTTTCATAGAACAAAGTGATTTTACTCGAATATTAGTTCAATGACTCAATAATGAGTAATCAAATCATGCGTTTGTTAGATCATTTAGTGTAAACGAGAATTAATAAAATAGAATCCTCACCTCAAATATCGACAACAATGACCTGCCAACTAAAGGAAAGTAGAGACTTGTTGATGACAAACGTTTTCAAATCTTATCACCATATCCATTCATGCACATTACTAGATGAAAAGTCAAAAAGAAAGCAATGATCATTTTTTATCAAAGCCACTTTACAATAAGTGTAGCAACTTCTTCATTCCCATAAGAACGATTTTTTTTGTGTTTGATAACTCGTTGATGTCGGTTGATACTCAAATGAATATATCGTTGATAGGTACTTCCTTTTCTAATGAGGTCGACACTTTTGCATGTTAAAATTTTCAATTCAAACCATCTAGATTTAGACTTTATTTTCTCTTTGTTGGCACGGTTGACCTTTGACTTCATTAAACAAATGCTTATGTATCTATCTAGCCACCTCGGGCACTCAGATTGACATAAATATACATAAGTCTTAATAACTAGAGTACACGGACAACCTGATCAAACCGCCACTTCGAATAGAACCGACCCTATAACTAGACCTTTTACCAAGCAAAATCCGAATACTGGGAAATCTTAATGAAATTCGATAAGACAAACAAAGCATGTTTACCAATTTGTGATACCTACTAATTTATGAGTGCGAAATGTTTCATGCGAGCATCCTTGGCATTCTGATTTTGAGACAGGGAGAGCCTCGTAACTATGGTCTTTTATCATTGGTCTATTCTACTCGTACCTCACACCACAAGGTATTTCTTTGACTATCGTTATTCTTATCTTGACATTATGCATGTATTTAAGGTGTCAATTTGAATACACCTACAGGCTGTCTCTACTAGGAATCACAGATACTTAGTTAATTATTTTGGTAAATCCAATTAGGAGTGTCACTTATCATAGCGAATGAGCCATCTTTCACAATTACACTACCGCGACAGCACGCGGGGTGTTATCTAGTACATAATACCATTGAGCACAATGACCACATCGTTGAAATGAGTATATTACTCACCGCAACATAGGTCTCTACTTATCCCTAGTTAAGACTAAGCAACACTTGCTCACTTCTTCTCTGACAACTTCATGTGCCTATACAAGAGTAGCAACAGTTGGGTATGATACGTTCAAAGCGTATCTATTTTTACAAACTCTTTTGCTATTATTTTAAGTTCTAATTTGAATGATTTAAAACTAACCCAGACTAGCGTTGTTTTCAGCAGAACTGTTTTGGTGTCTTATTTTGGTGCAGAAATAAATGTTTACCGAGAAAATTCCGAAGTCTACCCCAATAATTATTTTAGGCAGAAATATCCACGGATCCCAAGGGTTCATAGCAGTAGCGATCACCGTTGCTACTCGGTGTGGTTGAATTGACAACTCAACTTCTAAGACTCATAAATATTCTTTGACTCCCCTTATGTTGAATCAATAAATTTGGGTTGAAATAAATCTCTCGAAGACTGTTGTGATCCCCTACACTTGTGGGTCATCAGTGTCTAGTTTGCTATTTGCCAAGATATCTTCCTAATCAACAAGATAAGGTTATTTAGAAGTTTAGAACCGTTAACTGTCGGACCACACTCAAATTACGTGACAAGGCGATCTCTTGTTTTGGATTCAAAGGTGACTATTCTTTCATGATCAAAATGATAAAAGGTGATAATTTTCATATTAAAACTCTCTTTAGGATCTAAGTTTTCTTGGCAAAATGGATTAATTTGTTCTTTATAAGGTCCACATGTGTTCCACCCCTCGCCGTTGGTAACCAACAACAACAAGAAGGCATGCAATAGGTTTTTTGTATCTGTTACATGGAGTGCTTCAAACACTTAGGAAGGGAAGTTTCCTATATAAATTTGTAGCAAAAAAGTTTGCATGTCGAAACACATCATTTCTCAGAGAAAACACAACTTCCTAGTCATAATTGTAGGCACATTTACAGGATACCTCCAAACATATGCTTTGGCTATCATCAAACCTGTCCACTAAAAAGTATTTCATCTCCAATGTGGATGATTCTCTTGGCTACAAGCATATGTAAAGAAGGATGGTGAGTTTGTTCAATGGAATATCCTCTGATATGACTTTGAGACGACTATTCAGAGTTGTTATAGTGTCCATTACCCTTTTATAGAAAAAAAGATCTTGAGGGTGTCATTTTCTCAAGGCAATAGATAATAACTATTAGCTCTCGGAAGCTCTGGCCAATCGATTGGATCACTAGAGGTTGAATGGTAGGAGTGCAAATATTGTCAACACTAATAAAATTTAGAAAACAAAAGATCATGGATTATGTATAGTAAACCAAATATTTTTTCTAGGTAATCGCATTGTTGATACTATAACGTACATGCAAATCCATTCATTAAATCAACTTTGTGATTTCCTGACCTGGTGGATCGAACAAGATTTTTTCACCCCTATGAAGCACTGGGATTCAAAAGTAAGGCTGCTCTCGTAGTTCTTTCTTCTTATTTGACTTTAGTTTTCCTTTCTTTTCTCATCCATGTTCTTCTTGCGCTTCTCCAAATCCTTTTTATTCTTCTTTTGTTTACCTCACTCTGCCTACTGTCTCTCCAATTTCGCCTCGCCTCATGCTCCTCCTCCTCCTCCTTCTTCTTCTCCTATATTCTTCTTTGCTCTTGTTTTTTCTTTCTTCTTATCCTCAATGTTCTTCTTGTCTTTCTCCAACTCTTTTCACTTCTTCTCATCCATTTCCTTTTTCGTTTTCACCAACTTTTTTACCCTCTTCACAACTTTCTTGAAATGCTTTATCATTATCTTGTCCTACTTTATCTCTTCCTTTGTATGCTTTTTTCCTCCAATTTTTCCTCATGTATCACATTTGGAAATTCTCCTTGATTTTAAGGGTATCTACATTACCATGGAGAGCAGCACGACAAATCAAATAGTCCAATGCCATCACTGACATTTCGGGTTATTGAGAATTCAATTATCTTTGGGTCGAAACAATGCCGCCACTAAGGATGGTTGTACTTTGGTAACACAGAGGAAGATGGGTGCAAGGACATGCCCACACAATTTTTGGACCCACGGAAAATTAATATAAATAAATATATTTTATACTAGACTTTTATACCTTTCTTTTATTTATTCTTACATTATTACTGTGTTAATCAGTATGATTTTATTACTTATATTGCATAAATAACAAAATAACAATTTTTTGGATAATTAATTATAGTGTTATTTAATGTATGGTTGTAATGTATATAACTACAAACTTTGTCGGTGCAATTTTCTGTATGTTGCAATAAAAGTTCTCCTTGAACTATTTTTTCACAATTGTGTAAACTATATAGTGTATATATATTATGTATGGTGTTAGTATATATACTTTAGTATCCTTAAATATTGTGATAGATACCTCTAACGTGTTCATTCGAAAATTTATCTTAGTAGTGGTACTCTCTCCGTTTTTAAATATAAGATGTTTTAGGTGTTACACATGTTGTCTAGATGCATACTAAAGTGAGTGAACATACACACTAAAACATGTTTAGATACATTTGTATATATATGAATGTGGATAAAGTTTAAAACATCTTATATTTAACAACGGAGGGAGTATTAGGTAAGAACTTCTAGAGCATAAATTGAACCAATGATAAAATGGGTCATGCAAGTTGGGTTCAGTCACAACATTTGCATGCTTGGTTGGTATTGATATAATTTACATTACAATAATAATGGATGAAAATACATTTGCCACAAATTCTACTTATTTGATATGCCCGCCTTTAATGTATATGGTTTTTTAGTGCATATAAGTGCCCTTGTCAATTTTTCAATAAAATTTTGTTGCCAAATTCAAACATGGATATCTAACTCATATTGCTTGGAATGTTTTTGTAATTATAAAGTAATTTAAATTTCTCTACATGTTTGCAGGTTGGATGTTCCTTTAGCCTACAAGTAATCGATCGAATCAAAAGTTTGATGCCCTAGGTGTCTTACAAAAATGGTTTAGTCTTATCGTGTTGGGTGACGATGTTCACGTCTATTGTGACGAACCTTTTTGTAGAGTTACATGATCACACGGTTCACCCAAAAATCAAGCTTATGGAAAAAGGCGGTCAATGCAGTTACATTTCAACACTCCACTCATAAGTGGCTCCTTCGATGCTAAAAGTGAACCGGTTTGCACCAGCTAGGATTTCAACTAAATCTGCTAGCTTAGGTACCACAAAGGATTGCATGCACCTGCAATTTTACCAAAAAAGCTAAAGATGATAGAGAAATGCAATACACTTGTACCTCCAAACTTGTGGTCAACTCATAAATTTCCAAACTTAGCTAATCCAGCTATTTTGTAGTCTTTGTGTACATAGTAACTTTGTTATTTTTAAATTTTGGATCTTGTACATACTTAAATAACTTCCATTTTATTATGTCCTTGTGCGATTTAGCTATGTGGATTTCAAGGCCTCTTATATAGCCCCAATGATATTGCTTGGGTTCAACAACTATGATGTTTACCCATAGAAAAACATGCAACTCCTCCGCCTCATCCTAGCTCAACTTCACCTACCCCCATTGAGTTTTTTTTTCATTTGATTATGTTTTGGGTATGATTTCCTTGTGGTAGCGCCACACCCTATTCCGGACTATGTGCATACATGTACTCCCCAAGTAGATGTTTGGGCGGGAGGAGCCTTCCTATTCTCACTATCAAGTAGAAGCAAATCCATCAACCCTCTCCATCCCGCATAATAAATTTTTAATGCTAATTGCAAATAGATGACATATACATATATGAGAAATTATAGAAGAGATGAAAGTGTAAATTCAATGTAACTCCCGAGCTCATATGCTCTTGTTTGAGTACAAAATTCGAAAAATAAAGCAAAACACTTTAAAAAAATCAGGGACAAACATATTCAAAAGTTGCAAAGTTTCATGAAGAAATAATTTTTCTTATGCCCTGTGTGAAAAAAACAGTGGTTAACATAGGATTTTAATATGTGTTTTTAGAGCACTGTTTTTTTCATAGAGAATGCAAAATTTCATTTCTTTACAAAAGTGTGCAGTATGTAGAACACTTGGACATGTTTGTCTCTGATTTTTTTTCAGAATTTTTTGAAGTGATTTTATATTTTTTTTGAACTTTGTACTCAAACAGGAGCATATGAACTCGGTAGCCAAAACTGCTCTCCCAGATGACACCACCATCTAGCCCTATCTGCGAGACATGACAGAAGCCATAGAAGATAGATTGACACGTCAGAACTAAGTGTGTTTTTCTACTTCTGAAATGGGGATACCCCCGGCCTCTGCGTCTAGATGAAGATTAAGTGTGATAGAGATAAGAGTTTTGAAACGTGGCTTGTTGTGATGTGGAGCACCACAAAGATGAGAGGACTTGGATGAACTAGAATTTTTTTCTAAGGAAATCCATGGGTGAGTACACAAAATTGTTTTGGGATAGTTGGTTCATCAAATACATTGCGAATTACATAAACTTTTCGCAGTATATATCTACTTCTTGCGATGATTTATTCAGTGGCTCTGATTAACTAATTCAGATGTAAGGTGACAAGTGCAAAGTTTGTGCGTTGTACACTTCCATAGCCATTTTATTTAGCTTCATACAAAAAAAAATCCATTATGGTACCACCAATATTAATTTTTTATGGTTGGTAATGTTCTTTTTTTCGCTATAAGCCACATCTATCTACTATCCCTTCCATTGCCAAAGTTAGATGCATCATTCTTTGTTTCTCTTTTCAGGTTCACGATGATTTATATTCCGGAGCTCTTTAACCAATCAGTACTCCATGATGAGAGTCACCTTGATTAGTAGGAAGTAATATCTGGTTACAACAAAGTTTAAATTCTTTATTTAGTTCGTGGGACCAGTTTGTTACAGTAAAATGTTTGCTTTTGGAACTTTGTTGCAAGATGTGACAAAAGTACTGGATACAGGGCGAACAGTGTCTAATGTCTTCCATGTTAACACCCCCATACTAAAACTCAGCCTACTGGAATTAACAATCATAATATGCAGTGAGCTTCCAAAGGGACTGACAGCGCAGTTGACATCTAATCATTAGGCTTGCTAGACTACCTGGATTAATGTTAATCAATTACCGAACGCTAGTAGCATTATTGCACACCATGGCAACAGCTAGCACTGTTTTTGCAATGGGACGGAAATGAACCATGTTTTAGTAGTAATTAACTAGTATTGTATAGACACCTAGTGTGCTTTACTAAATAGATAAACACTAGTGTGTGCATGTCTTGTTTCAGCTCCACTCAACGATATCTCAGTATGTCTTAGTTATATGTTCTTCTTTCAGGGCAAGATCATTATCACCTATCGATGTTATTGTTCTGTTCTTGAAATATTTTACAGGTTGAAAACTACCTGGTGCTACTTTGTGAGTAAGAATGTTACCGGGAAAGTTGGTTACTTCCTGACGCAAATTTGTGGCACCCGAACTTTTGAAAAGTTGGTTACCGGATGAAAAAAATAGGCTCGAGTGAGCTCGGTGCAAAAAAAAAATATCTTAAATGTTAGCATGAAAAAAATCAAATATATTTCCCTTGGATACATACGCATGTTTCTACATATTTGCAAACTTCTGGCGAAAAAATCGTATTCCGAGCTGCACAAAATTGTGGTTGTGTATAAGGGAAAATAGCCCATTTTCTCACGAAATTTCTCTTTCTTGTGTAGCCTAAAATACAAAGTTTTTTTTACGAAACTTCTCGCATAGGTAGACAATGTGTAAATCTAGTTGTATGCTTCATTTCAGATTTTTTGAGTTCTAAAACTAATATTCAATAATTAAAAAACAGGCTTAGTGAGATCGGGTGCCACTGTACTACTTTCCGGTTATTTTAAAACGACTACTCATACTGTTTTTCCTTTGTTTTTGCCTATTTTTCCTTGCAGCTTTCTATGTTTCTATATTATTCATTCTCAATTTTGCGATACAAAAATGCCTAACCTTACTTTTCAGAGTCTATAGCTCTGGCCTCTGGTTCAGCCTAGAGGCCCTAGACTAGCTCGATGGACACTGAAGATAAATTGATCGTCTAGCCATTTCTGGAACAAGTAGTTCCCGGAAGGAAAGTACTCATACTCTCTCCGTCCATGAAAGGATGTCTCAAATTTGTCTAAATTTGTATTTATCTATGCATTAAAGTATGTCTAGATACATATAAAATTGGATAAAGTTGAGACATCATTTTTTAACGAAGAGAGTAGTTGACAGAAATAAGAGAAAGCGCCATTTCTGGACATCGTGATGAAACTTCACATGATTGACGATTCAAATAAGACCGGCTGTATTCTGGAGATTATGTCACGACAGAGGAAGATGGTACAAGCGCTTTTGATTTTCTATTGATTTTCTTGTGGAGCGAAGAGTTGACAACTCTGAGTGAAGTAGTAGATCTGAAAAGATGCCAGCAGCTTCTTTTGAATCTGGATACTTACATCAGTGTCCATTCATAGGTCCGTCAATGCGTGAAATTAAGTACTCTCTCCGTACAGAAAAGATGTCTCAACCTAATCGAAATTTACATGTATCTATGTGTATATAAATGCAAATTTGAACTAGATTGAGATATTCTTTATGGACGGAGGGAGTAGAAAGGGTATTCCTTCAGGACATAATAAATAGAAAGCAGAGATTTTAAACATTTGTATTGATGTTTGATTTTGAGCCATTAGGTTATTTTGACAATAGTAGCTTTTTAAACATTTAAACACATAATATTGGACATGACAGTACTGATCCTAGGCTCTTTATTCTTTTACTAAAAAGTACTACCTCCGTTTCAAAATAGATAACTTCAATTCGCCAAAAAGTGAATATATCTATACACATAACATATCTAGATAAATTAACTTTTAGACAAATGGAAGTCATCTATTTTGGAACGGAGAGTAGTATTCTAACTCCATAACCTTGATCCATCAGTCAACGTCGAAACCGACAAGCACGTACAAGCAAACCGAAGGGGGCCATGTTTGAAACGTCAAAGCGTAGGATTAAAATCGAACATCTGGAGCGGCAATGCCTCATTGGAATTTAGTGAAGATCTGACTAGATGCGCGGCACTGCAAAGTATCTGTCAGCTCGACAAGTCAACAACGAATACCTGACGTCGTGGGGCCATGAGCCGCGGAGCGTGCACAATCTTGCCGCCGTTTAGCGCTAGGGTTCCTGCGAATGTTTGGGTAATACTCTACTGTCAGTACTGTCATGTCATCAAGTGCACATCATCTTACTATTCCTCCTTTAAAAGCTTAATTACATTTAGATTTTTTTCAAAAGGCACCCCGGTCTATGTATCAAAGCGATGCATACGGTCTTTTTATTTCTTTATAGGAGTTCAAGGTATACATGAAATATATAATCCTCCGTCGTACAACTGTATATACATGTGGCATTGATCGATCACATGGCGTTCCGAGGCTTTGATGGGGATGTGTATGTATGATTTGAAAGAAACTTGGCATCGACGCAACTGCTAGCTTGTTGGGTGACCGCTGTTCATCCACATGGCCAAATTTAAAGACATATTTTTTCTATCCGGACGAAGGGAGACTTGCACTTGGAAATGTACGTCGAGACTGAGTGTCGAAGACATAAAAACTCACGATGGACTATTAACTTGCTGGATTAGTTATTAACTTGCTGGATTAGTTATGGCCTATGCGTGCATGTGCATCCAGTTGTTCTCTCTACGCGCGTGTTGTCAGCAACAAGCAAAGCAACGGCCTACATCTACGTAGTACTGGACCAGCATTGTCGTGTCTGCTGGGCCTGCCATGCACTTGGATAAGGCCTCTCTCACCCAGCAGTGTAGTGGGTCCATTTCCTATCTGTTTCTCATGGAGCAAGTTAACACCTGCCGCTCTTATCCTGTGGCCAGGTCATACTCTGACTAAACAAAGGAAGATTGCAAGTACTGCTCCATCTCAAAATATTTGACTTCGATTCGTTTAAATACGGATGTATCTAAGTTGATCCGTTGTGCGAAGAGTTCCGCGTTATGAACCGTGGCCGCCTACCTGCTTTGGTTGGTGGGGGCAACTCCTCTGTTGTGCGTAAACAGGAAACCCGACTCTACCAACCCGACGAAAGGCTGCATAGCTTCCGTAGGGGTGGCCTTCTTCGTTCAGTAGATCCGGTCCGGGTGGTTTTCGTTTACTAGCGTGTAGGTGTAGGTGGTCTAAGTTCCTATGACCGATTCTTTATGTATCTTCTCGTATTTCAGCGGATCCCGGCAAGTTACTGGTACTTCCAATTAAATACACATTCGTATTTAGACGAATTCATATAAAGTATTTTGGAACGGAGCGAGTAATACTAACTACAGAGAAGATTCCCTGATGGTCGACATACAAATATCATTTCCGGTTAATATGTGATAGTTCTTGAGATTTTCATAAATGTGCATAGCACGAACGTAGTGATGAGACAAGAATTAAGATACATATGCTGGCAGACTCTGTTTGGCTGGTATATTTGAACACAAGCTTTTTGTGCATCCTTGAACTTGGTCGATACCATGCACTGTCACGCACGAGAAGATATTTCATGGTACGGTGGAGAATCTTAACTCCTGGTTATGGATTGCAGGGGCCAACTGTCAATAAAGCAACAAAGAAGTAAGGGCTTTGAAAAGAAGTGAGCCTATGTCTACACTGACACATTTTCCAGGCCTGCTTTCTTGCTTGACAATGAAGTCTTTGGCTTACAGGCAATTTCAAATGCCGAAAAAAAAAAGAAATCTCCAATGATTGGATCCACTGTTTATGTGCGCCCTAAAGTGATGTATAAGACAATAGTTAAGGATATTATTGAATATACGCAGGCCCCTTAATTTGGTTGCTATAAACAAGTTGATGAGTAGTGCATGGGGAAATCCATTACGGGTAGTAGGTGCAGATGCACCCACTACTCCAAAAATATTTTTGAAAATGTCAAAAAATTCGAAATAAAATTTCGCATGTAGTTCAAGATATTTTATGTTAGCACAAAAAGTTACGTCAAGAAAAAATATTTTTTGTGACCTGTGCAAAAAAGACGTTATCCGTTGCATATAATTTTTTGACATTTTGAGAAAAAAACTAAAAAAAAAAACGTAATAGGTGCACCTATGAGCCAAATCGCCGCCTCCGTAGTGCATGCACCTTTCTACTTGGTTCATTGTATACAGTAGGGAATCTTAAAATGGTTATCCGTTGCATATATAGGTCAGCTGTTAATAAAGTAACAACGAAAAGATCAAGTCTTACAAATTATGCTCATATATCTACACTGGTCCTGTGGTCCATGTGTGGACTTCGTTTTCTTGCTTCAAAGTGAAGTTTTTTGTTCACAAAGAGTTGGGAAACAAAACTCTCCAATGAATGGGTGGATGCAGTCTGACCTGTATGATTTACTTGCATATCTTATTCGAGCCAATGTGAGACTATGGTAAGATTAGCCGGCCAAAACAAACTGTTGCATAGCATGCACTACAAGACATTTATCCTCGTTCATTCATTCAATCACCTTTCCTTCTTGTGACCAACAAATCAGGACATCTCATTCAGTCACCTTTACTCTTTTATACCAGAAAAAAGACTCCATCTTTCGAAGCAACATCGCATCTTTAGCAGAAAGCCATCAGAACAGAGCACTGCCTCTGCCTGCATCATCTATGCATGCTCTCTCCATCCAAAACCATGGTGATACTATTCCTGTGCATGAAGGAGTATTTTCCCTTTTTTTCGGTGAGTGTATGGAAGTGTATGTTCTGCTTCCCTTGGCTTTTCAGTCACCCTAGCTATCCAGGGGCAATCATTTTTTTTGCCCTTTTCACCTCAGCATGCACGTGATTGGTTGGTCCAGCATCCTGCATCTTGCAGTTTCTGTTAGGAAGGTCAGATTCAGGCCCAGGGCCATTCTATCCTACCTACAACCTACACAATCTTGCGAATAAACTTTGTATTTATGATAAATGCATTGGTATCAAGGATCCATTATGTGTTTATTTTCCACACCATTGCCATGTCCCAGCCACACAAACAAACTCAACATTACATGGAGGAAACAGTTTAAAATTCTTTTAGCCCATGTGTACATGAGACCCCTTCTGAGAATTTCCCATTGCTAAGTAATGTGCAACTCATGACACTGAATAAAACTATGAGACACACCAAAATAGACTTGGCCTAGCTAGTAAATGTGCACATTTGCCCGATACTAGTTGTGCTATTATTCAATATACTTAATTAATCCCTTCCTTCTACATTCAGACAATTTAGCATTGCATTAATTAGTAATAGTTGGTCTTGAACCTAGATTACTGGCATCAAGGGAAACAAACGCCTTCTCCTTACCCAGAGAGAGATTAAATGGAAGCCATTAGTCTGCATGCAAAATGGTAGGGTCGTGGGAAGGAGTATTCGCGTACGTCATTGTTACCGAGGTCGATGGAGAGTACTGGTAGGGTTTCAACCCCTAAAATGTAGAATAAACCGGAACATAAAATTGACCCAAGATAAAGATAAAAAGGGAACGTAGGGAGTATTTGTCGGTAGTTTATATTATTAAGAATGGCGAAGGGGCAGGTTTTGCCGGGAAGAGCACCGATCCCTACCTATATCCATCTACCCGCCCGCAAATAAATTTGTGGAAAAATAATTGCCCTTATCCATACCCGCCAGATATCAAGTTATCCATGTAGCAAATAAAAACATCGGCAGCAACAATTTGTACATGAATAACAACAAGAAATAAAAACCCAAACATCATTATATAGTCTTGCATTGCACATGCCACAATATTTGCTTGCTCACGCAACAAAATACTTAATTGTCCATATGAAGTTTCATTATCAAATGAGAGGTCACACGTGCCACAGTCACAATAGCATAGTCAATACTTACTCTTATTATAACACAACTATTGTTGCAGAAGAAAGATAGCAATATGGCGGGGTTGTCATTAAGAAAATGAAATAAAAGCCATATGCATCAATTGATGCAGAGTCTAGGGCGCCGTCCCCTTCTCGGAAAAAACAAACGCAGTGAGTTTGTGGGCATCCGTCGGTGAAAATCCGTATGAAGAACCCTCCAAAGGACTGAATATTCCCATGCCCGGAATTCATAGATAATATTGTCATCCCCTACACATTATTGCATCTCAGAGTATTATTCGATCTTTGCTTCCTATTAATTCGGAAAACAAATTATATGCAATTTTCAGCATAAACTAAGTGTTTTGTTAGTAACCTGAAATTACATTCCATGAAAACTTGATTAGCTTGGGTGGTTGGATGTACCTACACCCTCTGCCCAGGTTTCCCACTCACAACAGTTTATTCTGGGTGAAATGGCGACTTTTGTAACGGGAAGCGAGCTCGATCTTCTGGACAAGAAGCAATTTTAACCAGCACATATCATCAGTGCATCATTACAGCCTAGCCATCCCCTGACCCATCCATCTCTTGAAGCTTAGTTACGGCCAGCCATAGTACCCATGTACCATGCGTTTTGGAGGCACAGTTGAATTAAGTAGGACGATGAGGATGTTCCACCATCCATGAAAGTGAAACTGAACCTCCATTACCACTACTCGTACGTACTCCGTACCTTCTATCTGTCGTACATATATATAGGAATGGAGTGGTAGCTGCATACATACGCACTACACCTAGGAGATTTGCAACTTTGCAAGCTAGCTAGCTACCATGGAAGAGTTCACTTTCCCCACTGTCCCGGGAGGGCAGTGCAAGCTCGCGCCATTCCCTCCGCCGTGGTTCGTCGCAGCCATCGCGGAAGAGGACGATGGCGACAGCGGTGGCGCGCCGTGGCGCGGCGACGAGAAGATGGACATGCTGTGGGAGGACTTCAACGAGGAGCTGGTGCGCGCGCCGCCGGTGTGCCCCCTGAGCCCCCTCACCAAGGGAGGTGGTGGGCTTATGACGATGACGATGATGAAGGAGGGCGCGTACTGGCTAGACGACGACGACGGTGACGGTGGTGTCTCCGAGAAGAGGAGGCGCGGCCGGCACATGGTGGTCCGGCGCCGCGATGGAGCGTGCTGCTGATGCTCAGGCTGCTCAAGAAGCTCTTCCTGGTCAAGAAATCCAGGAACCAGCAGAGAACTACGCCGATCTGATCTACAACAGTTAATACAGAAATCACCGACGAATTAGTCAGTAGTGCGTGTATATTTGATACTACATATACTGTACACAATCATTTTCCGTTTATCTTTCTACTTCTCTCACAAGACAGATCACATGGTGTTCTGTTCGGGTTTTGCTGAAAGAGTGTTCTTCTACTTCTTTTCTGATAAGCTCTTCTTCTTCTTGGCTGCAGTATATATATTCCAAATTCAAATACTAATTGGTTTCCCTCTGAATCATATGTAACTTTTGGTTTCGCATCGACTGCACTGCATGCTTATCAACAAACATTATGATGACTGAGCAGTTTAATTAGAGTCCGGAGCAGTTTTTCTTCTAATATTATCAAACTTTTTTGTGCGACCGGAGCGTGGAATAAGTTAAACTTGTTCCCCTCTTGGCAATTGTGTTGTTAGCATTGGGATCACCACGACAGGGTTGTCACCTCACCTGTCGTACATGCAGACGCATCGCCATCACAGACCTACCTAAATCAAGGAGCTATTCAATCGCGACACCGCCACCAATACATCTCTCAATGTCTCCAGCTTCATAAATGTTGCACTCAACACACTGCAAGGTCTGCAACCAACACTCCCACACATGCATCCAGGGGCACCATCTTCCAATTAGGGATCTTGATTCCCTCCCTGATGCATCACTTAACTTAATCTTGCTCTGCATGCTAGGAGTACTAATCAATCGCATCACGGTGCCGCTAGAGATCAAGCGCCACCTAATATATCTTCAGATATGTGTTGTCCTGATTAATTAACCTGTTGCTGTTACTCACTTTACTTTACCAATAGATAGTGCAGAACTACAAAGAGTCAATCATGGTACAGATACTGAAGAAAGCCTCCTGATAAGGAGTGAGATCTCACCACTGCTGAAATGGACCTGCAAGGAAAAGGAGGCCCAGGACCAGCCCACACGTGTCCGGTGTATGCAGTGTGTGTCGCAGTCGGTGTGTTAGCTGACAAAGTGAAGCAACCAGCCGGTTGGTCTCCAGCAGTGAGCAGCATGCATGACTCGGTATACTCTGTCAGGTTTGGTCTCACACCAATCTGCACTTGTTTGCTGGCTATCCTTCACACATAAGAATGAACCATTACCAGATCATAAGGCACACACTCCACCACATAAACATACACAAAGGATCTTCCCGCAGAAATGTACAAGCAACAACAAGAGCTGGGTAGATGCGAGTTCTGAAACTGCTGAAATTTGTGTTATTCTGTAGATTCTAGGATGTCTGGGATGCATACAGTCTCACAGGTCACATGCAGCTAGAAAAGTAATTGTGGTTGGGCGAGCATGATCACAGGAAAGTCAATCGAGTAGCAGTTTTCGCGGGAAAAGGTTAACTAGAGTAGTAACCTGAATATTTCAATTAACAACCTAGTTTCTTCGTTCATGAATCAAAACTTCAGTTGCACACTAGCCAGTAGCCACATGTTCGCAACCACCAGACAAGGCAAAGCTGGCCAGAGATGCACATGCAAATCACTATATCAGCCGACATGGGTTTTCTGCTCAGGCAAATTACTACAGTAATCCACCCAAAAATTCAGGAAGATATATATCAATAAGAGTATAAATGGAAACTAAGGGGCATCAATAAATACTAGTACAATTCTATATACTGTGGCATTACAGTGGCAGCAGTGCGGCAAGATTATTCTTGATCAAATACAACTAGGGCCTAACAAATCATTCAACAATCCAATAAGAACAAAGCTATTTCAATTAGCGAGTCACTTATTGTTTTTAATAAAATGACTACCAATATCTGAATACCGTCTTCTTATTACTCAGTGGAATTGCAGACAGACCCCAACAATTGTTTTTAGATAATGGAAGAGAACAATCCCTCAGCATGTGCACAGACTGTTATTTCCTGCCAGGACCAGGGAGGAACGGAGTTATTTCTGGGACAACTCTGTAGATGTGCACTTTTATGTTGTCCTTGGAGAAGAGTTCGAAGACACAGACGTCAAACGTTTCTAGATTATTGCCTACAGCAAACTTGCCCCAGCCACCGCTAAAAGCGCCAACAGAACGCTGGCTGTAGTAGACATAGTTAACGTCCCAAGACTTTCCTTGTGGATCCCACAGTTTTAACTTCCTGTTGGCACGTGGAAGACACTCCCTTACAAATTCAGAGGGCATATTCTGCATTACAAGGAAGTAATTCAGGAACAGGATAAATCACGCAAGTCCCAGATACACATGTTTATGATAAAACTACTAACTGAACTGGAGTAGAAAAACATCTGATACATAACTGTTTCCTTATTGAGAAGTACTAGTAAACTAGGTCAACACAATTTCTGCGTTACTACTTTGGCGGGAATTTCTATTTCAAGATTTTGAGGTGGGCAACGGAGCCTAAATTTCAATCAACAATCCATTTTTCTAGTCTCTTCTCACACATACAACTTCGATCGACAACCAGATACGCCATCACTTAAGTTACCACTTGATAATTTTGTAACCAAAGGCCAGCAGAAATTTATATATCTCCTAAAGTAACAATGCAGACGGATGTTAAGTAGATGAATTGGCTAAGCAAAGCAATCAAGAAAAGACTCGAGTGATAAAATAAATTGAATAACAACTAGTGCCAATTCAAAATGTGCGCTAATGGGTCCTGTTACGCACAAAAAAGAGAAGGAAATGAGATCACCTACAGCCAGGACTAGCCATTGGCTGTATTTTTTTAATAAAGGAAATGACCTGAGCACCCTGTGGAGTCTAGGACTCAAACACTGATAGGCAGTGTGTCTACTCGCACAGGTTGATAGGCAGTGTGCATACTCGCACACAGGAACTCATGAAGCCAACTGAGTGAAGCTTTGTTCTATTCATGCACATACAAAAAGAATGGTCCTAAAATAAAATACAAAGGAACAGCTTTTAACACGATAGAAGTAGTAAATATGGGAAAAAGTAACATTACCAAGAAAAACCCCACATATACATAAGATTCCTTCATTATCTGGAGACCGAAAGGATTCTTGGATTTAAATTGTTTTGCCCTTTGCAGAGCCTGGTTCTTCTGTTCTTCAGTTATCACTGGCCTTTGCGATATTACTTTTAGTTGTCTTTGACCTGACGCGCTATCTGACAAGTGCAATAGCAAAAAAAAAAAAAGAGAAACCACACACGTGTAATAACTGCATATCTTAATAATCATAAATTATAGCAAAACTTGCTGATATCAGGATAGTTTTACGGATGGACAACTTACATTTACCATGTCTAGTCACATCCTTATTCATTCTGAGCCGCGTGGGTGATGACGATTCAGACTTGATCCAAGAGATACTTTGTTCTAACATGCTGCTTGAGGAATCAGAATCTGTGATATAGAGAGCATGTTTGTAAGGGAAATATATGAGTACCTAACACTTTCAAGTACCAGATACAGTACAAATTTCACAATTGGTGTTAACAAATTAGCCATCTCTAATCTAGAACACAGAATGGTTTTCTTCTAGCAAATACTTGCCTGTTCTATAGTATGACAGTCGACAATGCATGGCCCACAGTAAAGAGTCTAAGATGTACTGTACTTGACATGGTATGGATGTGGCAAGCCCTTTATGCAACTATTATGCAAATATGCAGACTACATGTTGTTGGCTTGTTGCTCCAACAGCTCAAAGAATAATGGAACCGGCCTACGCATCGTGAGATGTTACTAGCTACTAAATATATGCAAACTATGTCAAACGAATCTTACACCATTTTCAAATTGAAGACAGGTTTTACCTTCAGTACTGTTAAGACTTGTTGATGCCGACTTGTAAGTACCAACTGAAGCTCCAGGACACGTTTTCTTACCTTTGTCTGAGGCAACAGATGACTTCTGCAATTCAAGGCCATTTGCATCCATTTCTCTAATCCTCTTCCTTGTGGTTCTGTTGCTCTCCTCTATGGGCACAACCACTGTTTCTGGTGGGTTACCTGAATTCATGTCCATGTTAACGGTAGATAGTGTCGCCTTACAACTAACAACCGAAATTTCAGGCCTGTTTTCCAAGATGTTAGAGCACTTCTTCGATGTAGAGCCATTTGCATCCATTTCTGCAACCCTCTTCCTTGTGGTTTCATCACTCACCTCAAAGGGGGAGGCCACTACTTGTGATGGACCAGCTGCATTCATGTCAATGTCCCCTTCACTAATTTCTAGTTTAACAACCAGATCGTTGCCAGGCTTAGCATGGAAAGCTGAAGGCTTCTCAACGCACATTTTATCAAATATAACTACTGAGAAATGGGAGTGTCCATCATAACGGAAGGTTAAAAAGTGACCCGTCTCAATGGAATGGTCTCGCACAAATTCCTTCCATCCCTTCACAAAGAACAAACCTTCATTGTCTGAATCCAGTTCTGCAAGCCATGTGTTCCCACTTTGACCTTTTAGGTAAACCACTCCAGTAGGCTGATTCTGAAGGTGCTGGTTGAATGATGCTGGAATTCTCTACATAGTACCAACATACAAAGCGTTAATAATTTTTTCTAGAAGATATTTGTAGAAATGTGAACTAAATGTGCAATATGATCTCGGAGGCAAAGTTATCAAGCAAATAATATATGACATGTGACGTGAGAGACTAGAAGGCGCCAATAAAACAAGCTTGAATCACGGCCTAAATAATCAAAATGTGCAGTAATAAAGCATTGCCAAAACATCTTAGTAGCACTTTTTCCGATGCACCTGATAGCACAATAATGTAGCCGCGCACAAAAAAAAGCACGGTAATGCATTCACAAATGGAATAGATAAAACATGGTGCCTTCAATTAAGCCACGCAATAGTTTATGTAAGGGAAAACTTTCTTTTTAAATATCATATCATAATCCTCAGGAAATGAATTAACAGATCATTAGTATGATCTACTTAACTTTGAGGTTTAAATGAGTTCAGAAATGGTAAAAATGCACTTTTGGTCCTGACCTTTTAATGCTAAATTTGGTCCCTCTACTTTGCAATTTGTCCATATTCTATAGGGTGATGTGATGAGGACCGAGGACATCACCACAACACAGGGCAAAGCCAAAGCTGCTGTTGCTGGACATGAGATACAACGAGAAGTTGATCTTCGTGAAGGAATTAAAGAGGCAACCACAAGAAACTGAGCTCTCGTTAATTCAAGGGACATGAAAGCTTCTAAGTCCAGTTATATTTGAAATAAAATATAAGTTGCTCTCGCAACTAGTTTCCTCTTTGTTCTCGTACTAGTGCACATATGACATATATGTTGATGTTGCAAGCTTAAACTTATTAAAGGAACAATGAAAAGATAAGATAAAATCTTTTCACTCAAAACAACAATTGTGCATTGATCTCTATGGAACTCTCAGAAAGTAAACTACTAATGGTTGCACCAACATACTTATGGGTTACTTGAGCAACCAATATCTCTGCCGACAACTTGGGGCTGAAGCACCGATATGTGAACAGACAACCTTGTTTTGATGGAAGGACAAAAATAAATCACATTATACCATATCATGTGTCCCTTAAGCTATTCATCTCCATTCTATACTACCATATCATCAAAAAAATAAATCAAAATCATATATGACTACCACCAGAGCGCATTTCGGTATAAGTAGTAAGCACTAAGCAGAGAAACCCACTAACCAGCTAAATGAAACACACAAAATACCACTCTCAATCCTGACAGAAGCAATGCAACTGTGTAAGCATAGGCAATGTTGTGCTAGCTTGATCAAGATTAACACCTCCAGCCTCATGAATGACAGCTGAACTAACAAAAGATAGCCAGAAATACTAAGAGCCTCTTCGATTGAAAGAATTCCAAATAAATAGGATCCGGATGTCATGGCATGTTCAATCCTACAAGAATTCAAATTACGAGAGTGCGTAGACAAGGTTGTTTGGTGCGACAAACAAAAAACGCATCAATGTTTCGAAGGATTAGGTGCTCACCAGTTATCATCTTATAATGAAAAAAAATGAAAAAATCCATGTGGATGGACCAAGTTAAAAAATAGCATGCTAAGAGAAATAGCGGCGGCCTCCTCCAGATGCTATACATGCTATAGCGTGCTATAATTCAAATAGCGTTTTTTTAAAGAATACCAGATATAAATCAAAAATGAAAGATTTCAACAAGAATAAAAGATATAGTCCAAAAATGCCGGAACAGTATATGTATAAGCACATACAAAAATTGTTCTCCAATTGTCTAGAAGCCTAACATCAATATCCCACGGGGCAACAACATAACACAATTACTTATTCAGAATCATAACCATTAGCGATGTCACATCTTCTGATTCAGAAGTGGAACCAGCAGATTGCAGTTCATCACCACCACGACAAACAGTAAGCAACTTCTTCTACTTCCTAAGGTGGAAAATGATATAGTGTGCTATTTCACGAAGAGCACCGTAGCGAGCAAAAGTACTAAAATTTAGCGTGCGCTCTCCAGATGCTATAGAGCGCTATTTTTTCCATGGGTTGGACTCAATGGATATTTTCATTTGGAAATTTATGCAAAGTTCATAATTTTTTCTTCTAGTTCCAGTCTAGAAAATAAAAAAAGTAGGGAAACATCCTAAGAAATAGAATCCTCCAACATTTCTATCGAATCCCTTTGAGTGCCTATTTGATTTGCATGATACAAAAAACACATGAATAGGAAAAAGAAACATAGGAACACAATGCCATGTCCACTTGAATCCCACAAGATTGAATTTGCACCGAGTTCTGTTTGATTACACCATATCAAACACAAAGGATTCTTTACAAGAGCCTTGAGTCAATTGAAATTTCCTTATAAAATATAGTGCAATGGAATCCTTAGAAAAACATCCTATGGAATGCAATCCTATGAATCAAAGAGGCCCTGATATTCAAAGGAAACGACAATCATGCCCCAAAATGTACATCAACCGAGGAGATTCCCCTGCCACCAGGGGCTGGATCGAAGGAAGCACTTTATTCCCACATCCAAAAGCGTAACCAGCATAGAACCTTTCAAACAACATCATACAAGATTCACAAACATAATAAGTAAATCCAGCTCACTTTGGCATCAGATACACAATCAAAAGAAAACACTCATAGATCAGACTACTATCGGAGAGACGAACACTGTTTTTTGTCGTGAGGCATGACAAATGAACCCTTCCCAAAAAAAGAACCAACATTGGATCGGGATAACAAACATACACATGGCAGCTTGAGTCGATCCAAGAAAAATCAATCAATCAAAAACACCCTGCAGATTATAATCAAAGATTCAAGGAACCTCACCAATCTCTCCCCGTACAGGTGTGGGAAGAACACCCTCGCGAATTGCTGACCGAACTTGCCGGCGCTCTCCCCCTCCTTCTCCTTCCCCTTCCCATTCTCTTTCTCCTTACCCTTCTCCTTCTCCTTCTCCTTCGCCTTCTCCTTTTCCCTCGCGGCCATGGCGGCCGCCGCCTCCCTGGCCTCCCTCTCCCGCCGCGTGCTCTCCTCCCTCTCCTGCTCCTCCTCCCGCCGCCGCCTCTCCTGCAGCTCCCGCCGCCTGCTCCCCTGACCCTTGCCCATCAGGCCCAATCTAAGCTCTCTTCCTCTGTCACCTACCCCGTCTCTACTCTACTCTTCGGAGGATGTCGCCGAGGTTTACAAGCTTCAGTTACCACTGGAGTGGGGAGAGGCGAGGCTGCCTTCCTTTCTTGGCACTCGTGGTGTCATCTGTCCTTTGACCCCCATGGTCAACACTCGCTGACAGTGGGTCCCGCAGCCGCTAATTCTCAGAGTGGGTTTTAGCATGAGATTCCTGAGGACAGAATGGTCAATAGTCTTTTCACGGAAAAGGAGACATGCCTCGGCTGAGGATGAAAGGCCCTGACCTGATGGTCTTTTTTGGGCAGTGTGCAGCAGAGATGATGCATGCATGTGCGTGAAAATAGATAAAAAAAAGAGTGAATGATATATGGACTTTTCTTTGATTTTTTTCCTCCCTCTTCTTTCAGGCAAAAATAGGGAAATCGACATGCATTTATGTTTAACATTTTTTTTGAAAGATTCAAATAACTTGGTCGGCGATCAGCTATCTATAAACCTTCCCCTAAAAAATAAACTAACTTGCCGACTTCTGCTTGTAACAATCTGGTAGCATAGACATGTGTCTATTTGATGTAGGAAAGTAAGAATTGTTGTTACAATGAAATTTGGGAGCGTGTTATCTAGAGGGCATTTAGTACTGGTCTCTCGGGCCCTATTTACATAACGTCCTTGTATTTTGTGATTTTACTTTAACCATTAACTTTATTGATAATGTGTGTTGACTATCGTAAAAATTATATTGTTAAGAAGTTTGTTCAATGCAAATTGGATGATGTAATTTTTGTGGCTTCATAATCCACATCTTAATGGTCAAATGATAATCATAATTGAGCACCAAACTACATACGCGCCGTCCCAGTATGACGTTATTGTTTTGTGTCATTTACATTTGACCGTCATATTGGTCATCGGTGAGACGAGAACATGGGTCTAAGAGCAGTACAAAATGAGACGACCCACTGAAAATGCATGGTGTCCCTATGTGTGGTTTTAATAATTAATTACAATACCTATGAACTAATGTTTGTATTGAGTTAGACTAGCCATATTGGGGAGTACCATATACTAGTATCATGCATATGAGACTAGTCTATGTTACTACTTCCACTATGGGTAGTAACATATATGTGGTATCATATAGTATTGCATTAATTAAGTTGTAGACTCATCTTACCTTGGAACGCGTTATGTTACGGTATCTATCTATGATACCACTATCATCTCTTTCATCATTAATTGTAGTGACACGTCATTTTTTTTACTTATGTGGCATGCATCATACTAGTTATGATACTCCCACTATGGCTAGTCTTATACATGAAAGATTTATCCATAAGAAATACTTGGAGCCCATGTGTTGGATTAAACGTTGGATGCCATGAAGATAATAATATGTATTGAGCCTTTGGCATCAATATCAATTATTTGTATAGATATATGACCAAGTAGAAAATTATGTGATGACCAAGATGTTCTTCAACGGGTTATCCGAAAAATGGTCATGAGAGTGTTGAGCCTATAGCGAGCATGTCTTGAAGACGAAGATTGCGCGAGTATCAATGTTTACTTTCAAGACATCATCATAATGATGAATGAAGAAAATATATAACTTTGATCAATCCAAAGTGAAAAGAATGGATTTAAGTTGATCAACACATAATGCTAGAAGATGTACCAAGTGGGATCAAGTGATCGTGTGGTATGGAAAGCTAATGTCAATATGGTTTTGCGAACTAATCCATGATCTATGTGTTTGGTGTTTCTATGTGGGGTTAGTTATCTTTTCATGAGCTTGCATAAAAAGAAAGAATTCATATATCTCATGAGAGGATGACGTCAAATGGTGATCGTCATCATGGTTGAGATGTGGAAGTTCAAGAGATGTACCTCGAAGATATCGTATGCTTGAGTCTTGCCATCCATTTGGCGATAATGGTCAAGTGAAGATATGTCTAAGAGACTCTCTCCCATAGTGGATTATGGGGGAGAAATTTGCGAGTCTTCACCAAGCAAGCACAATCAAAGGTGGTCCAACTTGAGTAGGTCAAGATCTCCATCATCTAGCTCACCTAGATTGCGCAAGGCAAAGGTGTAAGCATGATAGGTTTTCTATTTTACTTGTCTCATGGTTTTAGTTGGGAGACCGGGTTATAGGATCGATAGTCGTACTATCATAGGGGCTCACGAATGAGTATCTTGATTGTATCATTCGTAAAAAGTTTAAGGCTCAGTTTGGCATCAAGTATTTTTGAAGTATATAGAGAATACTTTAGTATCTGAAAATAGTGAAGTATTGAATACTTTAAGGTGTTTGGATCCAATAAATAATGTGGTTTTAAAACTGAAGTATTATCTAAAACTGTAGTTTTTTTGAAGTATTTGAGAAAGAGGTCTGACCCTCTTTTTTCTAAAGTGAAGTATTATCCAAAACTGAAGTATTCATTTGCCTGACGATTAAATACTTTGGTATTCCAATACTTCGGTTTTAGAAAAACTGCACTGCCAAACTAGGTCTAAACATTTGCATCCTTCAAAGCATCTTTTTTGTTCTTATTTGGCTTTTTATCTATGTGAGGTCTTGGTGCTTGTCATGATCTTCATGACAAGCTAAAGTTCATCAAAAATGAGTTTTGTATGAAAACCTTGTTACGTTTATCGATATTGAGGGTTTTGCCGGATCTTTGGTTACAGATATTTTGCACCCCTCACCTCTTGGTATTTCCCTCTTGCTAGTTGTTGAGATTTCCAACAAGCTTAGTTATCCATGTTGGAGTTATTTTTCAAAAGATATTGCAGTTTTTGTGATGTGTCGTTTAATTAATACGACAAGGAAACGGCAGGCTAGCAATGCGAACAAATCTTTTCCAGCAACCAACGACCATCCTTTCCAGACCTTCTCTAGAGCTCTTCAATCCTTCCTCCTAAGATCCAGGCTCACTTTTTCCTGCAATGGAATGACTGGTAGGCGATCTCAGGCTCGCTCGTCGTTGGGTAGTTTCGGATAGTTCTATCACCCTTCCAGGCTCTTCGCATATAGAGAACCAGACGCATGGTCAACGACGGAGCGCTGGCTCGCGCCATCCGAAAGGAACGTGAACACTACGATTAGAGGAGATGTAAAAGAGACTCTAACAAAACCTAGGAGAAAAGTCAACGAGCTACCCACTTTTGACGGCTGTGGAAGCGTTAGACGACATGGTTGACTTTGGGTCAATTGCTTGGTTCTCGATTAGTTTTGCGGCTCCTCTTGGTGTGGATGCTTGTGTATGGGGTTTTTCTTGATCGTCTGATAAGAGACTTTCCTTCCCCCCGCTTCGACTGATTGTGTCGGCTCCCTTCATACCACCGAAATAAATGGAATCGAATGTGTCGACGCGTCAAGTGGACACGATATGTTAAATAGAAACTACCTCATACCACCGAAATAAATGGACTCGAGTGTCCCATGTATAATTCAGCTGGTGAGAACACATGCACGATTTTGACCATCCACTCACTCTTTGAACTGGTGGCCAAGCGGGTCATCATTTTGAGAACATCGTCTTCGACGAGATGGCGAGCTAGAATTGGGAAGGCGACAGCGACGATGACACCTTCACCGTTGAGCACATATTCATTAGCGTGTGTCAGACTGACGCGGGTACCGGTATGTCATTCTTTGACTTTGATCGGTTGTTTGAAGGGAGTGTATTTAATATGCGTCACTTCTTTCTGATTTGATTTGGAAAGGCGGCACAGCATCGACACGAGTAGACAGTACTAAATAATACTATATACTAGCACAATACCCGTGCGCTGCAACGGGTCATAACATGCCCATGTGTTGCCACTGCAAAACAGGAAATAGAGAAAGAAGATTTCATTTTGTTAGGGGTTGTAAGCATGGCGACTTGTAATTTTCCAATATTCCATGCTATACACTGGCATTCTTATCACTCTTCCCAACCCTCCAAGAACCAGCCTGTGTATTTTTCTGTATTTTTTTGCCCTTTTCACCCCGTGACTGTCACCTCACAATCTAGCAATTTTCCACCATGGTAGCGAGATGGAGTATTATGCAATCGTAGGTGGAATCTATCACTTTTGCTATATATGGTTGAATACCTGGTTAAGGGAAGTACGTATTTACATGTGTGCTTGCACATCTTATAGCGTTCATGCATTGGGTGGACCCCAAGTGGTCAGTTTTAGGTGTCACCGAGTCCTAAACTCCTGATTGCTTCATCAGCTCCACCAGTCGACAATCGTTGCAAATTGTAACTGAGAGATAATAGACAGTTGTGATCACGCGTGTACTGCTCATCGTTCATAATCTCATATGCTACCCACGAATAAAGATCAAGCTTTCCGATCAGAAACACAGAAGCGAACAGAAAAAGATCCCGGAACCAAAAATGCAGACAAACTACATCAGTCGCTTGCTTAGTTTAGGATTTGCATATGGCACCCATAAGATCGAGATGAAATTTCAGCTCAGCTGAAAGATACAGGATAGCAGGAACTGGGAGCTGCCGCCCGGGGACTGGGAGCATGACCTTCCCCCTCGTCGTTGCCACCCGTACTGCCTCGCTAGTGACACAGGGCGCCCCACGCTGGCGCGCACCAGCCTTGGTGCCAGAGCTGCTGGTGGCCTCATGTAGCTGGACATGGCTGAGTTCCTCACCATGGCTTGTAGGGGCCGAGACGGGGCTAGCTGAGGATGTAGGTGCCACCGTGCGAGCTCGCAAGGTGTCAGAGGTAGAGGCCAACGGCGGGGCATCCCAGGGATTGCAAGGTTGATCTACCGCTTTTTGAGGTCAGCTGCGGGCGTATCAGGACATGGGGCTCGGTGAATCCGCGCCTGGCCGCCAGGGTAAAGGTGAATCCGCGCCTGGCCGCCAGGGTAAAGCGATGGCCGACCCATCTCGGATCCCCATCTCCTCCTCCCTGCTCCACCTCTACCGCAGCCGCCCTCCCCATCTTCTCCCCGTGCTCCACCTCTCCATTAGCCAGCCAACCCTCCACTTCTCCCCGGTGCCACCCCTCCATCGAGCTCCACGCGGCGGAGGTACTCGACCTGGTCGATCTCAGTCAGAGCAGCGGAGGTGCGCGACCTGGTGAAGCCTAGCCAGGACGTCGGGTCAGCGAACCGGCGGGGGAGCCTGGCCTGCTCGTGGCGGCGCTCTTCGGCAGGGAATCGGGGGGAGTTGGGTGGATAGGGTTGAGGGGTTGAAATGCAAATCTTTTTTATTTTACTTTGGACTGCGGGTTGATTCTCCAATGTTTGAGGGGCTAAACGAAAAAAGGCGCGACGTACCACGGTCGCTTAGCTATATTATATAGTAGAGATATTTAATTTATATAGGAAACATGCCCGTGCGTTGCAACCGGAGAAAAACTTAACAAGCACATAATATCTCAAGTATAATAAGATCACACTTTGCTGAATTAGAATGTTGATTCGATAAAAAACTATAATTAACTTATAACTCAAAATTCACCTCTTTTTTCTTTCAAATGTCTCACAGTCGCAACACCATGAGGGCATGAAACCTTAAATAAAGTGTCCGTGCCTTGCAGCAGCTTAAAAAGAAATTAGTACGTGTTCATAATCGCGGAAAACAATGTGTTACCTTTTTTGGTTAAAATATTTGAATTTGATTTAAACTATTTGAAATAGGGCTCGCTGCTTATTTTTATTAAATATTTTTAAGACCGTGTAGAGTTTCACTACTTAAATTTTAAAAAATTGTTAACAGGATAAAGCGAATATCTCATCTGATGGTCGGTCCCGGTGAAGGTGTCATGTGGAGATCATCCCCAATCTGCTCCCTGTGCACCAAACTTCCCCCAGTCTCTGCTTGACTATTGCCAAGAGAACACGACATCGAAAACAATAGGCGAGAACTCATGCAGGCTTGCCGGCCGAGCCTACACACATCATACTGGAAGTCTGGAACTTCTGTGGGATATACTAAGCTGGCTAGCTAGCTGATTGATTAGGCTCATGGGCGAGTACCTTCTCGCGAGGACCTGCAGACGTACCATGAAGCAACCTGGGGATGTATAAAGCTGGCTGGCTAGCTAATGAGTTGATCGATTATGCTCTAGTACTTTTCCGCTGAGGAAGCCTGCAGGAGTTGATGCAAAGCTAGGGCGGGTTGGCAAGCTTTTGGATTGATCGACTATAACGGAACGCCTCGCGAAAGCTCGGGCCCATCGGCCATCTCTCGACTTTGGTCATGCTGGTAGTCTGGTACGCCTCGCCAAAACGCCGTATCGCTGTGCTGGCTCTCGCAGGCCCTGCGCGCCACCGTTGCTGGCTGCTGTTTCTGTCCACTCTCCCTTCGTCCGTTCTCCTTCTCTTCATGTTCACCATCGGGAGCACTGTCACCAGCAGGAACCCGGCAGACGACTCAGACTACGCTCCGGAGACGGCTCTGTCCGCTTGACGGGTGCGGCGGCGGGCACAGGATATGTCTGCGCTGAGTAATCGACATAGGCGACGAGCCGACGAGTCTCGCCTTCGCCTTGGGCTGGACGCGCGTAAGTATTTTGTTTGGTGGGTGCGCGGTGCCTCCGATCCCGTTGCTTTATAGCAGCAGGCCAGGCCTAAGGCGGCGGGTTGGCGCGTGTAGTATCCGTGCTGGACTCCGTTACACCAGATCAATCGGATATCAGATCGTTTTTCAAACGGTTCTTTACGTACGAAACCAAAACGAAGGAACGACGTACGACGTACCACCGGACCAAAAAACGGACGAAAATTGGGAGGAAGAAACACTACTCGTATTATATAGTAGAGATATCTCTGATTCCATGTGGAAAGCCAGCACGAAACCAATACAGGTACACGGAGTCTTTTTTTTTGTCTTTACGTTGCCGTTTCCGCACCCTGCCTAATGCGGCGTCTAACTCTCAGCTAGATTCCTGCAAAAAAAAAAAAAAAAACTCTCAGCTAGCTGAGAATTAAGCTAATTCTCAGCTAGCTGACGTCATCCTATGCTGATCGATCGGATGCTCACGAGTCACGTAGAGCTACTCCCTAGCAGAAGGCCCATGGACCACGGCCCAGAAGAATCGCCAGCTCGCACGTGGGATGATGGAATTGTTTTGGAATTTCTGTTTAATGTGCACGTACAAGTACAACCACTTGCTAGTGCCTACCGCTTCTTCTTTGCACATTTTTGTTGGATTTCTGTTTAGTGTGTACAACCACCTGCGACCAGATTTTTTTACTTTCTATTAGGACCAAAAAAATTATTATTACTATTACTTCAAGTATTATTTCGTTGCTAACTTTGCAATTTAAAAATTTACAAGTTTTAAGGTGGTTGGCATTTTTAATAACCGTTCATCCACCACGATCTAACGGTATTAAAATAGTCGGTACCAAACTGACGGAACCGAAAGGTTCCGCGGTACCGAAAATTGTGTACCGAATTACGTGGGGCCGGTACAGAAATTATGTGGTACCATTATCGGTAATTGTTTTTTGATAAATTTAAAGGGTAAATTTGTCATTTGCTCACAGCCACAATCTTCCCTACTCTCTCCTACCTCCGATTCACCACCAGCCGTCGGCGTTCTCCCATCACTCCCTCTCCCCCCCCCCGGCAGCTCGCGGGGCCGGTTGTCGGCCTCGTCCACCTCCCCTCCCCTCGCTCGGATCAACGGCGAGAGCAGCGAGAGGCGAGAGGAGGATAGGAACTGAGAGGATGAGGGAGAGAGGTAGGGCAGGGGCGCATGGCCGAAGCTGCTGCTGCCGTCGCGGACGTGCGACGCAGTTGTTGCAGGTCCTCCTCAACGAATCGAAGAGCACAGAAAGCTCCGACGCGATCCCCTCTACCTCCTCCGCGAGTTGCACGTGCTGGACGCCCGGGACACGCCGAATCGCGTCGTCTTCCCGGACACCGGCCGCCGTTCAACGAGTTCACTCCAGTCGCCCTCGGCCTGCTCCTCTACTGCCGAGCACGGAATCGCCGTCGTAGTGAGCTCCTGGTCCTGATGGACCATCTCCCGTCCTTCCCGTCCGCTGCAGCACGCGGTCCCCGTCGCCGGCCTCTTCCACCTCCCCTTCAGCAGCAGGAGCCGGGCGCGGGCGCGGGCGCCGTCCCCGGCCTCCTCCACCTCCCCTCCAGCAGCAGGAGCCGGGCACGTTGCGTACGAGGGTGCAGGTGATACGATTCTCGTTTGGAAAGATCATTGGGATGGCAGGATCCTGCAGCACACGTCGCCAAGGCTCTTCTCCTTCGCCGTTAATGTCGATGTCTCTGTCAGTGAGTTCGCAGCAGATCCGACCCCAGATAAATATTTTTTCCTGCCTTTATCGATGGAGACCTCTACTGAACTTGACAACCTGATGAACAGCATAGAAGCTGCGGGTGTTGACCAGAACATGATGGATGGCTGGTCATTCGTTTGGGGTACAGACAGCTATCGACCAAAGGACTTCTATAAACACTTCTTCAGGAATATTGACCCGCCTGCATACCTGACGGCGATCTGGAAAAGCATGGTGACCATGAAACATTGTGTATTTGCTTGGCTCCTCCTCGTGGATAGGCTCAACACTCAGGACATGCTGAAAAGAAGGAATTTCAACATAGGAGATGACCACTCGTGTGTTCTCTGCCAAGAGGCCGTGAAAGAAACCCGAAACATCCTGTTCTTTTCGTGCAGTTTTAGTAGGAGATGCTAGGAGACAATTGGCGTAGACTGGGACTACAGCCTCGACCTGGGTCACATGTATGCAGATGCACAACACAAATGGAATGGATCACTGTTCACAGAGATAGTAATCATAGGGGCTTGGAATGTTTGGAAAATCAGAAATCAGAAAGTGTTTGAGCAAGTGACACCTAGCCACAGGTCTTGGAAAGAACTGATGAAGCTTGACCTGCGGCTGCTGAAATATAGGGTCAGGACAGAGCACCATGAGGCACTGTCCACAATTTGTGATCGTCTTAGCTAAGTTCTTGTAGATCCACCTTCTTTGACCTAGGCCAAAATGGCCTAGACCACCCCTCCTTATAAAGGGCAGTGGGAGTCTCTCCCGCTGAAGTTCTTGGAGTTCTTGGCAGAGTATGGCATGGAGAAATGCATGCTTCAAACCCAAACTGAACAATATAATTTAGAAAATAGAACTTTATTCATGAATAGAAATAATGTGTTTACAATGGCAGTACACAACATAAGCTAATTTATCTTGATTCCTGGATGTATGACACCATGGAAACACATTCAGACTAAATAATCACTAGATAATGTGCTTCCTACTGCAGCAAGCACTAGCTCCCTCTCTTGCTTCAGACTGATTAGCAAGAAGGTTCATACGAGTTGATTATTCACGACTTTCTACAAGTTGATTATTCACGACCTTCAGCGCGAAACGCCTAAAAAAAATCTTTACAGACCAAAACTTCCAGAGAGTGAGTGCACAGGGTGGACAACGTTGAGCCTGGAAAGGGTTATTTTGCCAACAGTTTCCATCAGGGGAACTTGATCGGCTTTGGCTGCAATGCCTTCTTGACTAGCTCCGACTGTCCTACGCATGAACGGATGCGAAGCCAGTGGCCGTGGCAGCGGAAGGTGCCCCCCTACATACTTGAGGTCATCCAAAGAACCACGCCCAAGTTAGTGGTACTGGTGCCCTCCTGTCAATCTAGCACCATGCACAGTGAGATGGGGTACCATCTACAGGTGCTAAAGTTGCTCAACTCTGCAAATTGCAACATCATGGACAGAATATGAGGATTTATTCACGCTAGTGAGCCACATGCTAGCATCTGGAAAACCTTCAGCATAGTGGATACTAACCTGACGACGCAGTACATGGAAATAGTTAGCAGGAGTTGTCACATTCACAACCTGCCAATTACACTCCTGTATCTGCTTGCGAAGTGTTGGCTCAATCTCAGGTATAACAAAAGGATTGTCATCACTCATCTGCGAATCAAATTGATAATCTTTAGTAAGCAACAAACATTCAAGAACCATCACTCATCACTCATCTGCGAATCAAATTGATAACCGTTGGAGAACCTCTTTCTTTACAACTCCAGGCATGGACACTAACCAAAAACTGCTAACATGTCATACGATGCAAAACAGGAACGAACCAATTGGGAGGTGGGTGTCAGGCTAGCGGCAGCGAGCACGAAACGGCTTGACGGAGATGGTCGTGGAGAGCAGCATCACAGCATTGCTCTCTGCATTGCAAGGTCCCCGTCTGTGAGACTGTGATAACGGATATCGGATGCCGTCGTCGCCCACTACCGCCAGCAGCCACCGGGCGACCATGCCTCAGCCGCCGCAGAAAGTAATGGCAATCCGTGGCCTTCCCCCCGCTCCCTCCGCGCCTCCGTAGTCGCCCCGACCTCAGGAGGTCGTGCTCGCTGCGACAGAGGAAGGAAGGCGGCGTCGGCTTCCCTAGTCGCCTGGTGTCGGCTGCTCGCCCAACTCCTCGCCGCGGGCCGCCACCTCGCCGCGGGCTTGATCCTCGCTGCGACCGTGGAAGGGAGGCGGCGGCTGCCCTAGTCGCCGGGTCACTGCTGCTCACAATTCACCACGATTTGTTTTTTTAGATGGGCCACGTAGAACATACGGTTGGCATTACGGGCTGTTTTTTTCCACAGAGACTACGTAATTTTAATCAACGGCTAATAAAAATCACCTCCTAATCAATGGCTAACAAAATTCAGAGTCCACGGTACCGACGGAACCACGAGTTCCATGCCAATCACCACAAAAGAGCTCTTAAAAATTACAAAGAAAAATCTGTTCCGTCTCAAAAAAGACAGGCTCCCATCAAATTTAAACAAATATATCGTTCAAACAAAATTAAGCAACAACAAAGACTCTTTCACCATACTGGAAAAAATGTTCACGAGTTCAAAAAATATATCATGGTTTCCAAAAAATATACGATAGATTGAAAAGTATTCACTATAATGAAATATGGTTCCCGATAAAATTGGTTCTTATTAATATATATTTGGAAAATAATAGTGAACAAAAAATAATAGTGAACCAAAAAAGAACTAAAATTCGAATGAACAGAAACGATAGTGAACCAGAAAGTTAGACCAATGGGTTAAAAAAAATCATGTTACGAAAAAAGGTTTATGTCTTAAAGAAGTGTTAAGTAAGTTTCATAAAAAAATATCACTATTTAAAAATGTAAAAGGGTTTAAAAAATAGGGTGTTCAAAAACATTCATGGCTTACAAAAGTAACTCGTCTATTTCAAAAAAATGTTCGCGAGGTTAAGAAAATGTCTTAACTAGGTTTAATAAAATGCTTGCAATTTCAAGAAAATATTCTCGAATTCGAGATAATTGCTCACGGACTCTAAAAAATACTCAAGATTAAGAAAGAATATATTCATGTATTACCAGAAAACTAAAAAGACAAAATAAAAAAGAAAACGAAACAAAAAAGATAAAAGAAGTAACAGAAAAAAAACTCAGTTGTAAACTGAGTTGCAGCTGGAAGAAAAACTTAGTTGCAACCTGACTTGCAACTCCTTTTTTTGTTTGAGACCCGAACTGCAACTAGAAAAAAAAAATCAGTTGCAACCTCACTTGCAACTAGGAAAAAAAACTCGGTTGCAATCTAACTTGCAACTGGAGAAATATCTCAGTTCCAATCCCACCTGCAACTGTAGAATATCTTTGTTGCAACCCTACTAGGAATTAGAAAAGTCTCAATTGCAGTTCGACTTGCAACTGGAAAAGTAGTTGCATTCTGACTTGTAACTAGAAATTTTTCAGTTGCAACCCGACGTGTAACTGGAAAAAAACTCAGTTGCAACTGCAAAATTCTCAGTTGCAACCCGACTTGCAACTGAAAAAAAAAAATTAGTTCCAACTCGACTTGCAACTCAAAAAATTCTCAGTTGCAACCCGAGTTGCAACTGGGAAAAAACTTAGTTGCAACTCGAATTGCAACCGAAAAAAAATCAGTTCCAACTTGACTTGCAACTAAAAAAATCTCAGTTGCAACCTGTCTTGAAACTGGAAAAAACTTAATTGCAACTCGACTTGCAACTGCAAAATTCTCATTTGCACCTGACATACAATTGGAAAATTTCAGTTACAACCCGAGTTGCAACTGAAAAGAAACTAAATTTCAACCCTACTTGCAACCAAAATAGGACACATAGAAAATATGTGTAACCGCGCCGCTCAAAATTACGAAGAACAAAATCAAGAAAAACAACATAGGAGACCTACCCAACCCCACAAAGGCCCCTACGTACACACATGCCTAACCAACAAGTGTAAGTGGAAAATTCTTGTAACTACATCGCTAAAACCGAAGCCATGGCCGTAAACAACAAAAGAATAACTTTCGCCTTCGTATACAAAAACACAAAGCAACTATTGACTCGCTCAAATCTTGGCGGCCTAGATCTGATGACTACAAAGTTGAGTGAGATTTGACTAATTCTCATACGACTAAGAATTAGTAATTAAAAATATTTAATTCAAATAAAACTAAAATAATCTTCAATAAATAATATAAAAAATATCACACTAAAGTATATAAAAACAAATAGGTGCATTGTTTAACAAGCACAAATGGTCGCACATAACAAAAGAACAACTTTTGCCTTGGTATACAAAAAACCCAAACCAAGTACTCAAATGAATTTTGATGGCCTAGATCCGACAACCACGAAGTTGACTTAGATTTGAATAATTCTCATACAAGTAAGAATTAATAAACTAATTAATAAAAATAGAGTCAAAATAATCATTAATAAAAAATAATAAACAAATTATCGCACTAAAGTCTATAAGAAACAAATCCGTGCATTGTTTAGTTAACAAGCAGAAATAATAATGTATAGACAAAATAAAACACATGGGATTTACTAAGGGACATGCGAAAAAATATGACAAAAAATTCTAAATAAGTACAAGGAAATATAAAACAACAACAGGCATTTTTCTTTTGAGAATCAACAAAAACAATAAAACAACCAATAGTTCCAGGCTACCCTTGAACAGCAAAAAAAAAAAAAAACCCACGCATACAAAAAGGTCTCAGCTTTGTAGAGAAAAGGTAAAAGCAACACGCATGCAATAAGTTCACGGGCTGGAAGAGAAAGAAAATTAAAGCCCAGCCAAATCGTATCGTATCCACGAACCCACGTACAGGTTGCACATAGCTAGAGACAAGCGACAATCAATTACACGAATCTTAGCCATCGAAACGGACGGTTAGCGTGTTGACTGAGCCCTCGGCTAGCCGAGAATTAGCAAAACCGTAAATATATGTACAGAACACCGTCTGTATCCTGCCAGCTTAGAGAATATAGATTGTAGACAATCAATGATGCAGAGTAGAGGAGACATTTCTTAGTCTAGTAGTATTCAACCACAAGCAGATAGGGTATATAAAAGACGGATTTATCTAAAGTACCATGATTCAGGATATTATTTACAGAACGAGTTGATATATGTTCTGGTCTCTCGACAGTGCACGAGTTGTTCCTTAGACAGCAGTGATCTGAACAAAATATACTGTGATCCAGGGTTTTATACGACTCAGATAGGCTATATGGTAACACCGACGAAATAGGCCGGAGCCCCGCTATATAAATATAGCAACAACCCGATACAACCAACAGTCACGAAATGCTGGGGCGGCAGCAAACATACACCCAAAGCAAGGGGAAGAGAAGAAAAGAAGAAGAAACAAAAAGGAGACATAGGCGGATCGACTAAAACGAAGGTGACCCGCAACCGCTGTGCCCACTCGAACAGAGTACCACCACACTCCTAGCACCGAATCGACGAGTACCAAGCAGCCCCTATATGGTAACACCGTGCTCCAAGTTAAGTTAGACCGGATCCCTCCACTGTTTCGTAGCCGATTCACGATCTGAGTCAGGCAAGGAATTGTCGCCTTTCTTTTTCATTTGGCCACCGTGGGAGATGGTGGGAATGTTTATCTCCTGTTGATATATCTTCGTTGCATCTGATTGTCTGTACTGTTTGATGAGACTTGGAATTTGTGGAGTACCCACCACCGTCTTACTCGTGGTGTCTGGCGCTCCTTTGGTCCAGAGAACTGCTTTCAGCACGTTCGCCATGGCCTCATTCAGTGTTTTTCTTGCCAAGAGGGTGGATACATCATCAGTTTGTCCTGCATGTGTAATAGGTTAATTAGTTCGTAAGGAAAATCGCTAACATAAGGCAAATATCTATACCTAATAATAAAAGTATTAAGGTTTCTTCCTCCTAATTTTCGTACGTCCGTTTCCTTGGTTCGTTGGTTTCGTACGTCGTCCGTAGCACGTACGTCGCCCCAGTCCGTTTCCTTCCGGAATTCCTTTCCCCGTTTCTTTAAATCCGTTCGTTTCTTGGTTCGTCTGTCGTATGTACTGGCTATTTCCGGATTCTAAGCCGATTCTATCACGAAATCCATCCCCTAAAGCCTCATCTCGCCTCGCCGCCGTCGCCCTCGACAACCTCTGCTCGATTCCTCGCCGCCGTCATCGAATTTTCCCATCCAGAAGAGCAAACCGATGCCCACGCCGGCTACCAAGAGCCATGCCAGCTCCTACAAGTTTCCCCGTGATGAATCCCTAGGCCGACAGTTCGACGCTCATGTCGGCGCACTAGTAGAAACAAGGGCTTTCGTCCATAGCCACATCGGGCTCTAGTCCCGGCTGGGTTACAAACCGGTACTAGAGGGGGGGACTGGTCCCGGTTCAAAGGCTACGAGGCCGCAACAGACTAGTACCGGGTCGTAAGGGACCTCTAGTACCGGCTCGTAATACGAACCGGTACTAGAGGTGTCTGGCTCGGCAGGACCACGTGCGAGACACCTCTAGTACCGGCTCGTATTACGAGCCGGTACTAGAGGTCTCACTACTATATCATCTTCCACCCCCGAGAGCAGCCCTCCATTTTCAGCTCGAGTTCATCTCCATTTGCTCCATTGTTTCCTCTCTCAAGCTTGAGTTTATCCCCATTTTTTTCCACGATTTGTCAAGATTAGCGGAACCCATCTATCTAAGGGTTAGCAACTTGATCCTTTCATCCGGCATTGCTCATTTTAGCTCATTTCCATACAAGCATAGCTCATTTCATTTTTGTAGTGCTTGGTAGGTGTTTGATGAAATGGCTAAGTTAGGGAGTTCATTTGTTTTATATGCAATTTGAGCTAAAATTAAATTATGATTTGTGTGTTCTAGTGCCGTGCTCACCGCCGTTGATCGCCCGCGTTGTCCCGTCACCGGCACCACCTCGGTAAGCCTCTTTTTTAAAACTTTTATTTAAAAAAATCTTAGTTGTATGATTTAGATGCATAATTATTATTTGTATAATTTTATTAGTTGTATAATTGTTTGTTATATATATAGTGCCATGGTTTTGACACCTGACCACACCGGCTCTCGTCCGCTCTATTATTCGGATGTGGTATGATTGTTTGTTATAACTATATATTTGTTTCGTTTCGTGTTTATGACAATCATGCCGACCAACTTGACATAGATATATTTTTATCTAGGAGGTAGTTGAACCGGAAATTCCAACCGACCCTATTGTCGAGTTTTTTTATAAAAGAAAACAATGATTTGAAAGCAAAATTGAAAAGAAGTGAAGATCTTCGTCTCCAATGCCTAGAAGAGAAGATGAAATTGGAGTTCAAGCTTGCCGACATCGTCGATGAACACGAGTTCAAGCTTGCCGACGTCGTCGATGCTCACGAGATCAAGATGGATGCAATGCGCTTGAAGATTAAAAATATTAGAAATTATGCCATTAGTCAAGAGGCTTGGTATCATTATGCTGTTGGTTCAATAATTAATTTAGTTGCGATTTTGATCGCATTTGTTGTTGGATTTAAATTCTTTGGATAGTTGTATGTTGGTTTAAATGTATGTTTTATGAGAACTATGTATTACATTTGGTCACTACTCTATTTGGTTTTAATGTGATGAACTTGTATTAATGAATATGGTCAGTTATCTATTATGTTCGTTTACCGTAATGGGTTTTAGCATCGTGATTGCGTTTGACATACTTATATAATGCAGATGAGCCATCCATGGATGTACGCTGACCGACGCTCTAACGAGTACATGCAAGGCCTGCGTTCTTTTCTCAACGTGGCTGAGGCAAACACGCGGAATGGTTTTATGTGTTGTCCATGCCGTAACTGTCGGAATGAGAAGGATTACTCTTGCTCAAAAACCCTTCACATCCACCTGATTCAGTTTGGTTTCATGTCCGGCTATAATTGTTGGACCAAGCACGGAGAAAGAGGGGTTATGATGGAAGACAACGAAGAAGAACAGAACGATGACAACTACATGTGCCCTGAATACGGTGGTAATGCAAGGGGGAAGCTGAAGATGAAGAGGTACCAGATGAGCCCATCATAGATGATGATTTACGGCGGGTCATCGTTGATGCACAGACCGAAGCAGAAAGTGCACTCGAGAAGTTGAAGTTGGAGCACATGTTAGAGGATCACAAAAAAAAGTTGTACCCAACTTGCGAAGATGGCAACACAAAGCTCGGTACCACACTGGAATTACTGCAATGGAAGGCAGAGAATGGTTTATCTGACAAGGGATTTGGAAATTTACTGAAAATAATGAAGCAAAAGCTTCCAAAGGATAACGAATTGCCTGACAGTACGTACGAAGCAAAGAAGGTTCTCTGCCCTCTAGGATTAGATGTGCAGAAGATACATGCATGCATTAATGACTGCATCCTCTACCGCGGTGAGCAGTACGAGAATATGAATGAATGCCGGTATGCGGTGCATTGCGATATAAGATCAGACGAGATGACCCTGGTGATGTTGAGGGCCAGCCCCCAGGAAGAGGGTTCCTGCCAAGGTGATGTGGTACGCTCCTATAATACCACGGTTGAAACGTTTGTTCAGAAACAAAGAGCATGCCAAGTTGTTGCGATGGCACAAAGAAGACCGCAAGAACGACGAGATGTCGAGACACCCGGCTGATGGGTCGCAGTGGAGAAAAATCGATAGAGAGTTCAAGGAATTTGCACGTGACGCAAGGAACTTAAGGTTTGGTCTAAGTACGGATGGCTTTAATCCTTTTGGGGAGCAGAGAGCAGTCATAGCACCTGGCCTGTGACTCTATGTATCTATAACCTTCCTCCTTGGTTGTGCATGAAGCGGAAGTTCATTATGATGCCAGTGCTCATCCAAGGCCCGAAGCAACCCGGCAACGACATTGATGTGTACCTGAGGCCATTAGTTGAAGAACTTTTACAGTTGTGGCGTGATGAAGGGGTACGTGTGTGGGATGAGCACAAACAGGAGCCATTTGACCTACGAGCGTTGTTGTTTGTAACCATCAATGATTGGCCTGCTCTTAGTAACATTTCAGGACAGTCAAACAAGGGATACAATGCATGCACGCACTGTTTAGATAAGACTGAAAGTATATATTTAGGTAACAAGAATGTGTACCCGGGGCATCGTCGATTTCTTCCAAGGCAGCATCCCGTAAGAAAGAGAGGCAAGCATTTCAAAGGTGAGGCAGATCACCGGACGAAGCCACCCCTCCCTACTGGTGATGTTATATATGATATGGTCAAGGATTTAGAAGTAATCTTTGGAAAGGGTCCTGGCGGACAGTCTGTTCCGAATGACGTTGACGGACACGTACCCATGTGGAAGAAGAAGTCTATATTTTGGGAGCTACCCTACTGGAAACTACTACAGGTCCGCTCTGCAATCGACGTGATGCACGTGACGAAGAATGTTTGCGTGAACCTGCTAGGCTTCTTGGGCGTGTATGGGAAGACAAAAGATACGCCGGAAGCACGGCAAGACCAGCAACGTATGAAAGACCCAGACAACCTGCATCCAATGAAGACGGATAAAGGACGTCTAAGTCCTGCTAGCTACGCTCTTACCAAAGAAGAGAAGGAGATATTTTTCGAAGTCCTGAGCAGTATGAAGGTCCCGTCTGGCTTCTCGTCGAATATAAAGGGAATAATAAATATGGCAGAGAAAAAGTTCCAGAACCTAAAGTCTCATGACTGCCACGTGCTTATGACTCAATTGCTTCCGGTTGCATTGCGGGGGCTTCTACCGGAAAATGTTCGACTACCCATTGTTCAGCTATGTGCGTTCCTCAATGCAATTTCGCAGAAGGTAATCGATCTAGCCATTCTACCAAGGCTACAGAAGGATGTGGTTCAATGTCTCGTTAGTTTTGAGTTGGTGTTCCCACCATCCTTCTTCAATATTATGACACATCTCCTAGTACACCTGGTCGACGAGATTACCATTCTGGGTCCTGTATTTCTACACAATATGTTCCCCTTTGAGAGGTTCATGGGAGTCTTGAAGAAGTATGTTCATAACCGTGCTAGGCCATAAGGAAGCATCTCCAAAGGCTATGGAACAGAGGAGGTCATTGAGTTTTGTGTTGACTTTATTCCTGGCATTAAGCCGATTGGTCTTCCTGAATCGCGACATGAGGGAAGACTGAGTGGAAAAGGCACTCTAGGAAGGAAATCAACAATATGTAGGGACGGGCATTCTTTCACACAAGCACACTACACAGTTCTACATAATTCCAGTTTGGTGGCTCCGTATATCCAGAAGCACAAGAATATTGTACGCTCCAACAACCGGGGATGATGACTCCTTCATTACAAAGGAACACATGGAGAATTTTGGCGGTTGGTTGCAAACACATCTCAACAATGACAACACTGTCTCAGATGAGCTGTACTTGTTGTCTAGGGGACCATCTTCGACTATTTGGACTTTCCAAGGGTACGAGATAAATGCGAATACATTTTACACGATCGCACAAGATCAAAAGAGCACCAACCAAAACAGTGGTGTCCGCTTTGATGATTCAACAAACAACAGTGGGCAAAAGGTCACATATTATGGTTACATAGAGCAGATATGGGAACTTGACTATGGACCTTCTTTTAAGGTCCCTTTGTTCTGGTGCAAATGGTTCAACCTGAAAGGCGGCGGGGTAAAGGTAGACCCATTGTACGGAATGACTACAGTGGATCTCAAGAATCTTGCGTACGACACCGAACCATTCGTTCTAGCCAATGATGTGGCTCAGGTTTTCTATGTGAAGGACATGTCTACCAAACCGAAAAAAAGAAAAGATAAGCAAGCGAATACATCAGCCGATGAGCCAAAGCGCCACATAGTTCTTTCAGGGAAAAGAAACATCGTGGGAGTGGAGGACAAGACAGACATGTCAGAAGATTACAACAAGTTTCATGAAATTCCGCCCTTCAAAGTGAACACTGACCCAAGCATCAAGTTAAATGATGAAGATTGTCCATGGTTACGGCGCAATCAGAAGAAAGGGACACACACGAAGAAAAAGTGAAGACTAGATAGGGATGTTGTTGGTGATGTGTAATAATGTATTAAACTTTTATGTAACTGTGTTCTGAAAACTCAGAAGAGAACTCTAAACACTGATATTTGGTTCTAAAAATCCAACGACTTACAAGCGCTGGAAAAAGTTGGAACAAAACACACGGTTTCCCCTGCATACAGCCCGACGGTGGCTCGTGAGTGCCCGCATATCAAATGCACCGTCGGACGTATGCAGGGAATCCGAATGATTTGTATTCGGTCGACGAACTGAAGGATTTTGTAGATAGAACAAAACACGCGGTTTCCCCTGCATACAGCCCAACGGTGGCTCGTGAGTGCCCGCATATCAAAATGCACCGTTGGACGTATGCAGGGAGTCCGAATGCTTCGTATACCAAAATGAACTACAATGAGTGCCGAACATGTCCGGGAGGGGGGCTATATATAGGGTCATGTGGCTCACGAAGAAACACACGGTTCTAAAAATCCAACGGCTTACAAGCCCTCAAAAGAAATACACCCCTGATCCAACGGCTCACAAGCACTTGAAAGAAACACACGATCCGTGTGATTCCAACCGGGAATAAAGGCGGGCCAGTCACGTGTCCTCCCCCAGCGTTGCCCTGGCCACGTGTCCAACCCCAGCGCTGCCCTGGCCACATGTCCAACCCTAGCGCTGCCCTGGTCACCTACGTGTCCTACCCCAGCATTGCCCTGGTCACGTGTCCTCCCCAGCGCTGCTGTGGAGATCTATATGTAGTATTGTCGCCGATGGGGTAAACCCTAAGCCACGAAGACATCGTATCCACGAGATGGATCCGCCACGCCCGCCGCAGCGCCTTCTGGACGAGGTCGAGCGTGCTTGGCAGAGCGCGCTTGGGCGCTACCGCGGGAGCCTATCCCGTTGTATGCCCACGAGCCCGGCGTGGAGAGGAATGCCCAGCTACCGGCCTCCTGCTCCGGTGCCGGAGGAGGTGCGGAGGGCGTACGAGCGCGCGTGGTCCGACGGCCCCGACCCCGACGAGGATGCGTACGCCGCAGGGGTGGCGTGGGGATCCACGGCCGCACCTCCACCAGCCACCGCCGTCCCTCCCGATGAGGAGGAGGACAATGACGACGACTTCGACTGGAGCGACCATGGGGAAGAGGGCGGCGGGCCGCAGATGCAGGAGGCCATTGAAGCCTCCTTGCAGTCCGTCCGCGACGACCGTGTTCAGCGAGCCAGGACTGCCTGCCAGCTCAAGGCGAAGGAGGCTTCCCAGCTGGCTTGGGCGTTGAAAGACACATCCTCCATGGCTCGTGCCCTCCGCCGCAAACGTGCGCGCGAGAACCAGGCGGCCACGAACGGGGCTGGCTCCTCCCGCCGTTCCCCCTAATGCTACGTGTCGGGGGAATAATTAACCCGCGACTTATTCAAAACCCAAAAAACAGCGACTTATGACTGCGCCACTACTGTTGGGCCACGTAAAGATGGGCTGGCCTAGAATCGCAGCCTACCAAAGGAAGGCTCCAGAAGGTCGGTGCTAACTTGCCTTGGAAGACAAGAAGACAATCGGCTTCGTGTAGAACTCTTGTAACCTGACGAGTCTCTGTGTATATAAAGAGGACTCGCAGGACTTAGAGAAGGTCAAGCCCTTAAACCCTAGTTCATACGGCGAGTACCAGATCGGATCGCCTCCATTGTAACACCCCATATATCATATCAATACCAATCTAGGGTAGGCAGGAAGTAGGTCTTTTACCTCACATCGAGGGGGCCGAACCTGGGTAAATCTGTGTTGATCTTTGTTCCTGCGATCCCAAGCTCGGAGATGCTTGACTCGCGTAATCCCACACCTACGAAGTCATCCATGACACCTGACGTGACAAACCCACGACAGTTGACGCCCACCGTGGGGCCTGCGGTCAAGAGCGTCACGTTCCCGCGCAGGATCGATGAAAGGAGCTAAAGATCTTGCAGTTGGCCGCATCATCACGGTCGATGGCACACCTCTCATTGACGATTCAAGCTGGGGACCGGAAGCCGATTACCTAGAGACCGGCCACATCAGCCCGTTTGGATCTATCGACGTTTTCGTCGGTTTCATTGGTAGCAAATCTGTTAGTCCAACCCAAGAAGGCGACTCAACAGAGGAAGTCGCCAAAGAAGAAGGAGAGTCCGTGGAGAGCATGGACTCGCAAGAGCTTGGGCACGTCATGCCCACCCTCGAAGAAAGCTACTGGGGCTACCTACCAGGAAACACCTTATCACCAGATCAAGAGACGGCGCAAGTCACGGTTTACATGACCGGAGGAGCAAGCGCATCGGGGACCGCAGGAGAAGCCGAAGGATCGGCACCCCCAAGCAACCCACTACTTGTCCCAGTGTCAGTCACAAACGCTGCCGTCCGCGCAACAGAAATCGAGGCCGCCAGGGCCGAGCTCCTGTACGAGGTTCGAAGGATGGAAGAAGAGGGCCGCAGGCTCGATCAGATAAACCAAGGAATCCAACAGGAGCGACAGAGAGTAGCCGCGCTTGCCGCGACTCAAAGACAACTCGACTCGCAGGCGCAAGTGCGGGCAACTCAACCAACGGTAGAACTCCCACCAACTCCAGCTGCAGGAGCGGGAGTCCAGTCAGTTGCAGGAGGATTGGGACCAACAACAGACCAAGGAGACCAGCAACTACCATCGCAGCAACCAAGGAGGTTTCACACCCCACAAGGCCACTACCAAAGCCCCGTCGACAACATGTATGCTGCGGCTAATATCTTGACGCAGATGGTGCCAACAGGCGACGACCCGGTCAACACTGAAGCACGACGCGCGATACAGATGTTGAGCACTGCTGTCTTACAACAGGCCAACAGAACGGAGGCCGAAGGACAGCTACCCGCCGTACCGGCCAACCACATGATTGCAGCAGAAAGAAGCGTCCAAAGCAGGCCGCCAGAGAACATGTCGGGAGTCGCGCAAAGGCAGCAGGAACAAGTCGCGGAAGCACAAGCTATCATGCCTACGATGCAGGCGCGGCCCACGGGCACATCCACAACCCTGTCCTCACGACTCAAGGGCCCGGCATGTTTCACTGAAAAGATTAGATCGGAACCTTTCCCAGAAGATTTCAAAGGACCGCGTAAGGTGGCAAATTATAATGCCAGCATGGATCCCACCACCTGGCTGAATAATTAAGAGATGGGGATGAGTATTTTGAATGCCTCAGAAGAAATATGCGCAAGGTACCTAAACATGATGCTGGAGGGTGCGGCTCACATATGGCTGCAAAATCTGCCTCCCAATTCGATAAATACCTGGGAGGAGCTGAAGGATGCTTTCGTCAAGAACTTCCAAGGAACTTGCAAGCGACTCTGCAGTATAGAAGATCTCGAGAGATGCGTCCAGAGGGAAGGCGAGTCAAGTCGCCACTGGATGAAAAGGGTGGCAGAAATAATACACTCCTCAGATAACATACCACCAAGTTCAGCCATCCTAGTCATGGAGAAAAACTGCAAGTTCGAGCCGCTGATCCATAAACTGGGTCGCATGAAGGATAAAGTCAAGAGCCTCAGCGAGGTAATGGCCGCGGCTAACAAGTATGCCGGCTCGGACAAAACCAGAGACGCGTCAGACGGAGAAGAGGAGGAAGTTGCTGTCAAGGGAAAGAAAAATACCAGCAAGCCTCAGCAGCAACAAACCAGCCACAACAACGCGAATCAGAACAAACGCAAAAATGAAGAAGGAAACTCTGGACTCGTCGCCAACACGCGCGGAGGGTTCAGGGGCCAACGAGGAAAGGGCCGAGGAGGCGGCTCCCGTCCAATCAATATGGAAGACGTTTTCAGCCGCCCGTGCGATCTCCACACAGGAGGGGATGGACGACCAGCAGACCATACCAAGGCGCAATGCAATTATTACAAGAAGTGGAAAGAGGAAAGCCAACACAACAGGGGAAACCACCACGAGGGAAACCCCGGTGCGGCTCATGGCGCAAGCGCCGGGCAGCACAGCGCAAGTAACCCCAAGCAAGCGGGGCAGTACCACACAATAGTTATAGACACCTCCAAGAGGGAAGAGAAATTAAGCCGCAGAAGTCAGCAGGTGAACGCCGTAATACCAGCAACTCCAAATTAGCTAAGGTGGTCAGAGCACACAGTAACGTGGAGTCGCGACGATCACCCGCCACAAGTGCGAGAAACAGGGAAGCTGGCGCTAGTTGTGGCACCTTACGTAGAAGGATACAAGCTAACCAAAGTGCTTATGGACGGAGGAAGCAGCATAAACATCTTGTACTACGACACATTCAAGCGTCTGGGGCTCATAGATTCCAGCCTGCAACACACCACAACCGTGTTTCACGGTATCGTCCCAGGGAAGTCTGCGCAGCCAGTGGGGAAGATAACCCTGGGAGTAACCTTTGGGACAGAGGAAAACTTCAGAAGCGAGTTCGTATCCTTCGAAGTGGTAAAATTCCAAAGCCCGTATCATGCTTTGTTCGGAAGAACAGCTTTTGCTAAGTTTATGGCCAGGCCGTGCTACGTGTACCTACAGTTGAAGATACCAGGACCAAAAGGGGTCATCACGGTGCACGGCAACAGAGAAAAAGCGATAGAACGCGAGGAAGGAGATGCAGCCTTCGCAGAATCAGCCTGCGCCGCGGAAGAGCTAAAAAGCTATAAGTCGCAGGTGGACCCTAACGACATGAGCGTGGTTACCACGCCATCTGCCGAGCCACCGATGAAATTCAAAGCGGCCCAGGACACCAAGCAGATAGATCTTGTTCCTGGCGACTCATCTAAGCAAACAAGCATTGGAGCACATATGGAAAAAGAACAGGAACAAGCCCTCATCGCTTTCCTTCAGGAAAATAAGGACATCTTCGCATGGAAACCATCGGATATGCCAGGGGTACCGAGAGAATTGGCAGAACATAGCCTCAAAGTGAACCCCGTGGCCAAGCCAGTAAAGCAGCCATTGCGGCGTTTCCACGATGATAGGAGAAAGGCAATAGGGGAAGAAATAGCTCGCCTGTTGGCCACAGGATTCATCACAGAGGTATACCACCCGGAGTGGGTGGCAAACCCAGTCCTGGTTATGAAAAATAACGGTACGTGGCGAATGTGCGTTGATTACACCAGCCTCAATAAAGCCTGCCCGAAGGATCCATTTGCTTTGCCACGGATTGACCAAGTGATTGACTCAACCGCTGGATGCGAGTTGTTATGCTTTCTAGATGCCTATTCAGGCTACCATCAAATCAAGATGAAGAAGGAGGACCAAGAAAAGACGTCCTTCATCACACCCTTTGGGGCCTTTTGTTATGTCAGCATGCCCTTTGGATTGAAGAACGCAGGCGCGACTTACCAAAGGTGCATTCAAAATTGCCTGCATGAGCAAATAGGTCGCAACGTTCACGCCTACGTGGACGATATTGTGGTCAAGTCGCAAGTAGGCCAGGATCTTATCAGCGACCTGGCGGAGACATTTACAAACCTCAGAAAATACAACATGAAGCTCAACCCGACGAAGTGCGTCTTTGGAGTGCTAGCATGGAAGCTATTGGGGTTTATAGTGTCCGAAAGGGCATTGAGGCTAACCCTGACAAGATAAAGGCTGTGATGGACCTCCAAAAACCAGAAAAGATAAAGGATGTGCAGCAACTTACCGGTTGCGTCGCGGCATTGAGTCGCTTTATATCAAGACTGGGAGAGAAAGCACTACCTTTGTACAAATTGCTGAAAAAATCAAACACCTTCGTTTGGGATGCAGAAGCCGATGAAGCTCCAACAGCCTTGAAACATCAGTTGACAAATGCTCCAGTTCTGGCGGCTCCAAAGGATAAGGAGCCCATGCTATTGTATATAGCTGCAAATTCTCGTGCTGTGAGCGCCGTCATGGTCGTGGAGAGACAAGAGCCTGGAAAGGAATACCCCGTCCAAAGACCAGTATATTACGTGAGCGAAGTCCTCACAGCTTCAAAGCAGCGTTACCCCCAATGGCAGAAGCTGGTGTTTGGAGTGTTCATGGCAAGTCGCAAGCTGAAGCACTACTTCCAGGAACACCCAATAACTGTGGTCAGTTCAGCACCGTTAGCAGATATCATCCGCAATCGGGAAGCCACTGGAAGAGTCGCCAAGTGGGCAATCGAGTTGGGACCACATCATATCAGTTACGAGCCGCGTACATCAATCAAGTCGCAAGCCCTTGCAGATTTTATCAACGATTGGACATAAATCCAAGTCGCTCCCAGCATGGCGGAAACAAAATATTGGACCATGCACTTTGACGGGTCAAGACAGCTGCAAGGCTCGGGGGCTGGAGTTGTACTAACATCCCCCAAGGGAGACAAGCTACGATACGTGCTGCAGATACACTTCAACTGCACAAATAACGTGGCAGAGTATGAGGCATTACTTCATGGACTCCGTATAGCAAAGGAGATGAACATAAGTCGCATACGCTGTTTCGGAGACTCGGACTTGGTAGCTCAGCAGGTCTCTGGAACATGGGATAGTAAGGATGCAAATATGGCTGCATACAGAAGAGAGGTGGACAGAATTGCTGGACACTTCACTGGATACCAAGTTGAGCATATTGATCGAGACAAAATGAAGCCGCAGATGCCTTGTCTCGGCTTGGGTCCAATAGACAGTCAGTCCCGCCCAACGTTTTCCTGGACGAATTGCACAATCCATCAGTCAAACCTCCAGCAGAAATTGACATCGCAGAGCCAGAAGACGATTCAACTTTAGTCGCAGCCCTGCATGAACAGCCAGATGGACAGAGCCATACATGGCATATTTAAGTCGCGGAGTGCTACCAGATGATGAGGTAGAGCGCGCAAAATCCAACGGCGATCCAAGGCCTACACAATAATCAACAACGAGCTATACAAGCGCAGCGCTTCAGGAACATTCCAGAGATGCGTATCCCAGAAGAGGGACGAAAAATCTTGCACGAAATTCATTCAGGCGATTGTGGCCATCATGCTTCGTCAAGATCTTTGGTGGCAAAGGCGTTCCGACATGGATTCTTCTGGTTAACAGCATTAGCAGATGCGAGCAAATTGTCAGAGTGTGCGATGGATGTCAAAGATATGCTAGGCAAGATCATATGCCAGCTCAAGCACTTCGCACAATACCCATCACATGGCCTTTTGCCGTATGGGGTTTTGACATGGTAGGGCCCTTCAGACGGTCTTCAAACGGAAAAACTCACCTCCTGGTCATGGTGGACAAATTCACAAAGTGGATAGAAGCAGAACCTGTGGGAGATTGCGAGGCTGAAACAGCAGTCAAGTTCTTGAAGAAGGTCATATTCCGCTTTGGGTACCCCATAGTATTATCAGATAACGGGAGCAACACCTCTGAAGGAGCTACACAGATATTTTGCGCAACAATGGGATAAGGCTGGACCTCACGTCAGTAGCACACCCACAGAGCAATGGACAAGCTGAGCGAGCTAACCAGGAAATTCTCCATGGAATTAAGCCGCGCCTTATTGAAAAGGTTGAAGCATCTCCAGGATGTTGGGTGGAGGAATTGCCAGCAGTACTGTGGAGCTTAAGAACAACCCCTAACAGATCCACAGGATTTACACCATATTTCATGGTCTATGGAGCAGAAGCAGTCATGCCCAGCGATATCATACATGATTCACCAAGAGTTGCGGCTACATCGAAGCATAATGAAGCAGCTCGGCAAGACTCGGTGGACACATTAGAAGAGGTTAGAGACTTGGCAGCATCAAGGTCAGCGGTATATCAACAAGACTTGCGACGCTATCATGCAGACGCATCAAAACCCGCACCTTTCAAGAAGGCGACCTAGTTGCGACTTAAACAAGATCACAAGGGAATGCATAAGCTGTCCTCTCCATGGGAAGGACCCTACATCATCAGCAAGAAGCTAAACAATGGTCATACTATCTGCTGGATGTAAGGGAAGAAAGCAGCGAACGCCATGATTTCGAGGATCGTCTCGAGGCACCTCGCCCTTGGAACGTCGCGCAACTGCGACCGTACTACATAAGAAAAGGCTAATCAAGAATCATCTTTCCAGCTTTATAGCTGAGTATCATCACAGCCACTCAGGGCTAGAACTTCAACTTTGGTCGCCACCTAGGCGCGACCTATGCAACATCTGATCGCCACCCAGGCGCGATCGACCCTTGTATCAGAAACCGGCTGCCACCTAGGCGCGGCCGTAAACTTTGTATCATCTGGTCGCCACCTAGGCGCGACCGACCCCATGTATCACCATGGATCGCCACCTACGCGCGATCCAACCCTATGTATAACACTCGGTTGCCACCAAGGCGCGACCTTATGTGTCATCATAATCAAAGCTTATCATAGCTATATATCATTATGTTTCTTGGGGGCTTTGTTACCCTGAAACAGCCAACTTACTGGCAATTATCAAATTTACCTTAAGTTGGATTGCTACTCGCATTATGTGGCCAAAGTACTGGGGTGTGGCGTCAATCGAGCTTGATTGCCTATCATGGCCGCTCTCGACCCTGAACACACATGTTCCTAGGAAATACTGAGTCACGCGAGTGCCCACTTAAGGATTCAGATGGCCTAACGAGAGGTCGATGTACTGCTTATAGTACGGCAACACCAATTGCAATTACTTATATCTTAACAATTGTTTTATCTATGATATCAAGTTACAGGTGACGACCTTCAAAACCTTCTGAGAAGAATTGAGATGATTATCAAGTTACATCAGCTCTCAATCCTTGGGGGCTACATCATATTATCATCAAAAATTTGAAGATGATCGTCATCAAGTTTTGAAGCTATCAGGCTACTTTAACAAGTAGAAGCTCACGAAGTCAGATGATCTTCCAGGTGCGAGTCAAGGCCAATCTAACGTAATTATAAGTCGCAAAGCAAGGAAATGCGAGCAGGACAAAGAAAAGTGCGGTCTAAACGTTCAAATATGACAAGATATTTCATGAAGTTCAGGCCACACTTGGGGCTAATGTCGGGGGAATAATTAACCCGCGACTTATTCAAAACCCAAAAATAGCGACTTATGACTGCGTCACTACTGTTGGGCCACGTAGAGATGGGCTGGCCTAGAATCACGGCCTACCAAAGGAAGGCTCCAGAAGGTCGGTGTTAACTTGCCTTGGAAGACAAGAAGACAATCGGCTTCGTGTAGAACTCTTGTAACCTGACGAGCCTCTGTGTATATAAAGATGACTCGCAGGACTTAGACAAGGCCAAGCCCTAAAACCCTAGTTCATACGGCGAGTACCAGATCGGATCGCCTCCATTGTAACACCCCATATATCATATCAATACCAATCTAGGGTAGACAGGAAGTAGGTCTTTTACCTCACATTGAGGGGGCCGAACCTGGGTAAATCTGTGTTGATCTTTGTTCCTGCGATCCCAAGCTCGGAGATGCTTGACTCGCGTAATCCCACACCTACGAAGTCATCCATGACACCTGACGTGACAAACCCACGACACTTCGACCTCCGAGCAACAAGTCCGTTTATGTAGTAATGTAACTGTTAGTGATGTGTAATAATGTATTAAACCTTTTATGTCACTCTATGGGATGTTGTTCAGGATGTTTTTAAAATAAAGAGATGATTATTACAAATTTTAAAAATATTAGTTAATTCATTTTAATTGAAAATGGCAAAATGGTTAATAGTTTGAATAGTTAGAATAATTATTTTATAAAACAAAAAATTATTTTGGATTAGTTATTCAAATTCAAACACTTTTCATGTTGAAAGTTTTGTCAGATTCAAAAGTATGCAGAAGCTATTCAAATTCATATTCAAACACTTTTCAAATTCACTTTTGGGCATTTTGCGTGCAAAAATTCAAAATTTGGGTCCTTGAACGCAAAAAACAGACCTCTAGTACCGGGTGGAGCGACCACCCGGGACCAGAGGTGCATTTGCGCGCGCTGGGGGTTGCGTTTGCGAAAAGACCTCTGGTACCGGGTGGTGGCTCCACCCGGTACTAGAGGTACCCCTCTGGTACCGGCTCGTGGCTCCGCCCGGGACCAGAGGTCCCTGGGTATAAATACCCTGGACTCCATCCCGGCCCGAGCCACCAGCCGGGAAGCACCAATTCGAGGCAAAGCCCTGCCCAAATTCCTCTTCGCGCCGCCGCCGCCGCCGTCCTCCGCGCCCGCGCCGTCTCCTCCGCGCCGTCGCCTCCTCGATCCGCCGCCCGCGCCTCCTCCGTGCCCGCCTCCTCCGCCGCGCCCGTCTCCTCCGATCGATCCGTCGCCTCCTCCGCCGCCCGAGCCCGCCGCGCGCGTCCTCCGCACCGGCGCCGCCCTCCTCCGCTGCCGCTCGCTCCTCCTCCGCCGTCGCGCGAGGCCAGCTCCTCCACGCCGCCTCGCCCTCCTCTCCTCCTCCACGTACGGCCTCGACCGCCGCCGTCAGCGACCTCGCGTGCCCTAGCCCTCCTCCGGCCAAAATCACAAGGTGAGGATTAATTAGTGTTTTTGTAGGTAATTTTTTTTTGTAGTTTAGGTGTTTTTAGGTAGTTTTTTGTTGTGTAGTTTAGGTTTTTTTATTTTTGTGTAGTTTAGGTAGATTTTTTGTGTTGTTTTTTTAGTATTAGAAATTTAGTGTTAGGAAATTTAGTGTTAGGAAATTTAGTGTTAGAAAATTTTAGAAAGTGTAGATTTAAATTTGCTAAGTGTAGATTTTGCTAAGTGTAGATTTAAATTTGCTAAGTGTAGATTTAAATTTGCTAAGTGTAGATTTAGTTTATTGTTCTCGGCGACGATGTCTCTGTTGGACCAGAGGGGCAATGTCCGGGACTGGGCTCCGCCGGGCTGGCACTGGGCGGTGTTACCTTCCGGGCGTAGCTTGGTTAGGAATCCGGGTGACGTCGTCGACCCGGATCTTCTTTGGTGGCGGTCGAGTGGGCCACGCTCGGTGCAGAGGGAGCCGGCCCCCGAGGAGGTGGTACGTCGCCGTATCAGGGAGGAGGACGAGCACGTCCGTCGCTACATGTATTTGTTGGATACGCCAGCGGTGTATGACAGTAGATGGTCGATTCTTCATAGGGTTCCTTCTCACGTGAGTTATGACCCTGTGATGGTTCATGTTCTTTGGATGCGCAGCGCCGGCCGCTCAGCACCCCGCGGCTTAGGACCTGGTCGAAGTTAGTTTGAGAGGTTAATGCATGTGAGAGGAAGATGTATTAGTGATATTATTCGTGATGTATTAGGGTTAAATAAAAATGGACCCGAGCTATGTAACTGGATTAAATAAAGAAGTATGAGCGATACTTTTGCATATTTGTAAAGTTCCTGAATTTGAATTATTCTGCTAATGCTATCATTGTTTTATATTTCTTTTGTATTAGTTAAGCAATGGAAGGAGATGTTCCCTTCATAGACAGAGAAGGGGAAGAAGAGTTGTTCGCCATTATGCGGCAACCCGGTCCGGGAATGGAGCCGGAACGAAGCGTCGAAGCGCAAATTACGAGCACAGATCTGTGCGATGACGACTTGCAAATTGGTGAACCCCCGCCGTCTGGCGAGGTATATTAAGCCTATGTTGATCAGATGCAATAACTGATTTGTATATATATGTGTATTAACAAATGTTTCTTATTTTTATACCTCCGCATCGACCCAATCAAGTAAACGAGGCCATGCCAAAGGGTTGGCCGCAGATGCGCATCTCAGAATTGATGTCGTCTCTGCAGATGGCAAACCGTTGGAGCCCAAGGCGAACGCAGCTAAGTTTGTGCATCAATGCGGAGTTGTTGTTAGGGACAATGTTCCGATCAGCATTCAGGAATGGGTTGAGCAAAAAAACTTAGAGGGAGCTAGTTATGTCAGCGACAGAACTAAAGATGTGCTTTGGGACAAGCTCATAGCAAAGTTCACCCTACCGGTGTTGGATTGTCCCGAAAAGACAGAAGCCATGACGAATAAAGTCAAGCATTTCGCTCTGAAGAAGATGGCTGAACAATTAAATAATTACAAGAACTGATTATACCGTGATTGGGTCTCGAAAAAGAAAGTTCCAGATTTCACTGGAGCACTAGAGAGCCAGCGGACTCACTGGAAGGCATTTCTGGAATACAAGGATTCAGAACTAGCCAAGCAAAGATCAAAAAAGAATAAGGAGAATGCAGCGAAAAAGAAATATCACCATAGGTTGGGGGGAGGTGGCTACGTAAGTGCCGATCCTAAGTGGGATCTGATTGAGGCCGCTATGCGCGAAAAAGGGATCACTCCAGTTACAGATGACTGGCCCCATAGGGTCAGAAATTGGATGCTTGCTCATGGGGCGGAGTATGACGCATCAGGTGATCTAATAGTTGATAAAACGAAAGAAACTCCTATACCCCGGAAACAATTCTTGATGCAATCGCCGATGCTCGAGAGGGAACGTTTATTCCTGACAGAGAGTACGACGAGCTGACAAAGGGCCTCGGTAATAAAGAAAAAGGAGGACGAACACGAGGCAAGGGAGCTTCTGTGACGTGGAATGAAGCGTTTCCCGAGGACCGTGAATCTTATAGAAGCCGAGCAAGAGCAAGGAAGAGGAAGGAGCAGGAGGATTCAGACCGGTTTAGCAAAGTAGAAAGTATCATTAGCGAACAACAGAAGCAAATAGATCAATTGCGCGAGCAAGCTTGTCAAGGGGTAACTCATCAGCTGCAGCAAGATAGTCAAGCAGGTGGTCCCTCTCAATGGAAAAGCAGCGTGGCTTCCACGACGGTCGGTGCTGATGAGGCATCGAAGCAAACCTACCCCGTGGATTTTATCACTGAGAAGACAAGTTGTGAGCTACATGAGCCACTGAGAAACTTAACCGTGAAGGCGGCGGACGGCTATGCTTTAACTTGTGAATCTACAGCACTGTATCGTGGCAATGAGATTCCAGATGGCTATGCTCGTGTCGGCGTGGATCAAGTTGAACCCGCATTTCAATCACTCGAGCTTGACATCCCTGGAGATGATGATGAGAGGACACTGGGAGATGTCCAGGGTGGACTCATTCTATGGCAGAAGAAATACATCGTGTTTCCAGGCTGGACGCCAAGGCCACCATCGCCTCCTCCGAGTCGAGATGACGGAAGTGACGACCACCACAACACGAGTCCATCTCGATCTCCGTCGCCGCCTCAGCCGACTCCGCCGCCACCTTAGCCGACTCCTCAGCCGTCTCCTCAGCCGTCTCCTTAGCCGTCTCCTCAGCCGACTCCTCAGCCGTCTCGCCGCCTCCGCCCACTAAGGCTAAGACCGCCGTTCTGTCGATAAGTTTCCGATCCAAACCCCAATACGAGCCTCTCCCAAAAGTACCGAAGGTTCCTCCCCCGAGACCTTACGACGTCGAGATGACTCGAGAGCAAGCGCCGCGTGGCTGGCAGCCGACGCGAAAAGACAGATGGTGGATCTAAAGGCGAAAAGACAGCCCGCGCCAAAGCAAGTATTTACGACAGAGCAAAAAAAGTGGGCTACGGAATTTCTTAATCATCCATCGCAAATTGAGATAAATAGGCCAGATGACTATGCACGTTGTCTGAGGAGAACTCGCCCCACAAGTAGTACTACCAGCGGGAAAAGAAAAAGAGAGGTTGCCCAGCTCGGAGAGCAGTCAAAGCAGTCCATCTCCCCGCTCAAGGTGGCCACTGATAAGGACTCCGCGCGCGCGGCGGATTTAGCTTACCGCGCGGAATTTGCTGCAGAACTTGGTATTACACTTTCTCAACTGGAAGCTGAAGAGCTCGCCTTGCTTATGGCACCTGATAAATGGACCTGGGAATACGGGAAATCTCTGGTGCCACCTGATCAGATCGAGAATCTACCAACACAAATGCTAAGACTGCATGACTGGTACATGGAAGTCACAAAGCAAGATCGAAAAGTGCTCCTTGTGGAAGTTACAGAGGAACATTTCAAAGGTAAAGACGAGTTAAATATTTATCTTGAAGAACTCTATCAGTTATACCAGCTTGACGCCCTCGACTTGAGTATCGTCAGTACCTATTGTCTGTAAGTGATTCAATTCATTTATTTTCTAAAATAAAGTCTATAGCTCAGCTCGGTCATTGCCTGTTCTAATTATGCTCACTACGCTATTATGCAGAATGAAGAGTGATGAATGTGACAGAAAAGGAATATTTGAGATTGGGTTCGTTGACCCAACCCGAGTTAATGAAAATCTGCTACGGAACTACACAAAGGAAACGGTGGCCAACTTGTTTAGGTTCATAAAGAGGCAAGATTATAAAAGGAAGATATTGTTTCCTTACAACTTCAGGTAAGAGTGTTACTGTCTTATACACATTAGTTTTTGCTTACTCGATGTTAAGTGTAACTGATTAGTTACTGACATATATAAAACGTGCGCAGCGACCATTACGTTCTGCTAATCATTGAAGTTGATGAGGCAAAAGTTGAAATCTTCGACTCATTGGCGTGGTCCGAAGAGAAGTTCCAACATATTAAAGATGTGCTCCAAGGGTATTTTCAATCATTATCGTACTATATCGGTCTCTTTTGTTCAATTCCTGAGATATCAAGTAACTAATTAATAACTCATTTATTCATTTGTTTGCCGGGTAGGATTTGGAAAGATTTCAAAAGGTGTACAACTGGTGATTTTAAAGAGGAGCTTACTTTTGTTAATGCCAAGGTAAGTAGTACGAGCTAGGTTCGCGCATCTCTTTAATTCAAATTTCAATACCATCATACCATGCTTGATTATTATTTGATTGAAATCTATTCTCGTAAAGTACTTTGAAAGGCAGCCACTGGGGACCAATCTGTGTGGATGCTACGTCTGCGAGTGGATTCGTCGGGAGGTCTCTGAGCGGAACCCATCGACATTTGTAGAAGTAAGTGAACAAATATATTCACAGTTTTATTTTATTACCATCAATTGTGTTGAGTGTCATTCATAATTTCTGTTATGATGATTGATATTCATATTGATCTCCTTCTTTTATAGATGGATACAATGCGGAGGGACCTGCAACCAAAGGACCGCTTTCGACCAATTCAAGAGGAAATCGCGGAATTTTTGATGAACTATGTCATAAACCCAAAGGGATAATACAATGGCACCGGGCGGCAATGATCATGTAATCGAATAGACGACGGGCTCTAGTCCCTGTTTTATATCATCTCTATGTAATTAATCGAACAGACGGGATCTAGTCCCGGTTGTGATCTCCATGTAATCAATTAAAAATGATCGTATTCTCATAAAGATTTCTTTTATGAATATTTTGATATGCTATATGTATTTTTCTGATTTATAATTAATTAACCATATATTTTGCAAGATTAATCATAATATTCAATAGGGAAACAAAAAAGACAGAGGCCGCCACGTGGGGAATCTCTGGTCCCGGGTTGTATTACCACCCGGGACTAGAGGTCCTCTGCCACGCGCTCTGCCCAGGCCCCGCGTGGAGCTCTCTAGTACCGGGTCGTAAGCCACCCGGGAATCCGATGTCCCGGGTGGGCATCCGGTACCAGAGGCCCCTACCACCCGGGACGAATGCGGTTGTTTCTACTAGTGGCGGAAGGCCATGTCTGGCGTAGAGGAGCGTGAGCATGCCTTTCCCGCCGACAGAGGCCAGCCGTCGACCCTTCCGAGTTGGCCAGGCGAGAGGACGCTGCGCTGACGTCAAGCGCGAGTTGATCTATGTTCCCATTGAGGTTTTTTGCTTCGCCCGGCTGTACTGTGACGCAGTGGTGGAGCTGTCAGCGGTGTAGGCGACAGTGCACCTCTCACCGTGGCCGCCATCCCAGCGCTGCCCGAAGTATGGAGGCCACTGTGCATCTCTCGCTGTGGCCGACACCACAGCGCCGCCCGAAGTGCCCGACTCACGCTGGCTGATTCGACGGCGTTCAGGCCTCGAGCTTGGCGCGAGAGCGCTCTGGCTTAGGGCCGTTACTACCTCCTCAAGTCCTCATCCCATAGTGTGCCTTGATGTTGGAGCCGATGATTCAAGGCTGCAATGTATACATTATGGAAAGACCCTCCTTTGCGCACAACTCAGTAGTTCCAACTCACGGGCGGCATGAGATATGTCCCCGGCTCCGATCATTAGCTGCTACTGGCGAGAGTGAGAGCGGTGCTGATTCGCTGAAGACACATCACGCTGACGCGAGGAGCAAAGGAGAGGAGGTTCGACGAGAGGAGCCGCGTGCTGCATGGCTTGCATGACTTTCGTATGATCATCATTTAGTACAGGTAGCATGACTTTCACATCCTTTCTCTGCGCGTCAGCGGACATACAATGGACCATGATCAGGAACGACAGAAACGAACAGCCAACGGAGCGGCGGCCATGCATGCCGTCGTGCATGCCGAACGGTACTACTGCCACAACTCGGATGCAGCAGTAGTCACGTAGTGTACTCCTCTGTCCGATCAGGTACTTGAGCACTCAGAACACTACTCATTGATGGCAACAGCCGCTGCTTCCATCCTCAATGATATATAAAGGACCTTGGATGATCACATCGTATGCACGTATTAGTATAGGAGACTTGCTCATCTCCAGAATTTAAGTTTCTGTGCTAGCCACTGGCTTCAACTACTATTTAAGTATTCTAATGTGAATAATATTTGTGTTCTCATGTTTACCACTAGCTTCTGAGATTTAAGTTTTCTAACGGGAATTAATTTTTGTGTAGCCAAGCAACGACTACCGTGCTTTAATATGATGTGAAGTATAAGCTATATGATGATTCATGTGCAAATGGTTAGGTTTTATATAGTTTTAAATTTAAAATAGGAAACAATACTATGATTATTAAGATTAACATGCACCTGGAAAAGTGACGGTGGAGTAGTACATGGCGCACGAAGCGCGACCAACTTGGCAACCGCTAGATCCATAACCCACCTAGGATTCACCCATAGCAACGCACGGGCATATTTTGCTAGTGATTACTAAATCCAACAAATATTTACCAAAGCGGTCAGGGATGGTTGTGTTTATCATGGATTTTAACTGGTCGTGTTCTACCAGCGCCTGCGTTAGGCTATCGTTGTTGTCCTTCTCAAATGCAATTCTGGCATTTTGTAGAAGGTTGTAAAAGGTCTCTTGATCCTGGTTATTCTTGGTCAAGGCATGATTTTCAGCAAGGAGGACATGATAGGTCTTCTTTATCTACGTTCTTGATTATTCTCTGTGCTTCGCTAACAGGAACAGAACTCTCTGCTGCCTATCTCAGTGTATCGATGGTACCCTTGTATTGCTTACATTGTTTCTTGCCTGCATGTAGCTCGTCTTGTAGTTGTGTTATGTACCTTTCTTTGTCTGCCAGGGACTCTTGCGTGATCACCATTATTTTCTCCATTGTTGTCAGTTCGTGCTTTTTATGAATAAAAAACAAATCAGAAGACGGAGTAGATTGTGTCCAGGGAGTTGGTGTGTTTCACACCCGGTGATGTACCTTTACTTGTTAAAATTTATTGGCATGTTTTTTTACTTTCTCGGAGCTCGGCTTTCAGGTTGATGCAGTAATTCGTTTGTTTGGTCAAAGTCTGCTCTCGCCGCGTTATTTTCCTCTCTGTCTTTGTCATCTTTTTCTACAAGTTAGATAGACGATCGTTAGAGGATATGGTATTTATACGGAGTTTTAGCCGATTGTAAGAAGTTCGTAGATTACCTTGTGTAGACGATGTAGTTGTTCCAGTCCAGCAGATCGTTGTTCTATCCTTTCCTTTTCCTTGGCTTTGTAAGCGCACAACACATACGTTCATGTGTTCCTTTGCTCCTCGTGGGCTCTGTTTCTAACTATATGTTCTTCCATGATTACTATTTGCGGTGATCGGGAAGGTGAAACAGAGGGAGAGATTTCCATGTACCCATTGTCATGAACGGGAGGACCCGCATCAGCGTTCTCTGTGGGGTTTATGACATGAGTAACAAGATCAGTAGTCGACTCCATCAAGGCTGCCTCCTGCATTGGATTGATGTCTATGCTATAACAATCCATCCATTCCAATGATGCCAAATCCATCGACCACGGTTCTGCCCAATGGAGATCCAATTGGCAAAGTTCCGGTTCAGCAAGGTAGCTCGCTGCGGTCCTGCATGAGAGTAGGGTAAATGTTATAGCCCATTTTTGCTAAAGACATACTTCTCAACGAATCGTACCCCTCCGTCATAGGAATCACTGAAAACGGTTTCTGTGTTAGGTAGTTCGTATGATTGTCTACTGATAGACTTGACGTGGTCGTGGCAGGCGGCTCGTCCCATGAATCTCTAAAGACGGTGGTATATTCTTGGTCTTGTGACTGCTGTCGTTCTTCAGATCATGTCTTCCGGCGCTTTAGCGTTTCGGAGATCAGTGTCTCCGTCAGAAGGTCGCTTCGTCTCTTTTGACCAACCCGGGAAAGGGGAGGCTGGTTTCGTTCGGAATGTTTATCCTTGTTTGTCAAGCCGTCCACTGTGTTGGCTTGAGGTTGTGATCCTGACCTGACATTGTCATCGCTGGAGTTCCAGAAATTCAGCTGACAGAAGCAATTTGGCGGTTAGAAACTCTGGAGTCATACAACACTGAAGATTAAAAGTAATTACATGAGTTACTTACCTAGGATAACTGGTGATTCTTGGAGAAAGCTGAGATTTCGTCAATATATGTTTTGTTGATTGTGCCGGTGAATAGTTTCGTCATGCTCGTTGTGAGTCGATCTTCTTCCTGCTTTGAGATATTCTCCTCCTCCTTGCGGGACCCAGTATAGTTGAACGACAGATTTGCCAGTGTGTTTTCAGACTGGATTTGACGCTTCAACCGACGACTAAGTGCTTCATCCTGAGGCCTTGATTCTTAAGCTCTCTAAGCTTGGTCATCCAACGCTTCACCATCGCGCTCTTGGCTTCATTTGCCTTGACATTCAGATTGGGTCTCGGCTTGTAATCCCCCTCGCGATAATGGGGCAGGTCGAATTATGTACCCTCTGATATCTCCAGGCAGTACAAAAATGTCTGTTGCCAGTTATTTACCTTGCCGCTGAATTTATCCCGAGGATAACCTTCTTTGTCCGGCCGAATGGCGAAGCTGATGCTACCGCATTGCATTACGTCCCGTTTCTGAATTCTCGTTGACACTTACGGTTGAAAATCTGCTTCCAAAGCGCGATGGAGGCTTGATGTTGAAAAATCCTTTGCACAACTCTTCGAAACATGCGACGTGGAGAATTGAATTAGGGCCCATGTTGTGAGGCTGGAGGCCATAAAACTGGAGCAACTCGCGGAAAAAGGATGATCATGCTAACGAGAGACCACGCTCGAAAAATTATGTGAACAGAACCACTTCACCGCTTTTCAAATTGGGGAAAATTTCATCACCCGGTGGCCCCCATCTCCACTCCGTAGGTGGTGGAAGTATGCCGCTTTGATGTACGAGTCAAGCGTGAGCTTGGTTATTGTTGATCCAATCCAGTCACAGTGGACGCGCTTGTCATATTTCCCTTTGTCGGCTTTATTTGGATCCATGGGGTTGGGGTGAGGAAGATGAAGCCGAAGGAGATAGGGGTGGAAATGGCTGACTTACCATTTACCCATGTGCCGTAATGTGGGAGGCGTCTGTGTGCATTGTAATAATTTTGTTCTCTCGTTAGAGTTATTGACGAGCCGGCTGACGTTTCGTTTAATGTTGTGCTGAGGTGTTGTGATGATCTTAGTTCCTTTCCGAGTTGTGCGCGGCAAGTGTCTCCATGTCATCTTATCAGTCAGAGGAGTGAGTCAGAGGCAATAGATGCATTTTATCGGTAAGAGGTGTCATCACAAGACGCAGATGTTTTCCTTGGTGCTTACATGTAATTTACCGAAACGAAATTGGTTGTGTCTATTGTTTGTTTAATTTGGTATTCGACCTTACATATGGATATAACTTTTTCTACCCGTTAATTAGTAGCAATGTGTATGGCTTGTCGTTAACGAAGGGTTCGGGGATCGTGCGCCAAGGCGCACCCCTAAATCTAGTTAATATAAAATCTACACCGTAGGGGCTTCCCTTATGGTAAAGTTGCTAGAAAAAATTTTGTGTGACTATAATAAAATAGAGTATAAGACAAAGATAGTGACACTTTATGTATTGTGAATAAAAATGGCCAAACCACTCCAAATTCCTTTATACTATTTGAAACAAAGCCGAACCGTACCAACTATCAGCACCATACGGCCAAATGGTTTTATTCCTTCAAAATAAACAAAAGGATTACTATTTGACCTCCTGTGGACCCATAACATCATGCAAGATGTAACAATAAACATAGCAATGGAAACCAATGCAATAGCAAATTACTAATATGTATTGTTCATATACTGCAGCAAATAGAATGGCAGCAAGACTGCAATAAGATTCTTGCGCTGATACAACATGACACAAACATATCATCCAACAATTCGGTCAAGGAAAACCTTGTCTATCAGCGAGTCACAACCAGAGCGCCAGATAAATATGGAACTGAGGCACTGTCATTAGTTGCTAGAATCTAGGAGAAATTCATATAGTGTGAGGTTAGCTCTGTAGATGTGCACTTTTATGTTGTCCTTTGACAAGAGCTCGAAGACGCAGACGTCAAACTCCTCCAGATGATTTCCCACAGAAAACTTGCCCCAGCCCCCGCTGAAAGCGCCACCACGACGCTGGCTGCAATAGACATAGGTAACTTCCCAAGCCTTTCCTTGTGGATCCCAGAGTGTCAACTTCTGCTCGGTGGGGGAAGATGCTCCCTGACAAATTCACCAGGAATAATCTGCAAGACAAGGAAGTAATTCAGGAAAACGAAACTACAATATAGTGGTACTTCCAGCTTGCTTGTCAGAACACATATTCTGGAACGACAACTACTTTTTTTCACACTACACATTTACAAGCGGATGATTAGTCGACGCTGAGTATAGGTAAGTTAAAGCAGTGCAAATAGAGAAACAAGTAAACATACAATTATACGGAACTGCTAATCGTTAGTCAAATGAAAGAATCTGAAACATACTTAATTAATTCAATCCAGGTTTTGTGTGTTTAATGCATTGGCCAGGTTTATTGTTTCCAGATTTTGAGCAGGGAAATAGAATACTCCCTTGTTTCTCCCACAACCTGATTCTGTAGTCTATTCACACCAGTAACTTGGATCATTAACCTCTTGCACAAAAATAATAAATAGTTTATTACTTCAGTTATCGCATCATCAATGGTTATTCCATGGACAAATCAAGTAGTAATGATGCAAACGGATGCTGAAAACGTGAATTAGCTCGTAATTTTCTGAAGGAAACTCTACCACTGAGCCAAAACAGAAAAAGGCAATTGCGAGAATTAATCCTGTTCGATACGTGTACTAAAGAACATGTACATGCATAGAGAAAAAACGTACAGTTTTGAACTTGCTAGAAATACTAGTAAATATGGGGGAAAGTAACATTACCATGAAAAATGTCTTATACACAAAAGTCTCCTTCATTATTTGCAGAGTTATAGGGTACTTCGATTTATATTGCTTTGCCTTTTGAAGAGCGTAGTTCTTCTGTTCTTCACTTACTGGCGGCCTTTGCGATCTTACTGCTGGTTGTCTTTGGACTTTCGCGATGGCTGGAAAGTGCAATATAATTGAATTACTTCCAAAGTCATGCACTGAGAATTGCATCTCTTACTAACATATGTGGTAGCAAACTTGCTGATAACAAAAGAGTACAGGGGACGATAACGTACTTTTTCCGCGGATATCCACATCCTTAGAAAATCTGAGCATCGTTATTGACTTAGAAGAATTTCTTCTAGCGATACTTTCTTCTAACACGCGGTTTGACGAATCAGAAACTGTGAAATGAAGAGTAAGCTTGGATAGAAATCATATGAACGCTTAGGATTTTCAACATGTACTAGGTAAAATAGTAATTGTCAAAACCAGTATAAGGACAATGATACAAGCCGCATCTAATCTACCGAGTAGCTCTTAGAGATGGATCTCTTCTAGCATTTAGTATCATGTATTGACACAACAGAAGCCTCCTAAATTGTGACCATGCTTGGCAAGCAATAAAGAATATAAGTACTGTACTGTACTACACATCTAACAAACGGGGCAAGTAATTTATGAAACTGTTACTCAATATCATAATATATCAAATGATTAAAACGGCACCATGCCTTTCACGCAGTTATGGAGTTATTAATCGAATATGCACTCTACATAATATTATCGGCTTGTTGCTCTAGCAGTTTAAATATATTGCGCCGATCACCTGTCACCTGCTACTACTACATACGACATTTTTATATATCCCAATTGTGAGTTAGTCCAGATAAATACCCTTTTTTTAATCAACAAGGGTTTACCTTTTGTTCTGTTAAGGCTGGCTGACTCGTGACCAACTGATGCTCCATTAGAACGCTTCCTCAATGAAGAGCTATTTGGATCTATTTCTCTAGTCCTCTTCGTTTTGGTTCCAGTATTCTCCTCTTGGGGGGCAACCGATATTTGCTTGTCCTCCTCATCACTTTCTGGTATAGCAACCGATACTGGCTGCCTTTGCGACATTACTTCTGGTCCTCTTTGGACTTTTACAACAGCTGGAAAGTTAATTACATAAATCATGCACTGAGAATTGCATCTCTTACTAAACATATGTGGTAGCAAGCTTGCTGATAACAAAAGAGTAAAGGTGACAGATATCGTACTTTTGCCAGATATATCCACATCCTTAGATAATCTGAACATCGGTGATGACTTTGAAGAATCTTTGGGAGGGATACTTTCTTCCAACACCCGGTTTGAGGAATCAGGTTCTGTGACATGAATAGTAAGCTTGGAGGAAAATCATGAACACTTAGGATTTTCAACATGTAGTAGTAGCTAATTTGTTTTTGTCAAAACAGTATAAGGACAATGATACAAACCGCCTCTAACCTAGCTCTTAGAGATGGATCTCTTCTAGCATTTAGTATCATGTAATTGACACAACAGAAGCCTCCTAAATTATGACCATCCATGGCGGCAAATAAATAATACAAGTAATGTACTGTACTACACATGAAACGAAAGGGGCAAGTAATTTTATGCAACTATTACTCAATATCATCATATCAAATGTTTGAATATGTTGGACCATGCCTGCCACACGGTTATTAGTTTTAGTCGAATATGCACTCTACATAATCTTATCAGCTTGTCGCTCTATAAAATTAAATATATGAGCTTCAAAAAAATTAAATATGTTCGGCCGGTCACCTGTCACCAGCTACTACATAGTAGATAAACTCAATTCTGAGTAAGTCCAGATAAATACCATTTTTTAATCAACGATGGTTTACCTTTTGTACTGTTAGGGCTCGCTGACATATACTCCTCTTCAGTGGCATCCGATATTTCCTTGGATGGCTTAGCATGAAAAGCTGATGGCTTCTCAATACACATTCCATCAAATACCACCACTGAGAATTGTGAGCAACCATCATAACAGAAAGTTAAAATGTGTCCTGCCTCTATGGAATGATCCCCAACAAATTCCTTCCATCCATGGCCAAAGAATAACCCTTCGGAGTCTGAAGCAAGTTGTACAAGCCATTTGTTGCGACTTTGACCTTTTAGGAAAACCAGTCCAGTTGGCTGATTCTCAAGGTATTGACTGAATGGTGGTGGAATTCTCTACAATACATAACATGAAAAACTGTTTAAAATTTGAACTACATATGCAATACATCACAGCTTGAAGACAAAACTATCAAATACAATATTCTATATCATGTCTCAAACTAGAAGGCACCCAGTTATCCTAGGGCAGTAAAGCAAGCCTGAAATAATAGCCGCAAAGAAGAAATATGTACTGATTAACATGTGGGTATATATGACTGACTAAAGAGAACAACTTTTGAAGAACTAAATATTAGAACCCTCCAAATAATAACCAATGAATTATCGTAGTCTTTGAATTCCACAGAATTAAGATTCCCTCCAAACATAATGTGCATTAACTAAAAGAAATTAACCAAACAATTTTCACGACACATTAGTGCATTTTACCAATATTATATTGGTAAATGATTCTGACATTTACTGAACCATGTAATAATGCAACAGAAAATATCCATATACAGAATTCTGTATTTTCGGGATATGGGTCATTAGTACAATCTACTTAACGTTAACATTCAAGTGTGTTCCAAAAAGGGTAAAATGCTCTTCTGGTCATGACCGTTGATGCTTGATTGGTCCCTCTTCTTAAACCCCTCATTTAACCTCTGTTCAGATTATGCTAGTAAAATGCCAGTGCATTCCCCGTTGGCAGGTTGCCTGTTTTTTCTAAGCCAGTAACCCTAGATAATCCAAGTTACAAGAACTATACCAATGTGTGCCCATTATGATGAATAACCTATGAGGTGCCTTAACAATTCTATGATCTAAGAAAGGTTGCCTGAGTTTCAAATGTAGATGACAAAACATGTAATACACACAACTGCTTTTATCTTATTTAAGCATGAAAGCACATATCAATCGATGTTGCAAAATATTAAGGTAAAATCGTAAGGAGAAATACATCATCTAAATATTAAGGAAAAACTATCAAACAAATACGATATGCTATATCATGTGTTGGACTAAAAGGCCACCAAAGTTGTCCAGGCTAGTAAAGCAATTGTGATATAAGAGCCTCAGACATGAAAATGTAACTAACATGTGGGTATACATATGACCGACAAAAGCGAACGACCTTAAACAAGCTAAAAATTAAAACCATCTCTAATAACCAATGAATTATCATTAATATCATCTTTGAATCCACAAATAAATGCCCTCAGAACATATGTGCACTAACTAAAATAAATTTCATGACACCTAAATGTCACTTGTTCCATGCAACAGACGACACATTTATACATTTTGCCAATAGTATATTGGTAAGTGATTCTGACATTTTTGAACCTTAGTAATGCACACCGAACAATATCCATATACAGAACTTTGTATTCGGGGGAATAGATCATTAGGACAATCTAGCTAACATTAACAATCAAGTGAGTTCCAAAAAGGGTAAAATATGCACTTCCGATCGAGACACTTGATGTACAACTTGGTCCCTCTACTCTGGAATCTGTGAAGGGATTAAAATGTAAATTCTATTACTGGCAAACCCCTTATTTAACCTCTCCTGAGATTATCTTGGTAGCATATCATGTGCATTCCCGCTGGCAGGCTCCCTGTTTTTTTCAAGCCGTGACCTGGCTATCCAAGTTACATAACTATACTCGTGTGTACCCATTATAATGAATGAAATATGAGGTGCCTTAACAATTCTATTATCTAATAAAGGTTGCCTGAGTTTCAAATGTGGAAGACAAAATATATAATAAAAACATAATTTCTTTTATCTTATTTACTCATGAAAGCACATATCAGCCGATGTCACAAACATATCAACATAAAAATGAAAGGAGAAATATCATCTATATATTCAAACAAATGAACATCAAGTCTACAATTATCTCTACCATAACACAATGTAAAACCCTTCAGTCATGCCATCTTAATTTTGGTATACGGATTCAACTGCCTGAGGATGTTATGCGAACGAAGAATAACATTTTTGGAGCATTCTATCATATATTCATATATGGGACTAACAAAGTACATTCATGTACAAGTTGTAAGCAGATTGAAACTGCAATCAGTTGATTGAAAAACGCAAGGCAAACAAACAGAATACCATTCCTAACGCTGATAACTAACTACGGCAAACAAAACACATATCTTATTTATGTGATCTAATAAAGGTTGTATGAGTTCTATGTACAAGAAAAGCATGTAATACACATTTGATTTATCTTATTTACATGAAACACATATATGTCGATGTCGTGGACGTATTAAGGTAAAAATGAAAGGAGAAATACTATCTATATATTCGAGCGAGCATCAATTATACAAATATCCCTACCAAACTCTCACAAAGAATACCACGTTGGTTTGGGCCATCTAATTGTCAGTTCACTAACCCGATAACATGAGGATGCTAAGATATTTTGACAAAAGGATAAAAAAGAGGTAATAAAACTCATGTCATATAGTGGACCAACAAAAAACATTCATGTGCAAGTATAAGCAGTAAGCATCCCTAATAAAAGTAAGCAGTAAGCAGATGAAAACTCCAATCAGTTAACTGAAACAGGCAAGGCACATGAACATAATACAATTCCTACTTTGATACCTAGGTACGGAAAACAAATGAAAGCAACAGCAGTGTAGGCACGAACAATGTTGTATTAGTTTTATCTGATCTGTTTATGCTCCACTTAAATAATGCACATGATGGCATGACACCACAAATTATATTTCAAAAAAAAAGAGCACAGATCAAAGTTAAAATCATCCCATCATCATCAAAGAACTGAATAACAACTATTGCAAATAAATAGATATTCTAAGGAAAACATCCGTGCTCAAGATCCACGGAAGAAATTCTCCTGTCAAGAAGAGACGGTGGTAGATTTTTTTTTTTCATGCCGAAACATACCGACTGGAAGGACTAGGCTGTAGCCTAGTGGCAAGGGTCACAGTGGTGCATCCTTGTGACCAGAGTTCGAGTCACGTCGGGAACGAATTTCTGGTGCCTTACCAGGGTGATTTTCTTCTCTCTATAAGAATAGGCAGAGCTCCTGCCACTTTTCACTTAGGTGAAAAGGTTCTCTTTTTGAAACATACCGACTGGGTGGTTGAGCACACAATCAAGATCGAATTTCAATTTTCAGACAATCAAAATCTAACGGACAGAAACATAGACATAGACATATCATCATTGAAAGATTAACCAGAGATTCAAAAACCCTCACCAATCGCTCCGCGGATTCCAGAGCCGAGAACAGCGTGCAAAATTTGTGCCCAGAGTCCACGCCTTCCAGTTCCACCTCATTCCACTTCCTCTTCCCATTCTGTCTCCCCGCCATGGCCGCCCTGCTTGCTTTCCTCTCCTGCTGCCCTGCCATTTCTAACTCGACAGGCTACCTAGAGGTCCAGAGCAAAGGATACGCGAAGAAGAGATGATTTGTTGCTGAGGCAGGGAGAGAAGAGGAGACGTCGTCGAGGTTTATAAAGCCGTGGGTGGAATCTTGAGAGAGAAGAGACAGACTCTAGATTGGGCACAGCTCATTGCCAGTATTTTCTTTTTACAACATTCCTTTTTTGGCTCATTCTGTCGTTTTGCCCGTTGACTCCAAAATCTATGTGTGGGTTCTAGCCACCCTGGAGTATTCATCGTTACAACATTCCTTTCTTGGCTCATTATATCGTCTTTCACAAACACTTCAGTTTAACAAGAGAATTACATGAAAGCCTGAACTCTCCAAAGACTGAATCGTATAGGCAGAAATAGGATACGTATAATGTATTACGTAGAGCAGTAGAGGAAGCTACAAGTGGACGGTGGAAATGTAGAGCAGCAATGGCTCAAGCATGAGAGCAACAAAGCAAGAAGGAAATTTACCTGTGTGTTGTGTCTGCTGTGGAGGTGGAGCCGTGGAGGCGAGTCGACGAACTGCAGGGCTTTCGCCGAGCGGCTCCCTTGCGGATGCACCAAGCAGCGCGCAACAACTCCATGGCGCGTCTGCCGCCTCCGGCTACGAGCTGCTGCGCTCGAGGTGGTAGAAGTAGCTGCGCCACCTGGGGTCTAGAGCCGCTAGAAGCAGCTGCGTCACCCGGGAACAGCCGCCTCCTCTAGGCACCGGGCTTCCGCCTCGAGCCGGTCGAAGCAGCTGCGCCGCCTCGAGGTCCGCGTCCGGCGAGAGAAGAAAGGGCCTAGCGGCAAGAGGAGCTGCGGTCCGCGAGAGAGAAAGGTGGCGGGAGGAACGGGGGCGCGGCGGACGGGACGGCATCGCGGTTTCATCCCCACCGCCGTCCGTGTTCTGTGTCCTACGAGTGGATTTGTATTCAGAATTTCAGATCGGTATTTCTCAGTTGTATTTTGTGGTTTTTGGCGAGATGTTCTTCCTTTCCCTGGATTTCGTTTTCCTTTCATCAGAAAGACATAAACATCGTTGTGCTGCTCGTAGCTGGTCACATGAGATGGTGACAATCTGACCAAGATACGATAGTGTGAACTTGATGCAAAAGAACGGCTGCAATTTTTGACATCCATTTAAGTGGAAAAGGTTGCTGACGTTGGCAAAATGTTATTGATTTAAATTTGAAGTATTTATGCAAATTTTTCTACAACCTTTGCGGGTAAATCTGGTAAAAGCAAGCATAGTCGAAATAGTCGTTCACGCGGATCAATCATAGATGTGGAAAGTAAATTGTCACAATAGTAACTTAGTTTTTTTTTTGAATTTTATACCGCAGGGGAGGCCCTACGGTTATGCTTTTATATATAAAAAAGGAGGGAGAAACCTCCGAAGTATCAGAAGTACAAACTAGGGGGGTTGGAAATCAAAGAGAGATAACATTATTACAATGAAAAAGTAGTAATCCACTCTAATAGTGGAGCCACTAAGGGCAGGTACAACGCATACGCTAAGGCATCGACGCTAGGAAAGAAATCCCACTCGTTTTTGCGTTCTCCTCAAAATCCCGGCAGTTTTGTACCGTCGATGCCTAAACAAGCGTCGGGCACTTAGGAAATAAGCAGAGAATCTCTCCCTGCCGTCGGACGCTTCAGCATGGAGGGAATTGACATTTTAAGCGCCTACATAAACGCCTAGCAGTGTACATGCCCTAAGGAGTTCTTGACTCTGTATTGGTGCAACAAAACATCCAACTTGACCTTCCATCTGCTCAATAGTAACTATAGTAACATGAATGAGATTTTATTTATGAGATTTTATCATTTATGTCACTATGACGACGCTAACCTCTAATTTGTCATTTGGCCGACAGAAATCTCAATCTTGCTCTGATTCGTTAATCCGCTCCTCAGTTCTGATACTCTGCTACACCGTGACGCTCATCTCAATCTCACGGTGTCTGTGACCGCTCGCATCACGATAAGGTCTCAGTGGCATTTGTTCTTGGAGGTCGGCATCATGATCTCGTCTCCAAGCCTCTGTCACCCTCCAATAGGCCTCTTGCTCCGCATGCAACACCTCACTGGTCTGCTATTGGAGGTCTCTTCGGTGGGGCACCATAGGAAGCCACAACAGCATGTGTCACCAGCTGCAGCCGCGCTCGTACGGGACTCCACCGTGTGCCCGCCAGCGCCCACCTCTAAACACATCCCCTCATTTGCCGCTGACCTCTTCGCCTTGTTCTTGTACAACCTGAAGTTGCGGCCTGTCAATACGATAAATAATAAAGAGAAAGGGAAGGAGAACTAGGAATGGCAACGGTGGAGTGGCAGGAGTGAGGACAAAACTAATGGTGGAGTAACAGAGTGACAAAACTAAGTAGCGGACTACTGGAGCAGTGGCAAGATTGAGAATTCAGTGGGTCAAATGGCAAAACGGAGGTTAGTCCGTCATAGTGGCAGAAGTGAGAAAATTGGTATTTCTATGTTCTCTTTATAATGATTCCTCGTTTAAGCCAAAAGGTAGATGAATAAGGATCAACAAAATAAAAATTGCCACTGCACCATCCATGCAGACATCTCTGTCCCTGCAAACATAAGTTGTAGACAGCTTCTAACATTTCTACTACAAAACGTGTCTCCAACTCTACATGAACATAAGTACAATCATCGTGTTTGCTATTTAACTGTCGCGGTGTATGGAATTACAGATCTGGAGATCTCCAACCCCTTACTATGTTTCGTTCAACGTGTGACCCCGTCTAGATCAAATCTATAAGCGCTCAAGATGCAAACATATTATTTCTCGACTAAAGATGAGAGAAGTAACATATGGTAGTTGATTCAGTACCAAAGTACCCGTTAGTGCATGTTAGATGTGCGCAAGTAAAGAAGAAAGTCGGTTGGACCGCTGAATCCCAAACAATATCGTTGAGATCAAAATTGAAAAGAGGGAAACAAACAATAAATATTAAACAAAAGGGGAACAAACAAGAAAATTGAGCAGTAGATAAAATCTATCACCGGCACAACAAAATGTGCGCAATGCTATTTATTATATTACCTTCTAATTGAATGGATCATCAATGTGTAACATTAACACATCTTTCCAAGAAACATCGCCCAAAGAATGGATGGGCGACGGTGTAGAGGGTGGCAAAGAGGGATGATGTGGCCTCACGAGAAGCTAGGAAAATAAGGTAGTGGGGCTTTCCTATTTAGATATAGAAGATTACCTTCTTCTCGTAACCGCCACTACACATAATTTCACTCTGATACAAAAAAAAAATCAAGTCAGGCAACGCGCATACCCTGACATGAAAAGAAAGTAGTCCAAGTAGTGGATGTTGACTCCCGCGCCCAGGTCATACATCCTAGCCACGAGAGTATCTCCTCGCGTATGCTCTCACGAACTAGCACCAAAGTGGAAATGGCCTCCGAGGTATCCACACGTACCGTTACATCTTCATCATTTGTCATTGTGATCTTCAGTACACTGACGAGGCAGGCAACCAACCTGATGTAGAGAAGCATCTGGAATCGTCCTCTAGATTAGATCCGGTAGCACTCCGTGAAAGAGAAGGAATATGTGCCTCACGCTGGGCCAGCCAACTTAAGAAGAAGAGTTCTAGAGGGAGTCCCTTTCCTATTCGGCCAAGGAGACGAAGAGTCTCGTAGGACTTTGCTAGCGTTCCCAAATTTGGCCAGCCACCCTAGGGTGGCGGCTTGCCCCCCAAGGAAAGTGGGGGCGGCTGACCAGGGGTTGTTCTTAATCCTTCTTATATATTTCAAAACCTTCCAGACGTTTTAAACTTTACGCGATATTTCGAAACCTTTATACCTTCCATATTTTTTCACAGACAATTTCAAAACTTTCAGGGACATTCTAGAACAAATCTGAGATCATCTGAAACACTTTCGGAACCCTTCTCTCTCATTATCCATATCTAGGGATGTAAACAGATCTGATCGGATTTTCCTTACCATATCCTATGACATATTTTTCCATCGGTTCGGAGCGGAGCGGATAATAATCGGTTATGGATTCGAATGCGGTTATATCGGACTATGGATTTGGAACGGAAATGGAACAGACTCAGAGCGAAAACAACATTAATCTGATCGGTATACGCATAAGTAGATCACCAAACAACCCAATAAAATAATAATTGATAAAATGAAATCAATAAAACACTCATAAAATAAATAAGGATAACACGATAAATTAAGTGAATAGATATAACATGATCACATGAACAACGTAGGTCCATATGGGTACAATAACGTAAACACAAGGACTAAGTTACCCTCCAGACATGCTTAAATAGTTTAATAGTCTAAAAATATTGTAATCCATAGTCGGTGATGACTATGTAAATGAGTTGATGATTAACGGACAACTCAAAAACTAACTAACTATATCTATGATATATTAGCTTAGTCTTTTCGGTAAAAAGATCGGATCATTCGGTTTAAATCCATCGGATTATCTAACTAATTTTCATAATCCATATGCCGATCCTATTTTACATACATATCCGGGTGTTAATTCAGAATCGGATATCCTTATTCGTCGGATTTCTAAAAGCTTACATGAATTCTTTAAAACGGACCCGACGGCGGATTCAGTACAGAAATTATCCTACTTGTTTACATCCACAGTTTGTGTTCCTGATGCTATTAAATATTGTGACCCTTCGGATTTTGAAACTTATACTGAACACCTTCCGCCGGTCAATAGTCCATAGGGTATCTGGATAACCATAATATATTTACTTTGTGAACCTTAAGTATTCCATTTACACTTCTTTTTGCTTTGCAATACTCTACACGACTTGAGGCGAGACTTTAGGAGTAATATGTCTTGTAAAAAATAAGTGGGTTTAGGCCATAATCCTACCAAATTTCATCACTTTCAGTCCACGATGTTCAAAGGCCTCCCCGTCCACTTATAGAAGCTCCACCGATTTAGACACGCAGTGCTACATCAAGCCTTCGGAAGATTACCTCGTTACGGTTACACTGAAAGCTACGAGATCAAACCTTCACGTGCAAATTAATGAGTAAACCATAAACGTACAAGGTAAGGATATCGACCGAAGGCTATATATATGAAGACATATCCATTACGAAGCTCAAAGTCGTCATCCACCCTACACAACACAACTTTGTCATTGCCATATCCTAAACCCTAGATACTAAAATCTCACATCTATAAGCTCGTCGGGAACCTCTTGTACACATCTTGTAGCCACACCATGAATAAAGGTTGAGTAATGTTACTCTACATCGTCTACGACTCATACCTTGCTGACCCGTGCCGCCTGCCAAGCAAATAACTTATCTTTCATTCCATCGGAAGCGAAATTACCGTGAGATTGTGAAAACTAACCTTCGGCATGTATGAAATTGCATTATATGTGCATCTTTCATTGCATTCTATGGATGCATAAATGTGCGAGTAACCTCGCTACCAGAAATATCGAGAAATTCATAAATAAAAATTTTACTGGTACATTCTATATATGTGCTCGAAAAACCGATAATTTTTTCGGCTCGTGTAATAAAGAAAAATTATGCTAAAATCAGTCTTAACGAGACTTTTTTTTGTGTTTTTTATACACAGTCCACAAAAATGTCATTCTTTCATGAAACAACTTTGTAAACATATAGGATGTTAAAATATATGCACACATATTTTCTTTGTAATATTACAAAATGCGTTTAAAATACCTCCATTTTCCCTATGCTTTATTTTGAGCCTGTAATGAACTAATGAAGGGTGTGGCGTGTGTTTCGACAGTACATATTTGGACCAAAATATTCCCTGCTCTCGTGTCTAACATGTCGGCTCCCGTTCCCATCTCACCAACCTCACAGTCTTTCTTCTCCATCATCGTCACGTGCGACTAACCAACTCCCTCCAACCATCCCGATCAAATTACAGAAAAGCCCCTCCCTCCGACCCCGGCCTCCGTCCCGTCCATGGTGGCCGCCGAGCACCAGCACTAGTCCATGGCGCAGTACAGGCAATCCGGCGGCACCTTCTTCGACTCCCGCGCCGGAGGGGCCCACCACCCGCTCCCGGACTACCACCGGGCCCACCCCTCCAAGCCCTCCCGGATCCGCCGCGCCGCCAAGCCCGCGCGCCGCCGCTCGCCCGCCGTCGCCGCGGCCGCCGCCGCACTCCTGCTCCTCGCCGGAGTCTTCCTCCTCGCGCGACGCCTCTCCCGCGACCCCGCAGGTTCGTGCTTGCTTGCGCCCCCGGCACGGTGGATCCTCTGGCCGTGGGTTTCACGAGGTCCGCTCGGTGTTCTTGTTCCTTCGAGATGAGAGGAGAGAGAGAGTGTGTGTCATATTTAGCGCCCTTGTGATCGTCCAGTTGGATGCGAATGGAGGACCGTCGAGCCAGATTGTTCGGTTGATTTTGATGATCTGTAAGTTCGGCTCTCTTAATGCCATGCGCTCTTTGCAGAGATCGGCGAAGATTCGGGCGGCGGGGAAGGTTTGCCGGAGTGGAACCGGAGCAAGAACTGGAAGCAACTCAAGTTCGGCCATGGCGGGGGTGGCCGGAGCGCCAGGGATTCCAGGTACTGGGACCAGGATGATCGGAGGCGCGACGAGGACTACTCGGAGGACGAGAAGGAGAAGATCTCGATTGCAGCTGGAAAAACCGGCGATGCTGGAGGCAGCACCCAGAAAGGCGTGAACTCTGATCCTGGTGTTGAGCAGAAAGGGTTGACCCTGGAGACCGGTGGTGGTGCTGAGAAGGAGGTGGCTGAAGGTGCAAAAGGAGGAACCTTATACAATGAGGGCGGCAGGAAAGAGCTGGAGCAGTATGAGGCGGCTTCCATGGGAGTGGCATCCACAGTGATGAGGGAGGTTGATCCAGATGATGAGTATGATGATGGCATTGATGCACAGGATGATGCGGATGATGCTCAGATGCATTTATCCGATGGGGGGAGGAAGCTTGGGGATGGTGTTCATGTGAGCATTGAGAAGAAGGATAATGTTGCCATACAGAGACACACTGAAGCAGGTGGAGAAATTGGTGACGGCAGCGACACTCCTAATGTGGTTCAAAAGAAAGTTTCAGGGACCAGTGATAAGAAGCACGGGTCCAAGAAGAAATCAAAGCGTAAAAAGTCTGGTGAGTCGTTCTCCCTTTTCAAATTTCGAAGCTAGAGTTAGGCAATTTTAGCTTAGGATCATGACTTTCTTGATCCCCATTGACTTAGGATAGCATAAGATTTCAGGATAACATAAGGTTTCAGCATTTTGTTTTTTTCCTACTAGCTTTGAGAGGTAATTCAGGTGGCCCTATGCGTGTTTATTTTTCTGCTGTAGTGTGATCTTTTCGAAACTTTAAATGTGATTTTTAAGAATCTAATAGCAGAGCGCTGTTTTTTGAAGAGCATTACCGTAGGGAAGAATCCCTATGGTGTGGTGGATTTTATATTAATAAGGCGGCAAAGTAAACGTAAATATCCTGCATACTGTACCTAGTGACTAAACTCTCACATCATGAATACAATATTACTATGCATCTTGTACCTACTAGCTACATTTTACAACATGCTTAGCATGACTGTAATATTGACGTCGACATTTTAGACCCACCAACTGATATGCTCATATCAAAAAAAAAAAAAACTGATATGCTTGTGGCGCAACATCTTCATGGTTTACTGTGGGATTTAAAAACCAAAGAGAGCACAGGCTCCTTTAGCTATTTAAAGTCTATAGCTTGTAATATGGATATGGTACCGGTGTTGGATGACCAGTTTTTGCCAGGTGAATTAACTGAAAATTTATCACAGAAAGCTATCATGAATTCATGATATACTTTTTGTACTATTTATGCAAAATTCCAAATAAATATTTGTGCTCTTGATTATTAGGTTTGGCTATACCTTTGCTATATTTGATAATTTTCTGTACCATAAATTCTGTTGTTATCAAATATGACACTCTTTGTGCAGTCGACTGCTTGTCTGGTAAAAAGCTTGTTTCATGTCTTTATTTTGTACTCACACAAAAGCTTTTTTTAGCCTGTGTTCTTGATTAGTTACCTAATTAGTTGGAAATGTTTACCAGGTTCAACTTGTGAAATGAGGTTCCTGAACTCCACTGCTCAACTTGTAGAGCCTGCGAAAAATGAGAAATTTGCTAGCTTTAATTTGGAGTATGTAGAAGTTGAAGAAAAAACATTTGGATCAGAATATTGGGAGCCAAGATTTGCTGGCCACCAGAGTCTACAAGAAAGAGAGGAATCATATGTAGCTAATGACCAGAAATTAACATGTGCTTTTGTTAAGGGTCCTAATGGTACTAGCACTGGTTTTGATATATCGGAGGATGACAGGAAGTACATGAGCAAATGCCGCATTGCTGTATCTTCCTGCATCTTTGGAAATTTTGATCGTCTGAGGACTCCATTTGGCAAAACAGTATGATATTTCTTGGCACATAACTCTTTAACTAATTTACTCTTTTACTATGCTTCCTATGTCATGTATAAGGTGCACTAAGCGGCTTATATCAAGCTATTTCTGTAGGTTCCGTCGTTCTTGGTATGGTTTGTGGCAGAAAGTTTAGGATCTCGTTAGCTTTGCTTTACTGTTCTAACCTCTAGGCACTTGTCAAGTTAAAGCAGTGTTTCTAATGCTGATTAGCTTCACATACAAGCATAAGAAAACCAAAGATAAGGCCTATGAAATGCAACCACTTCTCCATCAATATTGCGATGATGCTATCTTTCAACCAAGTCCTTTTATGTGGATATGTGATACAAGATCAGAAGCTTAATTTTACATTTTTTAATCACCATAACCATGCTCGAAACTTAAAACATTCTTGACCTTTTGTTTTGCTATTTCACAACATAGAATATCCTGTGATATTCCTAAGAAATGTCTTTCTATGATATCATTGCAGATCACAAGTCTCTCTAAGAAGACAGTTTGCTTTGCTATGTTTTTGGATGAAGTCACGTTGGAAACTTTGCTATCTGAAGGGCAGAAAATGGACAATATGGGCTTCATCGGTATATGGAAGATCATATTGATTAAGAATATGCCTTATAATGACATGCGGAGAGTGGGGAAGATACCAAAACTTTTGGCACATCGACTTTTTCCATCGTCAAGGTAAGATTCAAATTCTGCATATCTTTTGTCCTGACTGCCATGCATGTATTTGAATGGAGGACTCAACAGCAGTTTGAAATATTATGCATGCAATCTCCCCATTGTCAAATCATAAGTTTTTGATCCCGAAAATGACCTTTTGATCAACACAAATTGGTTTATTACGTGTTTGCATACCTTCTTTTTAATATAATTAAAGGGTGTTCACCAGGGAACCAGTTTTCTGGTCCCCATCAGGACAAGTACGCATTGAAATGATTGAAATTCAAATTTTATCTCTAAAAATAGAAATTCAAATTTTAATGTCAAAATTATTTTGCTCCGTCCTATTTGCTTTTTGATTCAGATATTGAATTATATGTATATTAACATAGAACGTGGGTGCTTACCTGTTGTTTCTGTATCTTATTTTTACGGGCAGTCAACCAGTAACCTCCAAATCTCTAACAAAGATCCCCACCAGTGACCTCTAAATCTTCAATAAAGATACCCAAAACAGAGGTCCAGTTACTGTTTTCGGTTCAAATAGTTGATACCCATGGAAATACTGGTTACTGGTGGTAACTGGCGGAGAACCAGTTTCACATTAGGTCCGGTATTTTTCCTGAATACAAAATTTGGAACCACATTTTCCACCCACTGCCCACATGAGGAACTCATCCAATCCCCGTCTGTAGTGCATGCTTGTCTGCTTAAATCTTTGCTCAGAGCAGTATTCGGTCCTGGTTCTTCAATTCAGTACTGTCAGTGTTGCTGTCTCAAATACGCAGACCTGAAATGAACTAATATACTGTTTTTCTGTTTCTGGTTTATGCTATCTATGTAGAAAATAAGGGTAATATCAAATCTGATGATGTGCATATTCGTTATAAATTACAGTATACAAAGGTGAATGGGCTTCGTCAGACAATTATTGCATAAGTTGTGTGGGGCTTCTGCCCTATGGTTTTTGCATCTTACAAACATCACCATTACATGTGATGGCAATCCTATTTTGCGATATAGTGTCTAAGAACATGGTTTACTTGTATCAGATTCTCAATCTGGCTGGACAGTAAATTGCGACTACAAACTGATCCTATCCTTATCCTAGAATATTTTCTTTGGCGGCATGGATATGAATATGCTATTTCCAATCATTATGATCGGCACTGCGTCTGGGAAGAAGTGGCACAAAATAAAAAGCTAAACAAGTTCAACCATACAATAATTGATCAGCAGTTCGAGTTTTACCAAGCTGATGGACTGACAAGGTTCAACCCATCGGATCCCAACAAGCTGCTGCCAAGCTGTATGCTCTCTTACCTCCTAATATTAGTTCTAGTGTACGAATTGTGTTTACCTAAGAGTTTTTTCTTGCTACAGATGTCCCTGAAGGTTCTTTCATCGTGAGGGAACACACACCAATGTCCAACTTATTCTCTTGTCTGTGGTTCAATGAGGTTGATCGCTTCACACCTCGTGACCAGCTCAGCTTTGCATATACATACTTGAAGCTTAGAAGAACGAATCCCAAGAAGTCATTTCGCCTCAATATGTTTAAGGTTGGTGTGGTGAACCATCATAGCTATGTTGAACATAACATATTGAATTTAGTTTAATCACTATTCTACATTTGTTCAGGATTGTGAGAGGCGGTCAATAGCAAAACTATTCCATCATCGATCGGAAGAGAGACACAGCAGTGCACAGCTAACAAGATAACAAAGGTACTTTCAAAGGATGGGTTTAGAGAGAAAGCAGAGATAGTTGAACGATCTTATACCTTTGGTACAGCTCACGAAGTTCAGCCATTTGTCAAGCTCTATGTCCTGCTAGGGAATTTATGCTGAATGATGGCCACAAGCGATTACATGTACATCATGATCCTGCAGATCAGTTCCGCCATTCATTTTTACTCGACAAAGGTGGATTAGGAAGCTGTTTGGTTTCATAAGTTCTTATTGGCTGCCTCAAAGTTTTGTTCATTCTTTTGGGAAAGAAATTTTCTGGCTGGGCACTAACTCCCAGAGCCGGCCATACTCTTTGTACCATCATACGGTGTATTTTCATGTAATCACTAATGGTCTTAGTGAAGTGTAATATGTAACTCTCTCCACGATAGCAAATTAGCTACTTTTTGCCTGAATTCTTGGAATCTTCAAACTTGATCGGTGACCTACAAATTAAACGTGACTAAGGGTCTGTTTGTTTGGGCTGCAGCTGTTTAGAGCAGATGTGGGAAGCAGTTGTTGGAAGCAGAGATTTGATGTTTGGCAGGTATGGCTGCAGCTGTAGGTTTGTGAGTCAAATGTCTGTAATATCCCTGAGTGCTGAAGATGTTGTATAAATACTGATTTGAAACGAATTAGCTATTTTTTAGTGTTTAAGAGCTGAATTCTCAATTTACTTTTTAATGTAAAATTATTTTTAACGCTCTTTTATTGGAATAATTTTCTGGAGTGTTTTGTATTGGAATATATTCACCGAAACGTCGGAGAAGCTCATGGGGACGGCGACGGATGAGAAACGGCGAGTCGGCAGCTAAAAGTGCTCCTCTCGCCGGCGATTGACGGGAACGAGATTGACCCGTCGTGCGCCCGGTCAATTCGCACGGCGAGACTTGGTGGAGGCCGGGAACATTCGTGACAGGATGGCGGCGGACGAGGCAGGGTGAGGCGGCGGAGAAGGTAACGGGAACATAAGCGGCGTTCATAAGCGCGATGGAGCACTATAGGATCGAACCGGAGCGGAATCCATGCTTTCTCTTCTATATAAATAAGGTACGCAATTGCGTACTCTCAAAAAAAGAAGCACTTGTGTTGTTTGTTTGGGTTTCCCTTATTGGAGCCCAAAAACAGAAGGTCAAATAAACAGGGTCTAAGAAGAAGTGTTATGTTTTATTTTCTGCTACGAAGAACATCATTCTGTGTCAAAAACATAATAAAGAAGGTATGTTGCTGCAAAAGGAAAAAAAATGGGTACAAAACAATTTCACTCCGTGGAATAAATCATTTGCTTTATTGATCAGTCTCATGACACTGTCAATACCAATTACATAGTACGAAATGAAAATACACACAAATCAAACCACACGCTACAACTTCTATACTCTTTACAGAGTAAAGAAAAAGAGTGATTCTAAAAATACATTTTGTCAATCAATTAGCAATTTGTCATCAATCAAATCCAACATTACAAGTATCGCCAATTTTTTACATGAGGTTAAAATCGAGAGGTAATTAAAATTCACCCCAGTATACTTATGCGAGAGCCTTGTCTCTGAAGATCCCCAGCATCTCATTTCTACCCCTGATTACCTCATCAAAGACCTGATCAACAACAGAGTCGAACATCTCCACCCCGTCCCGGAGCTCGCCGGACCTCGTCCTCAGCAGCTCCACATGATCGTCTGACCCTTCCATCCTGCCGGCGATCATGTCCCTCATTACCGTTGCGACACTCTCGTGCTCCGCGATGCTCGCAGGCAGCGCCCCCACCCGGTCGTTGATCGCTGACAGCGACTCGCGCCACGGTCGTAGCTGCTCCGGGACGGCGGCGCAGGCGAGCGTGCTGCTGCGTCTGTGGCCGACGTCGAGGGGGGAAGGGGGTGATGTGTGGGTGAGCGCCTGGAGCACGGAGGTGGCCACGACGGCCATTGTGATCTTGGCGACGAGCGTGACGAGGACTACGCTACCGCCGCCGCCGGACAGGATCTTTCTCCCTAGCCGCTCCGCCTCGCTCACCACCTCCCTCACGCCGACTCGAACGGCGGCTGCCGACAACGGCACGTCCATATCCTCCGGCGAGGCCGTCCCGGCGACGACGAGCGACGTGGCCGTGGCGCCGGCACGGCAGCCATGCGCCTGCGCGGCAAAGTCCACCACCATGCAGTACCGGTGCATCCGCGCCACGGCGGACTTGAGCGCGTTGCAGAGGTCCAGCAGCGCCGCCGTCTCCTGCATGTACTGCTCCAGCCAGCCGTCGCCGGCGCCAGGACAGTCCACCGGCGCGTCAGCGCTCCGGAAGACGGCGAGCAGGTCACTCTGCATCCGTCTCACCAGCCGCATGGCGTCGGCGCACCACCGTATGGACACCGACGAAGACAGCTTGCCCTCGAGGCGCGCGAGCCCGTCGACGAGCGAGGAGCAGAAGGCGTCCAGGAGAGGGCACTGCTGCCGGCGGCGAGCGCTGCTCGGCATCAGGCATCTCATTGGAGAGAGTTGCATGCATGCACGGGAGGGAAGAACCGAAGATGAAATCTGCGTATTTGCATGGGTTGGTAATGGTTGGTTGGTTTCTTGGAGGAGTAGGGAAGATTTTTTCAAAGTGAGAGGGAGGAAGGGGAAGAGTGAAGCAACCGAATTGGAATTGGTGAACTGTTCTATGAGCACGTCGCTCGCGGTACTTTGCTTAACCTTTGCTCTTTCTTCTTCTCCTGATTAGACGGTTAACTGTTCTGCGTTTTCAGGCTTTTCCAGATCGAATTGGTTAAAATTCAGAAGAAAACTCTGCAATCAAACGAAGATTACAAGTGAAGCGTACCAAATTCAGCCAAGATTTGTAGAATACAAACCTAGTTCAAAAACCTGCAAATGCAACACTGAGATTCAAACCGACCTTAGGTTTTCTGATTTGCTAGCCGGGGTCACCGAGAAGCCTTTCTTTCTTTCTTTCTTTCTTTCTTTCTTTCTTTCTCTGTCCTAGTTTGGGCTAACCAACCAACCTTCACTTTGGTGTTTGTCCAGGTGTTTGTCCTAGTTTGGACTCAACTTTGAATTCATAAATTCAAACGCGAGTTTAAAATAACTTAACTTTGAACTTAAGAAAGTGTGATGTGAGTTTTACATGACTGAACTGTTAATCTTGAAACATCCTATGCGAGTTACTTTTAATCTTGATAAAGTCCGAACTGCGAGTTTAGGCACTGATGTGCGTTTCAGATAATTTAGCTTTACATCTCCACCGGTACCATGATTTGGGCGATGCCATGATGGGGCATCGATGTAGAGAAACTGTTTGTCGAATTGGGTAACTCGGACCACTAGTATAGAAAGGCCATTTAAGCCCCCCACCCACCACCCCACATTGCATACTATTTTGGCAAAGATAATGTCATTAATCATCGCATACACTTTTTTTAAAGATGTACGATGTAGAAGGCAAACACAGACGTTCTGAAATAAAACTTGTGTATGATGCACTAAAACAATTCTTACATAATGTGTCCATTTTTGGCACAACTGTGCCTTGAACCATACTAAATAATAGTGCTCAACATATTTCAAGTTTTATTGGGTTTTCTATTTTTGTGCCCCACATTTCCTAGTGCCAGTTCGGCAACACTCCAGCTCCCAACCCCATGACAGGAGCGGTGCCGAATGCCTCAACTCCATGGATCTGAACCACGAGTGGAGCAGTTTCAAACGATTTTTTATCCGTGGAATCAACCCCGACAGTGCCTCTGATCTATGTGTAGCTAATCGTACAAAACAATCAGACAAAAGAATGAAAAATGGCCTCCAATCGGCCCTAGAATTCAAGCTACATCCTTTGATCCAAAATAATTGTCGCAGTTTTGAATTGAGGTTAGTTCAAAATTGTGAGACTTATTATGGACCGGAGGAAGTACCATGGGCCAATAGCTCCTATGCGACATTCCTCGTAGCAGGGCTCAAAACCCATCAGCAAACAACGCCCATGATCGGTTTTAACCTCTAAACGGCTAACATTCAGCTGGACTTGGCTAGCAACCCATGTTCTTACGGAGCGGAGTGCCCCGAAAGCAGGCTCATCGTCTCGATTGGGAGAGCTCAGAGCGGGAATCGCTCGGAGCGGATGTAACTACCCCTGGCCTCCGGTGTGGATCGGGGCGTGAGTTCTATCTGGATTCGATCGAGATGAAGAACGGCAGAGGGGGATCGAGAGAGAAGAGCAAGCCGAACACGGCAGAGAGAGAAAGGAGCTGGAATTTCAGTTCATTCATTCGATACCCCAATACACGGATCCATGTCTGTTTATATCCACAACTTACAGGTGGGCCCTGGCCCCACACACACAGCTGGCGCAGCAGCTAACCAAACACGCACACGGTACCTATCTAGCCACTGTCGACGTTGTCTTGTACAGCCGTAGCTGTTACATCACCCCCTCCAGGAGATGTTGCTTGTCCCCAAGCAACAGCGTCAGGAAACCGATGTTTGCAGACATACAGGTCCTCCCAGGTTGCCGAAGTAGCAGGTATACCTTTCCATTTGACGAGCACCTGCGGAATTGCCGCGTTCCCCTTCTTCACGAGACGGCGATCAAGAACTTCTTCAGGTTCTGTGTCTTCCATGTCCAGCGCCGGAATGTGAGGCAACTCTGTGAAAACTGGAGTAAAATCAGGTGTATACCCTTTGAGCTGGGACACATGAAACACTGGGTGTATTGCACTGTTGGAAGGTAGCTCCAATTTGTAAGCCACTTCGCCGATACGCTCCAGGATGCGAAAGGGGCCATAGTATTTGAATGCCAATTTAGGGTATGGTCGGTTAGCCACCGAGGATTGAGCGTAAGGCTGCAATTTCAGAAGCACCTGCTCTCCAATTACGAACTGCTTCTCAGTACGGTGTTTATCAGACTGTATTTTCATCCTGTTTTGAGCCGCTGCCAGGTGTTGCTTGAGACGATCAAGTTGCAGTTGGCGATCCTGTAAGAACTGTACTGCTTCATCGCTTGTCGCATTCTCTGGAATAGACACTGCTGCGAAATTGGGCTCGGCTCCATATACTGCCTTAAAAGGAGAGCAACCAATTGCTGAATGAAAGGTGGAATTATACCAAAGCTCAGCTAGAGGCAGCCATTTTCTCCATTTCTTGGGTTCATCATGCACTGCACAACGGAGAAACATCTCCAAACACTGATTTACCCGTTCAGTTTGGCCGTCCGTCTGAGGATGATATGCAGTTGAGAAATGCAGTTTTGTACCCAGAAATTTGAAGAGCTCTTTCCATAGCTGGCTGGTGAAGATTTTGTCTCGATCCGAGACAATGGCCAGAGGTAAGCTATGTAGTTTGACAACATTGTCCATACACGCTTGTGCAACTGTTGATGCATTGAAAGGATGCTTCAATGGTATAAAATGGGCATACTTGGATAGACGGTCGACCACCACCATTATCACATTAGCACCTTGAGACAGAGGAAGTCCCTCGATGAAATCCATTGACAATTCTTGCCAGGTGCCTTTAGGCATAGGAAGTGGTTGCAACAAGCCAGCAGGGCTAGAGTGCTCATGTTTAGCCTGCTGACATACAGTACACTGCTTGACATAATTTTCCACTGCTTGTTTCATGCCAGCCCAACTGAATAATTTCTTTACCTTGTGGTATGTTGGAATAATTCCAGAGTGGCCCCCAACAGCACTGGAATGGAAGGCACTAATCAATTTTGTTTGCATCGCAGAGTTATTTCCAATCCAGATTCTGCCCTTGCAACGGATCATACCCTGACACAGTGAATACCCATGTTCATCCGGACTGAGCACAGCAAGAGATTGCAGCTTCTGTTCAGCCTCGGCATCTGTACTGTATGTATTTAGCACTTCCTGAATCCACGCAGGTTGAGCAACTGAGATTGCATTGATGTTCAAAGTGTCAGCAACTCGAGAAATCCACGCAGTTCAGTGAAGTTTGTTAGAACTGGCCAGGCCAGCATTGCAGCTGTCTTGTTTGGGTCTGTTGCCACTCCATCCTTGGATACAATGTGTCCCGGGTACTCAAGAGAAGTCTGGGAAAAAGAGCATTTGGATGACTTAACATACAATTGGTGTTCTTGTAAGAGTTTCAACACAGCTCGAAGATGAGAAATGTGATCTTGCAAGGAAGAGCTGTACACTAAAATATCATCCATAAACACTAAAGCAAACTTCCTGAGGCATGGTTTGAGCACTTCATTCATAACACACTGAAAAGTCGCTGGAGCGTTAGACAAACCGAAGGGCATCACTCGAAAGTGATAATGGCCCTGATGAGTTTTGAAAGCCATTTTTTCTTCATCTTCCGGCCTCATTCTTATTTGATGATATCCTGCTCGCAAATCGAGTTTAGAGAAATACTTTGCGTCAGCCAATTCATAAAGTAACTCATCTATGACTGGCATAGGAAAAGTATTGCGGACAGTCAGGTCATTTAACCGTCTGTAGTCAATGCAAAACCTCCAGGATCCATCCTTCTTGAGTACCAGCAGCACAGGAGATGCAAATGGGCTCATGGAGTGAACAATCACACCAGCATCCAGCATAGCTGCCACTTGACGCTCAATCTCGTCTTTGTGCAAAGGAGAGTATCGGTAAGGCCGTGCATTAAAAGGTTCAGCCCCTGGCTTCAGAGAGATGGCATGATCATAAGTCCTGACAGGAGGTAAGGCCTGCGGCTCTTGAAAAACATCAGAAAATTCTTGTAACACTTGCTGAATTTCTGAAGGAACCGTGCCCACTTGGCTGTCAGTTTATGGTTCCAGCATGGCTACGGCCCAAATATCGTTTCCTTTGGTCCACTTGACCACCTTTTCAATTGGAACTTCAGTAATTGCGTTCAGATCAGTGGTGTTTATGCCCTTCAACACCACAGGTTTGCCTTTGTGCACAAATGTTAGTGTCTTTGTTTTCCAATTACAGAACATGTCTCCCTGCTTAGCCAACCAATCAATGCCAAGAATTGCATCATAAGCACTTAGTGGAAGCACCCGCATATTGTAATACCCCACAATTTAGAGAGTCGGAAGGATAGAAATATGATTTGTGCATTTGCATAGCATGCATCTGAAAATACGGGAAATTTTGGCGCGTTAAATTAAACGATGCAAAGTGATCGATGTTTCTCTCGACTCGATGAGTTAGGGTTTAGATCATCATGTTGAGTGCGATAAACTTCGACATGATCTTTATAGCAACTAAGTAGAAATTAGGATCATCTTGTCGAGGTCAATAAATTTGGGCATGACCTTTCCTAATTCTCGACACCTTCGAACACAATTGGATAAAATGATAGATTATAATTCAAATCAATTGAACATTTCATCATAGAACATCATTCCATATCTATTATCATCTCAATACATCATTCACACACATATTATCATATAAGAATCAAGTTCTCATCTCATTCCTACAATATCTCAATACAACATCTCAAATCCATCATATACATATCCCATCACATTATTATATACACTTCGAATTTGAATGTCCAGGGCATATCTAGATACAACAAATAGAATATGACAATTACACAAACTCAACAAGTGGAAGTTGAAATAATAAATCATAACACATCATTTCTCACATTCATCATTTCTATTACATACATCTCATCATCTCATCTTATACACATCTCCATTCCAAACTTGAGTGTCAAAGTACAAGACATAATAGTTTGAATAGTGACATTTTACAACCTTGCAATATTGAAATGCAAGAATAATAATATTACATCTTTAATCGAATAAGTACATATCTCATCCAAATGAAAAGAAAATTACAAAGGAATAAAAGAATCCTAAAACTAAATCTTGAGCTTCTCATCATTATCCTTATCTTGAACATATTATCATCCCAATCTTCTTATTCTTCTTCCCTGCAAAATAAACAACAAAAGAAAGAAAGAAAATAACAAAGGAAGAAAGACAAATCAACAAATGGGTTTTTGAGAAGGATTTTTCTCTCAGCCATGCATAGAGGTGCTATGCAAGATCATCCTCGAGAATGTTAAAGTCAAATGCAAGTATCTGTTCCTGGAGGGGACATTTGCCTCAGACTTTGCATCACTGGCTATGCTAAGACAAGCTGATATCTGTTCTTATCAAATTCCCTAGCAAGTTTGGCAGAAAACAAACAAAATGGCATAGAAATTAATGCAAAGCAACCTAAACCAGCTACCTTTCAACTAGGAAAAACCTAGGAAGATAGAAGGGGTCACTCTTGCACCTCTACACCCATTCATTTGAATTCTACCAAAAGAAAGGATCAGATGATCAAATCCATTCATTAAAGCCACACAAATTAATTCTCAAGTTCATATGAATGAACAAGCCCACATAAGGGAATCAGCCCACAAGTCCATCTAGTGACAATTGCCACTTGTCTTGATCAAAAATAAATCTTACAAGAAGATAAGACCAATGACCATTCATCTCTATCCACAAGAAAATATCTAAGTTTACTTGAACCCCAAGTAATGCCCAAGCATGAGAGCTTGACAAACAAGTAGCTTATTCATCCATGCAAAGCAAGAGTCACCATTCGGGTGTCATCACCACAACAATCAGCCAACAGTATATAAACACCACAGCACCCTTCTAGCCACTCCATTTGCTCACAAATTCGTTTCTAGCAAACAGCCAGATGTACTACAAGTTCTAGACAGCAGCCAAATCCTTTACAAACCGCACCATATGTTTCTTCCAGCAAGCAAATCACACCAGCTACTGTTCTAGCACCAAGAACAACCACAACCCACAATCACATCATGGAGGTTACCTAATCCACCATAAACCTTTTCAGCTAGATAAATACACATTAGGAAAATTGAAGCAGCGAGGAGGTGGAGGCTAATTCCACAAGAAGAAGGGCAACCATTTTAATCCAGAAGATACAAGCTGCTCGACCACAGCAGGTTGATCCTGTGTGCTAGAGAGAGACCAGCAGGTTCTGTAAATGACAGAACCATGCTAGAGAGATGATTCCAGCATATGTTCTTAACAGAGCCTTGTTTATCAAGGTAGGGTGCTGTAGAAAAAGGGTTGCAAGGCAGAATCATCTGTTCTTTGCACAAGCTAGGCAAGAGAGAGACAAGGAAGTGCAGTTGCTTGTTTTAGTAATTGTTTGAGAATCACAAGGGCAGGGAGCTAGATTAAGTGTAGCATCTGTTCTTATTTCTTTAACCAAGCTTTACACAAGCCAGTGAACCAACAGCGTTGGAATAGCTGTGCCATGCACATCTCTACACATGGTAGAAGCACAGGAAAACATAAAAAGACACGTTTAAGCAAGCTAGCTGCTATGTAACTCTCAAAGAGGCATCACAGCAAGCCAAACCAGTCTTAATCATGCCTAAAACATTTTAAACATCATCACTAGACTCTGTTCTAGTTCAGTTTGGACAGGAGCATCACAAATTTCAGTCTAAAATCATTTTTCAACATCTGTGAGCAAGAATTGCTTCCAACCCAGGTTATTGAGGCTATGGAATAATCTAGATAAATCCATTTATCTCATTTGGATACACCAAATTCGGACAGAGCACATCCGAAGGAATTCCAACACGATTTCATCTCTAATTCATCAAGAACCTAACAAGTAACACTAAATCGAATTCAGTCTGCAATTTTCAGTAGCATCTAGTTTTGCTAGCAGTCTCTGTAGCTAGAAGCAGAGAAGAAGAAGAGTAACACCTTGTATTGTTTGTCGGAGCTCCACGGCAGCGAGGCCATGCTCGCACGGCCGTGGGAGGAAGCGACGAGGTAGGAGACCACATACCACACCACGGCGGCACAGAGAGCAAGCTCTGCACCTGCCATGGTGAGCACGAGGGGGAGGCGAGCAGTAGGGAGCGGCGAGCAGCGCCGGTGCACCGAAACCCTAACCCTAGGGTTAGGCAGCGCACGGCGGCTAGAGGAAACGAAGCTCCAATCGCTCGGGCCAAGTGGTAGAGCGGAGTCGGTGGAGTATTTTGCCCCAGACGGCGGCGGCGGAGATGGCCGGAGTCGGCCGGAGCAAGGTGGCGACGGCGAGGGCGACTCGGTCGCCATGCGAGTCGAGCACGAGCACGAGTTCGTGCGAGAGAAGGAGAGAGAAGGTGCGGCTCGGTCGGTTGACCGGACCCGAGCCACTCCTTTGACCTGGTTCGACCAGGGATTTATTTGCAAAAATTTCAAAATTTATAAATTTCAAACTTCAAAACTCAATTTAAAATTCAAATAAATTCCTAAAAATACTTTAAAAATATCTACAAATATTAGCAGAAAATAAGCTATTTAAATAAAATACTAACAAGAATTTTTGAAAATTATTGCTTTGATTAAAAATTCAAAGATCCTTAAGTGGAAATGACTGGAAATTCTTTTCAAAAACTATTTTCTTAAAGGAAAATAATATGGGAAAATAGCGTCTTGAAATTCAATTATATTGAACTATTTCAATTTAATCACGTTAAATTTATTCCTCATGAAAATTGTTGTCAAACTCTTTAAATAATTAAAAACTCCAAAACACTCGAAAAGTCTTAAATCCGCAACTTGGGTATTTTGGGGTGACGATGCATCTCATGATTATGCATAAAAGCATGCTCCTAGATTTTTTTCAGTAGTCCTTATCAGGATTACTTTGCTACTTTCAGAAACTCGGGGTTTTACCGCAAACCCTAGAACCCCGAAGGGTTGAACGGCCATTTCTATCACAGGCAAGTTCATTCTTGCATGTCCGTTGAAATATTTTTATCAAAGTATTTATAAAATAATATATTTATCATCTGCATAAAAAGAAAAACCTATTTTCGAATGATGTGAATTGCTATATATATATTGTTTGGCTGACAATGGAACCACGGTATGATGTGTGGTGGAGGTTCCATTGTACGGGAAAGTATATACCTAGGAATAATTACCAATGTCACAGTGATCCTAGCGCCGTATTGAAGCGTTTACCATGAGATCTGGCATGGGACGGTAAAGTCAGCTGCTATCTTCTCTCGTTCACATATCCTCGGCAGGCTATTACCTGGTTGTGTCCGTTGCGGCGGCCAACAGCGTGGAAGCGCGTGACCTTCCCACCTGACGGGGTGATTGGAATAGAAGCTCGGGAGGGGTGGCGGGATAGCGGTCTTTGTTACCGGCCGCGCCACAAATGGGCGGATATGTGTTGTGCGGAGAGGGGCAGTGATTGGCTTTGGACTCACACCTGGCCCCATACCATGGAAGTATGGACGAGTTTGGCCGCTCGGAAAGGCAACAAGGCTGGGTTTCTCTCATGGGTAAAGTTACGCAGCTCTGCAGAGTCAACAACAAGAAACTGTGACTGTCACATCCGTGTTCCCGGAAGGAACTACAGACCGCAGCGGGAAAGGCATCCCAAGTGATGACTATGAACCCGTGGAGACTGTGAGCATAGTTTTCTGAAATAAAACCTGACTTTTTGAAGAAATCTTTTCCAAAACTTGCATTATGTCAATGACCATTGGTCATGGCAGTAGCTAGTGCATAAAACACCTTATCGCCTATAATATGAACTTGCTGAGTAACGCTCGTGTTGCTCACCCTTTCCCCGTTGACCCCTGCTTAGATTTTGGAGCCATCAACGGAGTTGACAGTTATCCATCACGACGTCGAGAAGGTCTTCAACAAGGAAACAAGTCTGCCTGGTAAAGCTGGAAGGAGCCAATTGCTACTTCGTCAACGGAAGAACGAAGACCACAGTGCCAATGGAGGAACGACGACAACATTACCAATGGTGTAGATGACGACAATATTGCCCGTGGGGAAGACAATGCCTGTTGGAAGGAGGAGTGGAATCTTAGAGAAATATATCCCAGATGAAATAGAGTAGGGCTGTGAGAACAGCAGTAGTGGATCAGGAATTAGAGTTAGAGCTGATATCCAGCTTAGATTTACGATTTGGATCCTTCTGTATTTCATTTGCAAGAGACTTGCTTCAATATAAAAGGAGGGTCTAGAGATTTTGTATTGAATAGTGCTGTAATCCTATAGTGTTACCTTGGACCAGCTATGTTTCTGTTGTACTACTCTGATGGATGTAATATTTGCGGAGAGGTCCTTCCGTGCGTGTTACATCAACGACTTGTACACTACAACATGCAGTGGTGTGCTGGGTCATCGCAGATGGTATCAGAGCAAAACGACCTTAGGATTAAAACCCTTTTAGGAGACTTGTAGGTTGGTAAATACTATAGGAAGTTATCTTATCTAAACCATATCTCTCTACAACTATGATGGGTATTCACTTGAGAATACTATTGTTATACTTGTATAGACTTTTTCTTACTCAATTCGAGTAAATCTTCTTATCTATTCTTTTATAGGAATAATACTTACGTATCTCATTTCTTTTCAACTTGGAATGACAAGTTTGAAACTATCTTCTACAAGTTAGTATCCCAAATAGATTTATATCCAAGTCAGTGTTACCTATGTGGTATCATTGATAACACCATCCTATATGTGAAGACATATGCTGAAGTAGAACCCTATCGTAAGTTTGTGAAGGCAGGAAGATTGGAGAAGTCTGATGATGGTGAAGAACCAGAGATAAACAAGTATGGTAACTATGGAGAGAATGGCAATACCTTAAAGTTTCATTTCAAAGAAGATTCACCTTAGTATAGTATAGATTAAAAAATAAATAAATAAAAAATAGGAGATGGCATAAACAATGAAGGAAGCTACAATACTACTTCTGATGTACAAACAACAACTACATGAAGTATCTAGAGATGTTAGGAGACGTTTGTTCGAGCCAGACGGAGGATTCAATCTACATGAAGTTTAGTTCTCTACGTAACCAAGTCAGCCCACAACTATTCTTTGAGTACTTTGTCTTAGCATTATCCCTTTGCAAATGGGCAGTTGGGGTAACTACTGAGTCAAAGAGTTGTTAGAATAGGACTATAAGGTGATATAAACCTATCTTGTAGTGTATAGCATCTAAGCCTGGGTACTTTTGAGATGTTTTTACTCAAAGTACTATTTATTTTTTCGGGCTTAAGTTGCATGTTTGCTATATAACTGCATTCGGATTTATTGGATTTTATTGGATTTTTGATTGGCTAGGTTGGTACATGAAGATAGGATTTGATGTACAATGGCATGATTGTCACATTGAGTTCTTTTTTTGATGTTACTGATCTACAGGTAGATAGGATTTGTGTGAGGGAAAGACGAGTTACTAGCAAGTTGATGCACGAAAGATAGCTTATGGAGAGGAGGACGTTAAGAAGACAGAAGTCAATAAGCTACTGATGTGGAATGTGGAGAGCGTCACATCGTATTTGGATGTAGAGGTATATTTCACGAGTTCACAGAAGGATAGAGGAACGAAGTAAGTTTGACCAAGAGTGTTAGAAGTAGTTGGACAAGGATCTACTGAAGATGATTCAAGGAAGGCTACATGAGAAGACATAACCATGAAGGAAGGTTATGAAGTTTTTACATATTAAGTCATGAAGTCTTTCAACGGAAGTCCAAAATCAAGGGATGAAGAAGGACAATATGCAGAATACATATGGATTTGTCGTAACTCGGTGGAAGAGGTTATTATTGGAGTAATAAGGAGATATCGATACTACTTAGATGAAGTTCTAAAAGATGTTTAGCAACACTTATGTGTCTAAGAGTATTATAAGGATGAAGACAAAGGCGTATGAAGACTGGAAGAACATGGATATTTCCAGTTCTAATGGAATAAAGGAGAAGTTGATCGTCTATTGAGAGGCATTACTAGAGATGGAAGCGGTGAAATTAACTGCCAAACAAGAGTTCGTGATTAGAACTTGGATATATATATATATATAAGGAAAAATTTGTGTTGGATACACAAACAGATTACAAGAAGGAGTGGACGAGAAAGTTATTCGACAAATGATGATAAGTCAGAAAGGGATGACAGAAGTAAAGTACTTGGACGAAAGCACGTGGAGATTTCAGAGATGACATATCAACCATGTCAAGAAGTACAATTACATAGTCCAATGTTCAAGAGAGCATCATAACCATGGGAGAAGAGTCCAATTTTGTCGTGGATTGACGACAAGTCTAGAAGGTGGACCAATTTGGATGAAGGCACCTCACCACATATGATGTCGAAGTACCAAAGTCAGAGTTTATATCTCGAGCAATTGTGGAGAAAGAGGTATTACCAAGAGGATTGACATACTAGAGCCAACCACTGAGGTGATGGACGCATCAAGGCAAGATTGTTGAGTTACATGTTCAAACTAGTTGGTACTGTATGGAATCAGTCTATAGTACCAGACATGAAGGAAATGATACGTCGGCTGAATTTTATAATGATGACCAACATCATATTCAAGATTGAAGTTAAGATAGCATCCAATGCACAAGTTTATGTGTGCAATTCTTTTCTTGAGACCATCGGATAAGCCAACTGGAATTCTAGCCATAGTAGGAAACCAACTTATCAAAGAATCATTTTGGTAGTTCACAATATGGTGGACATACCACGTATTCTTCGGGAAACTGTTGGATATATAGGAATAGTTAATATCTATTTATCGGAGAACGATACTGGGTATTCACAACATGGTGGATATACCACGCGTTCTTCGTGAGACCATGAGGCATATATACTGGAAGTTTGAGCAGAAAGGTGAGTTACGAAGCTTGAATGAATGGAGCCGGGAGAATGAAGCTCATCTGATAGAGGGTCAGAACGGAGGAAGTCTTAGAGAATTCCAAGGGGGAGAGTGAACAAGTGTATGGAATAGTACTTGGCAGAAGATGACGCGGAACTCAAAAGGAAGACTTTGACTGAGACAAGACTGAATTGGTTATTAATGCTCTAAAAGTTCTTCAAGAAAGACGAGCATTGTCGAAAATCCTTGATAAATTATGAAGCCAAGGAAGAAGGATGAAAATTTTAAGGGAATTAGTGGTCATAGACGCTATGACTAAATGATCTAAAGTAGAGTGAACAAAAGAGACCAGAGTTCATGGATGGGGAAGTCGAGATACTTATTCCCGTTGAATCTGATTGAGACCAGGATCCCAGGGGATTGATGCCAGAAGGTTTGTACCCCTGATTACAATTGATTGAAGAGAAGATAGAGTAATCAAAGTTGGATAGACAAAGGTGTCTACTACATTTGGAGGAAGCAAATTACAAGGAGAAAATTATGTTCTATAAGACATGTTAAGAATAGATACCTCATATTCTCGAGCAAAAGAAGATGAGCTTTACCATCAGAAGTGAGGTCTTATTAGGCTCATGATTATAAGGAAGGGTACCACCTGGAGATCATATAAGGATGTAGAAAGGATCTTCGACAGAGGGGTATAAAGCTAGAGTAACCTGAAATGGATAATCCAAGAGACATGAAAAGGTAGTAAAATCATTGGAATCCAGTGGAGAAGCGACGAAAGTCGACAAATGGATAGTATGGATCCATGGAGGATGGACATAAGGATTTTGGACAAGGGATTACCTAAATCTACGTCCACGTCAGGAAGGAATTTGAGAGAATCAATATCTGCAGAAGTTCTTTCTACCTTACTCTACGCGAGAGAGTCGAAACTTCGGGACGAAGTTTAGTTTAAGGGGGAGAGGATGTAATACCCCACAATTTAGAGAGTCGGAAGGATAGAAATATGATTTGTGCATTTGCATAGCATGCATCTGAAAATACGGGAAATTTTGGCGCGTTAAATTAAACGATGCAAAGTGATCGATGTTTCTCTCGACTCGATGAGTTAGGGTTTACATCATCGTGTTGAGTGCGATAAACTTCGACATGATCTTTATAACAACTAAGTAGAAATCAGGATCATCTTGTCGAGGTCAATAAATTTGGGCATGACCTTTCCTAATTCTCGACACCTTCGAACACAATTGGATAAAATGATAGATTATAATTCAAATCAATTGAACATTTCATCATAGAACATCATTCCATATCTATTATCATCTCAATACATCATTCACACACATATTATCATATAAGAATCAAGTTCTCATCTCATTCCTACAATATCTCAATACAACATCTCAAATCCATCATATACATATCCCATCACATTATTATATACACTTCGAATTTGAATGTCCAGGGCATATCTAGATACAACAAATATAATATGACAATTACACAAACTCAACAAGTGGAAGTTGAAATAATAAATCATAACACATCATTTCTCACATTCATCATTTCTATTACATACATCTCATCATCTCATCTTATACACATCTCATTCCAAACTTGAGTGTCAAAGTACAAGACATAATAGTTTGAATAGTGACATTTTACAACCTTGCAATATTGAAATGCAAGAATAATAATATTACATCTTTAATCGAATAAGTACATATCTCATCCAAATGAAAAGAAAATTACAAAGGAATAAAAGAATCCTAAAACTAAATCTTGAGCTTCTCATCATTATCCTTATCTTGAACATATTATCATCCCAATCTTCTTATTCTTCTTCCCTGCAAAATAAACAACAAAAGAAAGAAAGAAAATAACAAAGGAAGAAAGACAAATCAACAAATGGGTTTTTGAGAAGGATTTTTCTCTCAGCCATGCATAGAGGTGCTATGCAAGATCATCCTCGAGAATGTTAAAGTCAAATGCAAGTATCTGTTCCTGGAGGGGACATTTGCCTCAGACTTTGCATCACTGGCTATGCTAAGACAAGCTGATATCTGTTCTTATCAAATTCCCTAGCAAGTTTGGCAGAAAACAAACAAAAATGGCATAGAAATTAATGCAAAGCAACCTAAACCAGCTACCTTTCAACTAGGAAAAACCTAGGAAGATAGAAGGGGTCACTCTTGCACCTCTACACCCATTCATTTGAATTCTACCAAAAGAAAGGATCAGATGATAAAATCCATTCATTAAAGCTACACAAATTAATTCTCAAGTTCATATGAATGAACAAGCCCACATAAGGGAATCAGCCCACAAGTCCATCTAGTGACAATTGCCACTTGTCTTGATCAAAAATAAATCTTACAAGAAGATAAGACCAATGACCATTCATCTCTATCCACAAGAAAATATCTAAGTTTACTTGAACCCCAAGTAATGCCCAAGCATGAGAGCTTGACAAACAAGTAGCTTATTCATCCATGCAAAGCAAGAGTCACCATTCGGGTGTCATCACCACAACAATCAGCCAACAGTATATAAACACCACAGCAGCCTTCTAGCCACTCCATTTCCTCACAAATTCGATTCTAGCAAACAGCCAGATGTACTACAAGTTCTAGACAGCAGCCAAATCCTTTACAAACCGCACCATATGTTTCTTCCAGCAAGCAAATCACACCAGCTACTGTTCTAGCACCAAGAACAACCAAAACCCACAATCACATCATGGAGGTTACCTAATCCACCATAAACCTTTTCAGCTAGATAAATACACATTAGGAAAATTGAAGCAGCGAGGAGGTGGAGGCTAATTCCACAAGAAGAAGGGCAACCATTTTAATCCAGAAGATACAAGCTGCTCGACCACAGCAGGTTGATCCTGTGTGCTAGAGAGAGACCAGCAGGTTCTGTAAATGACAGAACCATGCTAGACAGATGATTCCAGCATCTGTTCTTAACAGAGCCTTGTTTATCAAGGTAGGGTGCTGTAGAAAAAGGGTTGCAAGGCAGAATCATCTGTTCTTTGCACAAGCTAGGCAAGAGAGAGACAAGGAAGTGCAGTTGCTTGTTTTAGTAATTGTTTGAGCATCACAAGGGCAGGGAGCTAGATTAAGTGTAGCATCTGTTCTTATTTCTTTAACCAAGCTTTACACAAGCCAGTGAACCAACAGAGTTGGAATAGCTGCGCCATGCACATCTCTACACATGGTAGAAGCACAGGAAAACATAAAAAGACACGTTTAAGCAAGCTAGCTGCTATGTAACTCTCAAAGAGGCATCACAACAAGCCAAACCAGTCTTAATCATGCCTAAAACATTTTAAACATCATCACTAGACTCTGTTCTAGTTCAGTTTGGACAGGAGCATCACAAATTTCAGTCTAAAATCATTTTTCAACATCTGTTAGCAAGAATTGCTTCCAACCCAGGTTATTGAGGCTATGGAATAATCTAGATGATCTAGATAAATCCATTTATCTCATTTGGATACACCAAATTCGGACAGAGCACATCCGAAGGAATTCCAACACGATTTCATCTCTAATTCATCAAGAACCTAACAAGTAACACTAAATCGAATTCGGTCTGCAATTTTCAGTAGCATCTAGTTTTGCTAGCAGTCTTAGTAGCTAGAAGCAGAGAAGAAGAAGAGTAACACCTTGTATTGTTTGTCGGAGCTCCACGGCAGCGAGGCCATGCTCGCACGGCTGTGGGAAAAGCGACGAGGTAGGAGACCACATACCACACCACGGCGGCACAGAGAGCAAGCTCTGCACCTGCCATGGTGAGCACGAGGGGGAGGCGAGCAGTAGGGAGCGGCGAGCAGCGCCGGTGCACCGAAACCCTAACCGTAGGGTTAGGCAGCGCACGGCGACTAGAGGAAACGAAGCTCCAATCGCTCGGGCCAAGTGGTAGAGCGGAGTCGGGGGAGTATTTTGCCCCAGACGGCGGCGGCGGAGATGGCCGGAGTCGGCCGGAGCAAGGTGGCGACGGCGAGGGCGACTCGGTCGCCATGCGAGTCGAGCACGGGCACGAGTTCGTGTGAGAGAAGGAGAGAGAAGGTGCGGCTCGGTCGGTTGACTGGACCCGAGCCACTCCTTTGACCTGGTTCGACCAGGGATTTATTTGCAAAAATTTATAAATTTATAAATTTCAAACTTCAAAACTCAATTTAAAATTCAAATAAATTCCTAAAAATACTTTAAAAATATCTACAAATATTAGCAGAAAATAAGCTATTTAAATAAAATACTAACAAGAATTTTTGAAAATTATTGCTTTGATTAAAAATTCAAAGATCCTTAAGTGGAAATGACTTGAAATTCTTTTCAAAAACTATTTTCTTAAAGGAAAATAATATGGGAAAATAACGTCTTGAAGTTCAATTATATTGAACTATTTCAATTTAATCACTTTAAATTTATTCCTCATGAAAATTGTTGTCAAACTCTTTAAATAATTAAAAACTCCAAAACACTCGAAAAGTCTTAAATCCGCAACTTGGGTATTTTGGGGTGACGATGCATCTCATGATTATGCATAAAAGCATGCTCCTAGATTTTTTTCAGTAGTCCTTATCAGGATTACTTTGCTACTTTCAGAAACTCGGGGTTTTATCGCAAACCCTAGAACCCCGAAGGGTTGAACGGCCATTTCTATCACAGGCAAGTTCATTCTTGCATGTCCGTTGAAATATTTTTATCAAAGTATTTATAAAATAGTATATTTATCATCTGCATAAAAAGAAAAACCTATTTTCGAATGATGTGAATTGCTATATATATTGTTTGGCTGACAATGGAACCACGGTATGATGTGTGGTGGAGGTTCCATTGTACGGGAAAGTATATACCTAGGAATAATTACCAATGTCACAGTCATCCTAGCGCCGTATTGAAGCGTTTACCATGAGATCTGGCATGGGACGGTAAAGTCAGCTGCTATCTTCTCTCGTTCACATATCCTCGGCAGGCTATTACCTGGTTGTGTCCGTTGCGGCGGCCAACAACGTGGAAGCGCGTGACCTTCCCACCTGACGGGGTGATTGGAATAGAAGCTCGGGAGGGGTGGCGGGATAGCGGTCTTTGTTACCGGCCGCGCCACAAATGGGCGGATATGTGTTGTGCGGAGAGGGGCAGTGATTGGCTTTGGACTCACACTTGGCCCCATACCATGGAAGTATGGACGAGTTTGGCCGCTCGGAAAGGCAACAAGGCTGGGTTTCTCTCATGGGTAAAGTTACGCAGCTCTGCAGAGTCAACAACAAGAAACTGTGACTGTCACATCCGTGTTCCCGGAAGGAACTACAGACCGCAGCGGGAAAGGCATCCCAAGTGATGACTATGAACCCGTGGAGACTGTGAGCATAGTTTTCTGAAATAAAACCTGACCTTTTGAAGAAATCTTTTCCAAAACTTGCATTATGTCAATGACCGTTGGTCATGGCAGTAGCTAGTGCATAAAACACCTTATCGCCTATAATATGAACTTGCTGAGTAACGCTCGTGTTGCTCACTGATGGTCCCGAAGAGCAAGGTCATGATGCCTGCAAAACAAACGGGATTAGGTTGAGACTCCAAGTGCAGAGTGTATAGTAAGTGGAAGACAGTTTTCCCCACGAGGGGTGACTCGAGGGTTTAATATCGAACTCTCGGGGAATCTGAAGTGGTAGATTTATCTTCTTATCCTTCTTTTGGTTACCTACAAAACAAGGTTAGATGTTTTGGTCCTCAACCTCACCTGTGGTTGTCAAGCACAAGGTGTAAGAATGATATCAGGATAGTTATGCAATGCAAACAAGAAATAAATATGCAATGATGGTGGATGCAATGATAAATGATATTTTTGGGTTTTTGAATGATGTATGCAAGATGAAAAGTATTTTTGTATTTTCGGATTTAATGATGGCTGAAAATAGAAAAGTGGTATATGGTGTTGGAAAGGTGTTTCTTATGATTAAAAATGGACTGGGGTTCATGGTTTCACAAATGCACTCTCTCTTTATAAAGTGGTAGACAATGGAACACAAAGTTAACATATGAGATTGCAACACAGGGTTTGATAACAAGTTACTTAGATATATGGGCATCACGTCCTAACATAGAGATCTTTTGGTTATTAACCTCTCTTATACTCCACCAAGATGCGAACTAAATCATAACACCTCAGTAATTAAGATAACTCAGAGTATAGCATTAAGTATCATGACATGAAGTGAAAATAAGAACATGCTAGATCTAGTCATGGAGTAGTGGCAATGGTCACACCCACATCCCCGGTAGCATGGTATTTTTTTATCCCTAGTGAGGCAACAAAGTAAGGTAAAGATACCAAAGTGGATCGCAGAACTTTCTCTCACGTTCACTGCACTAGCCACCCCCCGTTACTCCAACTAATGCACACGTTCCCCCTCACACGCTCTCATAAACATGCTTGATCAAAACAAGTAAACAAGAACGGGGTACATAATATGCATCTATACTCATAACTGAAACAAACATTGCAATCTCAAACATATATTAACTCATAAAGATCCACCACAAAGGTATTACAACGGTGACCGTAATCATGTTCAGCAGCTCATACGGTGCTAATTAGTGAAGCTCAAGAGAGGAGAGATACATAAGTTACTTCCACAAACCCATAGTCCAGAGGTGGACTACTCCCTCTTCATCATGGAGACGGTGGAGAAGTCGATGGAGAAGATGGAGACCACGCCGGCAGCGCCCCGCCGGAGTTTTCCCCCTCCAATCTGCAGCTCCTGATCTCCGTTTCGGTGTTTCTGTGTTTGTGCGGCGCTCCTTCCAGAGAACGTCGGGGGACCTTTTTTATAGGCGTTTTTAGGTCAAGACTATGTCGGTGGAGCGAAGATCGACGGCAACGGAGCCACGAGGCCAAACGGTGGGCCCCACGCGGCTACAGTACCTGGCCGCGTGGGCCACCCCCGTTTGGCCCTCGGCCTCCGTTTGTTTGCTTCCTTCGCCCACAGGTCTTCTTCCTTCCAAATATTGACGCCCGTAAATTTCCAGGTGATTTCGTTGACGTTTGGGTCCCTGAAACATTAAAATAAGAAAACGGGGTTTTCTGCCTGTGCAGGGTTAATTCCATAAAAATAGGAAATATTAAGATATTCCCAAAATCATTATAAAACATTGATATAACCCTTATATGATGCAAATATGATTGGAATATAAGCAATTAAAGTGCAAAGTTCATGTATGCATTTTACATGCATCAACATCCCCAAGCTTAATCCATGCTCGTCCTCGAGTATGAAGATGATAAAACTAACATGGACTTTGCAATTTAATACTTAACAATGGATATCAAAGATGATTACTATTGCTACATATAGTCAAATGATTCATTCTTCAAAGGAGTAGCAATATGCAAATAGTTTATGAAGTGATATCAAGTATTCAAGACAAGGATGTTCATTGATAGTTCACAAAGTGTAACATGGTAGCAAGTAATATGGAACACATGTATGCATAATGATAAGTAGAACATCCTACAATGGTCATAGAGTGTAGATGAAAATCTGAATATGATAGGTGTACACTTTGGAAAGATGTATATGTGAGTAGAGGTAAAGCATGCATAAGTTTCATCCAACTTCCAAACTCTTCTACTTAAGTTAATGATTGCAATAAGGTATTCATTGGTGTCAAGCTCTCATTGCCCCTATCATAGCATCTTGAATGATTAAGGTTAAAGTGAAAGCAAATATGAGTAGTGTGCTTGATAAAGAATGGGTTGAATGTCTCATGCCCCTTGAATACAAGTACTTACACCATGTGTTACTCAACTTGGGAAACAAAGCAAGTTCAATTAAATATCATTGTAAGCATAATAGTATCATCAAGAGCGTCAACTGGGGTACCTCTTGTCCCAAGATATGGAACAAGCCCATATCAAAATGACAAGACAAACAAACAAAATGAACAATCTCAACACCCTTTTTATTTACCATTTGGAATAGTTTTTTATTGCAAGGTGTATCACAGAAGGTTCACCATAGTATGTAAGTAAATTTCCACCATGAATGATGCATGGCTTAGATTAGCGGCCCAGGCGTCTCTCTAACCATTTACACAAACTCATTTAAACTCACTTATTTCCACATTTATTTCAACATGATAAGCATCCATAGACAAAAGCACATGATATCAACTAAATGAGATGAAGAGCGTGTTGAAAGCTTGCCATGTGACAGCACATATGGGCTAACTTCCAACCCAAAACATTCATCAAGCCACAAACATCATAATCTTAATCACAATGGGTCAAGTTTTATTATGCAAATAAAAGAACATTGTGCATCAAGTTCGTGAGAGCTATATAACCAATTTTTTCCATTGCAATCAATAACATAAACATTTTCATTCAGAGGTAAGATAACACAAACAACATGTTAAACATACTCGGAATAGCATAAAGCCAATAGGTAGATATGGTGGACTCACTGGAATAACTTTGGTTGAAGGTGTTGGAAACAAGTTTTTGCTTGTTGGAGTTTTTGGGCTAGCAAAAGGGAGAAAGTTGACCATCTAGATGCATGCATGAGTGTCCATAGAACTAACTAATCCATGTTAAACCAAGTAAATAACAATCAGCACCAAAACATGAATAAGTGATAGCTCTACAAAAAGAATTTGCAAACTATTACTCATAAACAAGCTCATGAATCATGCAACTATATGTATCATTAAAAATCAAGTCAAACATCCCTTTTCCCAATCTTATAAAAGCATCCAACATATTTCAACCCATATTTCCAGTAGCTCTCTCATATATAATTGATAGTGTGGTGGTCTCTCAAGACTCAAACAAAAACAAAAACGACGCTCCAAGTTTATGCGATAAAGTGTTTCGATCGAAAAACAGAAGTTGGACGTGTGCAAACCGAGAGTGTGTAGGTCCAGCGGGGTTGTCTTCACATCCCCAAGCTTATGGTCTTCACCATCCTTGGATAGCTCTTGGTGCATCTCCTCCAATCCCTGTGAAAAAACTTCAAAACACCGTTTCTCCCATCTCTTTTCTGTGGGGTGCATTAATAGTGATAAACAAATAGGTTCCTTGCTGCATATAATCCTTGAACAAAAATTCATATGACATGTCCAGAAAGTATATAATGTTGTATGCCTACTCATAAACTCAATTGGATCAAAAAGATTCAACTTAAAAGCTCAAAGCATGCATCAAACAAAATGGGACAGAATCTGTCCAGAAAAACAGCAGCAGCAAAACGTATTTTTCTACCCTACCAAACTTTCTCGAAAAATTCCGAAAAATTCATGCATACAGAGGATGAAAAGTTGCAACTACAGTTCAAATATGAGCTCATTCGGAGTTACAGAATAAGAATTAAAAATCATACCGTGCACTGACTTCGTGCAGGAATAAAATCTCCGAACGCTATAAGCAACTTTTTCAAACCAAAAAGGGTAAAACTTGGCACTTTATTAAAAACTCCAGAACCTAAACTAAACAAATCTCTTGTTACAGCAAGAGGACACAAAGAAAAATCACACATAAAAATAACCGGGTTGCCTCCCGCAAAGCGCTTTCTTTATAGCCATATAGCTAGGCTTCTTACTTGTTGTTTTATTGTGGACGAAGCTCATGAGGGAGCTTGAACTTTGGTGGTTCCCTCTTCCTTGGAAAGTGTTCCATGCACTTCTTGTGTGGAAACTGAAACTTTACATTCCCTTCCTTTGAATCAATGATAGCACCTGTGGTACGAAGAAAAGGTCTTCCAAGAATAATAGGACTAGAGGTTTTATTCCCCATGTCCATGATTAGAAAATCCACAGGCACAAAAGTCATATGTAACTCTACCATAACATCACTTACTTTTCCCAAAGCATGTTTAATAGAGTCATCAGCAAGTGCTAGTTCAATAGAGCATTTTTCAAGATTTTTCAATTCAAGCACTTCATATAGTTCTTTAGATAAAACAGAGACACTAGATCCTAGATCAAGTATGGCATGGTGTGTCTCTTTTCCAATAGTTACTAGTACCTTAGGTATCCACATATCCCCAAGCTTAGGTGGTATCATAGCCTCTTGGTTGTACCTAGCAATCTTTTCTTTCAAGACATGATTAGCAATATAAGAACCAAAACCTGCTTGGTTAGTGTTGATGGAAGGATCACTTGCAAATTTTTGTAAGATAGATATTAATTCATGCAAGCTACAATTTTCTAAGTCAAGCAAAGGATCCTTGACTTCATTAAGCATTTTAACTTCCTCAACTTCAACCTCTTTCATTACCCCAATAGATTCTTTAGCAACTCTCTCTTGCTCATGAATGTGTTCCCAAGACTTATTGATAACCTCTTGGCAATATTTTATTGTTTCCTCATGTTTTTGGGCTGTAATGATGCTCTTTAATGATGAGACTTCCTTAGTAAGCTGATCTACCCTTTCAAACAAAGCATCTTGTTTTTCAAACTTAGAGATAAATTCCTTATTAAGCTCTTTTTGGGTAGATATAAAAGATCTAATGGTGTTTTCCAAGTCACTAGAAACATTACCACTAGAAGCATATTTATTTGGCACATATGGGGGTTTATTATAAGAGTTATAATTGTTGTTACCATACCCATTATTACCATAGTTCCTAATGAAGTTGACATCAATATTTTCAGAATTGTTTCCAACTAGTTCTTGCAAAGGAACATTTTCAACACTAGGTTTATTAAGCAAAGCAAGAATAGTATCCATTTTAGATGACAAATCATTAGTTTCTTCAATAGAGTTCACTTTCTTAGAAGGATTAGGTGCCCTATCAGTATGCCATTGACTATAGTTTTGTAAAATGCTTTCCAATATATTTTTAGCTTCTACTATAGTCTTACTCATAAAAGCACCTCCAGCAGCAGAATCAAGTATGTTTCTAGACATGTAGTTTAAACCATTGTAGAAAGAGTGTAATATGGTCCATTCATTAACTCCATGTGAGGGACAAGTTCTAAGCATAAGTTTTATCCTATCCCAAGCCATAGCAACATGTTCATTTTCATTTTGCCTAAAAGAAAGGATGTTGTTTCTATTTTGCAAAATTTTAACAGGGGGATAATATTTCTTAATGAAAGCTTCTTTTAGATCATCCCAAGAATTAATACTACCAGATGGCAAGGAATGCAACCACTCTTTAGCTTTTCCTCTAAGTGAAAAAGGAAATAACTTCAGTTTTAGGATATCACTTTCCACATTTTTAAACTTTTGCATGTCACATATTTCAACAAAGTCATGAAGATGCATAGAGGCATCCTCCATAGCACTACCACCAAATTGTTCCCTAGTTATCAAGTTCAACAAACTAGGACTTACTTCATAACTCTCAGCATTTATCTTAGGTGTGGCAATAGCTCTCGTGATAAATTGATCATTAGGAGTGTTTGTGTAGTCACACACTTAGTTCTTTCTCCCATTTTAGCAAGTTTTTTTGGTATTTTTAATTTTTTATGCAAAACTGAAATAAATATGATATGATATGCAATGACACTAACAAAACAAATAAATTGCTTTGTAAGTAAAGATGGATAAGATGGTGCTCACGTAGGTGCAACCTCCCCAAGCTTAGGTGTTAGCACAAGTTGGTGACGTTGACTTTGTTGTGAGATGAATGCGATGATGCACACCCTTGGATAAATCTCTCAGCTACGATTCCCCGGCAACGGCGCCAGAAAACGTCTTGATGTCCCGAAGAGCAAGTCTTGATGCCTGCAAAAAAACGGGATTAGGTTGAGACTCCAAGTGCAGAGTGTATAGTAAGTGGAAGACAGTTTTCCCCACGAGGGGTGACTCGAGGGTTTAATATCGAACTCTCGGGGAATCTGAAGTGGTAGATTTATCTTCTTATCCTTCTTTTGGTTACCTACAAAACAAGGTTAGATGTTTTGGTCCTCAACCTCACCTGTGGTTGTCAAGCACAAGGTGTAAGAATGATATCAGGATAGTTATGCAATGCAAACAAGAAATAAATATGCAATGATGGTGGATGCAATGATAAATGATATTTTTGGGTTTTTGAATGATGTATGCAAGATGAAAAGTATTTTTGTATTTTCGGATTTAATGATGGCTGAAAATAGAAAAGTGGTATATGGTGTTGGAAAGGTGTTTCTTATGATTAAAAATGGACTGGGGTTCATGGTTTCACAAATGCACTCTCTCTTTATAAAGTGGTAGACAATGGAACACAAAGTTAACATATGAGATTGCAACACAGGGTTTGATAACAAGTTACTTAGATATATGGGCATCACGTCCTAACATAGAGATCTTTTGGTTATTAACCTCTCTTATACTCCACCAAGATGCGAACTAAATCATAACACCTCAGTAATTAAGATAACTCAGAGTATAGCATTAAGTATCATGACATGAAGTGAAAATAAGAACATGCTAGATCTAGTCATGGAGTAGTGGCAATGGTCACCCACATCCCCGGTAGCATGGTATTTTAGTTTATCCCTAGTGAGGAACAAAGTAAGGTAAAGATACCAAAGTGGATCGCAGAACTTTCTCTCACGTTCACTGCACTAGCCACCCCCCGTTACTCCAACTAATGCACACGTTCCCCCACACACGCTCTCATAAACATGCTTGATCAAAACAAGTAGACAAGAACGGGGTACATAATATGCATCTATACTCATAACTGAAACAAACATTGCAATCTCAAACATATATTAACTCATAAAGATCCACCACAAAGGTATTACAACGGTGACCGTAATCATGTTCAGCAGCTCATACGGTGCTAATTAGTGAAGCTCAAGAGAGGAGAGATACATAAGTTACTTCCACAAACCCATAGTCCAGAGGTGGACTACTCCCTCTTCATCATGGAGACGGTGGAGAAGTCGATGGAGAAGATGGAGACCACGCCGGCAGCGCCCCGCCGGAGTTTTCCCCCTCCAATCTGCAGCTCCTGATCTCCGTTTCGGTGTTTCTGTGTTTGTGCGGCGCTCCTTCCAGAGAACGTCGGGGGACCTTTTTTATAGGCGTTTTTAGGTCAAGACGATGTCGGTGGAGCGAAGATCGACGGCAACGGAGCCACGAGGCCAAACGGGTGGGTCCCACGCGGCACAGTACCTGGCCGCGTGGGCCACCCCCGTTTGGCCCTCGCCTCCGTTTGTTCGCTTCCTTCGCCCACAGGTCTTCTTCCTTCCAAATATTGACGCCCGTAAATTTCCAGGTGATTTCGTTGACGTTTGGGTCCCTGAAACATTAAAATAAGAAAACGGGGTTTTCTGCCTGTGCAGGGTTAATTCCATAAAAATAGGAAATAAATGAATATTCCCAAAATCATTATAAAACATTGATATAACCCTTATATGATGCAAATATGATTGGAATATAAGCAATTAAAGTGCAAAGTTCATGTATGCATTTTACATGC